>QRDG01000150.1:4607883-4976463 GCA_012064385.1 Puccinellia tenuiflora | reverse complement strand
TGTCGAAAATTTACACGAGTATTGAATACATGAATATGTTTCCGCATATTTTTTCAGATTTTTTGAAGCATTTTAGTATTTTAAAAAAATCAGAAACAAAACCGGGCTCATATGAGCCCGGGCACCAAAACCTTCTTCCTTTCGCCTGCTAAATAAACTGCGTACTTGTTGCCATGACTTACATGTATGGAAGCAAACAGATGGCCTGAGAGAATAGTACTCCACTCCACCTTCGGCATGGTCTGCGACGCGTTGGGCGCCGCCGTTGCTAAGGAGGACACGACGCTCCGAACGGCCATCCCTGTGCCACAGCGTGTGGCCGTCTGCGTGGGGCGCCTTCACCGACGTCTGCATCGGCTGGCCGGGCTCCATGTCCGACGACCAGCTGGTGCTCAACAGGTCGGCCCTGCAGCAGCGCGCCGCAGCGGGGATGATGGCCGGCTCCTGGGTCGTCGGCAGCGCCGCGCCAGCTACCCGCTCACCGACTGGCTGCTCGTACCCTACACGCACCAGGGCCTCACCTGGACGCAGCACACTTTCATCGCCGACGCGTTCCGAAGGCTCAAGGCGCGGTGGGCGTGCCTACAGAAGCGCACCGAGGTGAAGCTCCAGGACCTCCCCGTGGTGCTCGGCGCCTGCTGCGTGCTGCACAAAATCTCCGAGGCCAGAGTGGAGCCCGTCGTGCCGGTCCTGCGGGTGGACCTCGTCGACGATGATGAGCTGCTCGAGAAACCCGTCCGGTCCAAAGTCGCCGCCAATCGCGCACAACCTCCTCCACCAACAGTTGTGTTCCTCTGCAGTGAGAGCGAGCGAGCGGTGCGATTCCTGGCTCGCTCGCGTGGAAGCCAACGCGAATCAGGTTGGGCGAGGTCCCGGCTCCCGCACCATGTCAGCGCACGACGCCATGTCAGCGTCTATAGTCAACGCGAGCAAAACCGCTCCAATTTACTCAAAACCGCCCAAATTCACCAAAAACCGCTCACAGGGGGTGATTTAGACGGTTTTGTGAATTTGAGGGTTCAGAAAAGACCAATTTATTGTTTAGGGGGATTTGTGTCCAATCTTATAGATTTCAGGATGAAAAATATACTTAATCCCTCTTAAATTAACACACTAACAGAGTTTTTCCCTATAAAATACAGCCAAAGTCAACTTATAGCTTGATATTTATCATACAAATAATAAATGGTTCAACGTAAATACAACTCAAAGCAACAAGGACATCACAAAACAAAAATACACTGAAAATCATGTTGATCGTCTTTTTTCCATCGATTGTTCGACGACTGTGTGAGCTTGAAACATGCACTAGACATACAGAAAATACAACTGCAAAAGCCCTCGCCAACCAAGATTTTGAAAAGCAAAATGGACACTCTCCACGAGAAACAAGATTGAATAACCGTTGAAGGAACATCGTTGGGGACGCACCCTACACCACACATGCTCGAAATCATTCACCACCAATTCGGAGCGTTGGAAGAACCAAACATTTCCGCATACCCAAAAGAGCGAATATTTCGCACCACTTACTAGCGAACAACTTCCTTTAAACGACATGCCAACTGCCAAGATACAAAGGAATCCAACAAATCTGGCAGCACCTACCTTAACTGGTCCTTCTTCGATGCCAGAAACATAACGTTGACGAGGTAGGGAGAGGAAGGAGATACCTTATTCCAATGCTTCATCATCGTAACCACCTCCTTGATGCCGCTAGGAAGAGAAAAACCGAACTCTAACTATAAGGACCTTGCAGCGTTAACCACCTCCTCGATGCCGCTTAAGTGGACCAAATCGTTGCAACTTGTTGAGAGACTTATGATGATTTCTCTGTTAGATGAACCAGACTCTTTTAGGTGGAACTTGACGCTTTCAAGAGTATTCTCGATTAAATCAATGTATCTGAATTTATGAATGGTCATACGAGATTTTTGTGTAAATACATGAGAAAAGTAAAGTACCACTAAAAATTAAGATTTTCATTGTTTCTTTATAGAAAAGTCTTACTAACTAAAGATAATCTTGCTAAAATACGGTTGGAAGGACGTAAAAAAATGTGTGTTTTGTGATTCAAAAGAGTCTGTTGAGAACCTCTTTACATCATGTCCTTTTGCACGCCATATTTGGAGATTGATGCATTTCACCTTTAATATTTTCCCTCCAACTAGTATTGCTAATATGTTTGGTAATTGGTTAAATGGGATAGATAAAAAAAAGTAAAACTTGTATTCGCATTGATGTTTATGCTTTTCGTTTCGGCACTTTAGAATTATCAATTTTTCTCTTGCACTGGGTACACAAATCTGTCTTTTCTCCTACTGCCCACTCAACGAATTTTTCGGGCTATCTTCAACCAGGGTGGCTGGCATCATGCTAAATGATTACTCTTTTTTTATAATGGAAATATATTAATATCAGAAAGATATCAATTACATCCGGACTCTGCAACAACATAATGTCAAGAGCAAGACATCAAGGATGCATATAACCAAAAAAAGAAAGAAAATGGAAACAAAAAACAAAAAGACCCGCCGAAAGGATCAACGTCGTACAGTATGAAACAACCACCACCAAAGACAGCAAATAAAATGATTACTCGTGATTAACACTCTTGTTCTTTCCGTGCTTCTTTGGTTAATAAAAGTTTAGCCACTTTAGCCGATCTATGATTTTTATTGCTTTTAAACTCAAACCTTGCAATAAAATGAAGTTGTGTGCATCATCATCGCGCCAACCAGCCTCTGGCTTAGAACGAGTGATCATGTACGCAACTAGGCTGCAGGTCGGGTACCAGCAAACAATCACATTGTAGCTGTTGAGAGCTGGGACAAAACAGAATCACATCGTAGCTGACGGAGCTCGTTGACAGACGCAAGCTGCTGTGCTTTCAGGCTTTCAACTATCGACACAATAATTCAGCTGACACGTGTGTTGAGGATGCGTCTTGTTCCGGACCGGCCGCTACGAGCCTACGACGTTGACGGGGTAGCAAGCAAGCAGGCATAACGCCAGTCATCAGGCGCTCCTAGCCGTTCGTTCTGAATTCTGATGGCCTCGTAGTCGTCCTGTCCTTCTCGCTCGGATGTTGGAAGGCGACCAGCTGCAGCGATGTGTATCAAACGTGGCCTCTTCGACAGTCGACATGTCGACACACAGTGCCAACAGAGCACGCACAGCAAATTGAATTGGTTGACAGTTGACACTTGGAGAAGAAGAACCCTGTAGTGCCAGTGAGCTAGTGCAATCGATGAACAGCCTCTCTTTACATTACAGCTATGCAACCCTCCGAATCCAGAGGATGATCCGCAGGAGATACGTATACAAACCAAAATTTATCTACAAGTGTATGTAACCTCTAGCTGCTGTTATTAATTACTCCTCGACTAATCAACAAACACATGGCACCAATCAATCAGAGCGTGACGATCGCTGCAAGAACCGACAGCAGCAAGGCCGTCGCCACCGTCCGGCGCCCGGACACGGCGGCGGAGGTGACCTCGAGCTGTATGCTGAAGTTGCAGGTGCCCGTGGAGGGGTCCAGCCGCGTGCGCACGGCGAGGCCGTCGAAGCCGCACGCCTCCTCCTGCTGGTCGGACACCTGGAAGTAGGCGTTGAACGCGTACGACGCGTTCCCGGCGGCGTCCATGCCGTTGCAGGTGGACCCGTAGCTCAGCGAGGTGCAGTCGGCGTGGCTGCACGCGTACCCCACGCTGTCCCCGAGCTTGCTCATCATGTTCGCCGGCGCCGCGTTGGTGTTCAGCACGCACCACGCCCGCGGGAGGTACTCGACTCCCCTCGCCCCGACCAGCGCCGTGTTCCGCCCTTGGCCCGTCAGGTCCATGTAGTACTTGGGCTGCCCGTCGTACCGCGTCATGCCCCAGTGCCGCTCGAAGTTCCCCGGCGCCACGCTCTTCATGTCCTCGTCGATCAGGCTGAACAGGTACACCTCCACGTACTGCCCCGCCCGCAGCGGCGTCCCGGCGTTCGCCGCCAGCTTCTTGAGCAGCCCCGCGTAGAACCGCTGCGCGTAGGCGGCCGTCGCCTGGATGTCGCCGTCCGTCGGCCACCCCACCTCGCCGACGATCACGGGGAGCCCGCCCACGCCGGCCGCCGCCAGCGCCGACACCAGCGTGTCGAAGTTGGCGTCGAACACGTTGGTGTAGCTGATGCCGGTGCCGGTGTCCACCACGGGGCTGGTCGTGCCGTCGAAGAAGGCGAAGTCCAGCGGGAAGCCGCTGTTGCCGTACAGGCTCAGGTACGGGTAGATGTTCACCGTGAAGGGCGCGCCGCTCTGGTTCAGGAACTGCACGATCTCCGTCATCAGCCCGGAGAGCCCCGCCCTGAACCGCCCCGCCGACGGCACCGGCGTGTCCACCGGGGACTCGTACACGTCCGCGTTCAGCGGCACCGTGGCCTTCACTTTGTCGCCCAGGCCGGCCTCGTTCAGGGCGCGCTGGATGTTCTGCAGGGCGGGGAACGTCACGTTCAGGAACGTGCCATTCAGCGACGACAGAAACGGCTCATTCCCGACGGCCACATATCTGCAGGAAAAACGAAGATTTAATTTTCACCATAATGACCATAACAAATTGCGTGATTTGTTTGTTTGAAGATTCTTCTCCAACCGATGACCATAATGGAAAAAAAGCAGTTCTTTAGAACTTTGCACTAAACGGCATGTTCTAAATAAATGTTGTGAATCCTTAGTGATGTCTACTAGGGGCCACTGCAGTTAGATCTAGTGTGCTGACTGTGCCCTGCTTTAAGATAACATACCAATAATCCCTTTTATGCGACAATCACTCAGTGGATTCACTAATGTGTATAACAAATCATTATCAAATTTTAAACCACAAAGCACACTTTTCAGATAAGTACCGAAAGTTAGATTCTTCAGTCAGACATCAACTGGACAGGACAAATGCAAATGCATTAGGGTAGCTTTATCTTGCAACTATAAAACTAGCTGATGCCAAGGCTGACACTTTGCTGACAGGAAAGCTTACAATGAATCAGCTGACAGGATATCAACATCATCCTATGCCTACGGTAAGTACTTTAAGGACCAACTGTGAATTATCAAACCCAGATAAAGGTTTTCGATTGCTTACTAAAAACTCAATCTTTCGAGAGAAGAAGAAAAAAAAAAAAAATCTGGAATCAGGACATAAGTAGCAACAACATATTACAGAGCATGTACCGAGTATGTACTGGTCAGAGGAGGAAGTGATCAATTTAAGTTTTTGAAAGCGATAAAAAAAAACGTTGACCAACGGGGAAGGATCCCTCCCTTGGCTATACGTTGGTGGGCTGGGCGCACACCCTGCGCCACTGCCACTGAGCCAGCGCTCAGTTTTTGAAAGCGATAAACATCTCGGCGGAATGGAAACTGCAATTAATAGCAACAAGACAGCTGAAGCAGCATCGATCAACAGCATGAGGAAGAAAGCAAAGAGATATCATCTATCTCAAATTCTGAATCAAGCAAAGAGATATCATCTATCTCAAATTCTGAATCAAAGAGAAAGAAAGACAGAAGAGGATCATATATAGTACTAGTTCATGCAAAGAGGACGACTCCAGCTGATTAAGCTAGGGGCTACTCACTTGATGTTCACGCCGCCGTCGAAGCTGTATGCGCTGACGTTCTTGTGCACCCACTCCCTGGCGGTGTCGTAGTCCGTCATCATGTCGAGCATGACGTTGGGGATGGCCACCATCACCTCGATGCCGGTGCCGGCGAGCGCGCCGAGCGGCTCGGCGTCGGCGTCGAAGAGCTTCACCTTCTTGATGCCATTGTCCTGCAGCATCTGCACCACGGTGCTCGGCGGCAGCTGGTGCGACGCCATCGTGCCCCAGTTCACCCCGAGCGCTCCGGCAGCCGGAAACCTGCAGACGCCGACCATGGCGGCCAGGAGCATGGACGCCACAACGGCTAGCAGACGGGAGCCCGCCATGATCAGAGCACCAAAGGTAGCTAAGCTTTCAGGCCACAACTCAAACGCACGCACGGACGCAAGGATTTTAAGAATGGGAAAACACGGTTTCCAGCTGGGGCGAGTACGTGTAGAAGGAGGAGACGGGATGCGATTTGGATGATGGGGAGGTCGGAACGATTTGGTTATTCTAGTGCGTTCGCTGCTTTTGTGAGGAGGGACAAGGACGGCCGATTTTGGATAGGAACTGGCCGGACGTGTGATGACGAAGAACCGCATAGGAGGACGGTGAAAGGCACAAGTTTCAGCCTTTCCCATCTGAAGAGCGAATAACGTGGCAATAAGATTATTGCAAGTTATCACAGCGAATTAACACGTAAGTAACGCTGTTGCTTTCATGTCGATTAAGGGCAAATTTAGCTTTGATCGAACACGACTACAGGAAGGCAGGGTGAGATTGAAGCATACTGAAACTAGCTCAACCTGACTGATTTTGACCTAGTGTATGTATACATACATGGTTCGAGATGGAACTGGATTGATTTACTCCCTCCGATCCATAAAAAGTATCTCCCACTTAGTACAAAATGAGCGAACATTTTTATGGATCGGATGGAGTATTTTTTTTAGAAGGAAGTACATGCACATCGCTTCGCAGGCTCGCGGCAACCACCATAGCGGGAGTAGTGCTCCGGACGTTACAGCAGCGCGGGAGTGAACCATACTTAAACCTGAACCACTTTTATCGGAAATTTAACCTGAACCTAAGCAAGAAAAGAGTAAAATGCGTTGAAACACGTACTTGTCGGCCTGCCTCACTTCAGCCATCGTACCTCGGAAATACCATTTACAGTAACTAAAAGGGGCAGAGCTTTCAGTAGGGCAAGATAGGACGACCTCCCTACCTTCATTTTTGACGAAAACATTTAGATGCACACATTTTTTTCGAATAATTTGAGTGGTCATATGTAGAAATAAACTCTGTATGATAATGTGATGTTTATTTAGTCAACACTGCACAAAACATATTTTGAACCAAAATATATTAATCTAATAAAATCCGACTCTAAGCAATGTCCAAGATGGGGTATTTAAAGTAAGATTTGAGAGTATTTTGGCCACCTTATGGGGTGGTCGAAACTAACTTTAGGTATATGATGGATTATGTTTATGGTGCTTTGGAATTTTATATTTTATTGATTTAATTTTTTAATTGTATTAGTTCAGTCAATGTGTTTGATTAACAATGTAAGTAAATATACGCACAGTTAGAAAAATGATGGTTGAAAGCTCTATTGAAAAGTGTTAATTTGCACATAAAATGAAATCTAAAATAGGGAAGACATTAGATCATTATTGGTTATTTTTATAATGTGGACGAACGAATTTCTCTTGTATTGATTATTTTGTAGGATTTTTTTTTTCAAATTTGTCTGACATTTAACAAAACCTGTTGGACGAATATTTTCATAACAAAATGTCAAAGTGTTTCCTTTGTTGCAACCAAAAACAGGACGAGATGTTGAACCGGTGATGGTCAGTCTTTATCTGACCAATTACCTAATACTTTGCAGGGTCATCGATACTTTTGAGCTTTCTTCAGGATTTGGCCCGAACTGGTCGGCATAATCCCGCACCCAAATTATATCAATGAACTAGAAAAAATGCTATCATAAGATTAGTATGATGTTTGTAATTTTATTGTACATGTTCTCATACTGATCTACTATCTATATTAAAGACGAACGAAATGAAGGCCTGAGAGCGCTCGGCGACTGTAGCTAGCTACAGTAGTTACGGTAGTTGCTACAGTAGCTACAGTAGCTGCGCGCCGTCCGTCGTCGATCCGACGACCCGCGGGAGGCGTCGGTGACGCTTTTGCAGAAACGCCCCTCTAGAAAACGAAAATCGAACCCGCAGTCCACATTTCAACGTATCGAGGGACCTGTTCGCGATTCCTGTGAAACGCAAGGGCTTTTCTGCAAAACCGCCCCCACAATCCCCTCCCTCCCCTTCTCTCTCCCGCGACGCCGGAGGTCGCCGCCGCCGCGCGTTGCCGCCGCTCCGCACCTCCCCGCTCAGATCGACGGCTACGGGACGCTCCGCCGCCGCGTCCTCCACCTCCTCGCCGCGGATGGCATCCAGGGACGGCCGTGGCTCGCCGGATTCGTCGCTGCGGCGCTCGGGTCCTCCGCCGCTTCCAGCCGTCGCCGGCGACGCTCCGGCGTCCTTAAAGCGGCGGCGCCGCCTCTCCCGGCCTCCCCGCGTCGAGGCGCGTCGAACGCGCGCGCCCGCGCGTCCCGCCGAGCGGTGGCGCGCCGCCGGCGTCGACGGCACCGCCGCGGCCGCTCCGGACCCCGGTGACGTCAACGTGACTTCACGGTGGGCTGGGCTGCAGCCCGCACGGCCTTTTTTTCTTCTTTTTCTTACTTTCTGTTCTGTTTTTTTTTTTACTTTTAAACCTTTCCAAATACAACTCTAAATAAATTCAGACCAATTTCTAAAAATTTGTAAAAATAAAACTACTCATTTCAAATACTTTATGCCCTTTTCCAAATTATTTCAAACCTTAACTTTTTCAAATAATGCGTAAAGACTCATTTGACACCTTCACGCCATCTTACAAAATACGAATTTTGTAGTTTCCTTTCGGAGAAAACACAAAAATAGAATAGAACTCATTTGACACCTTCACGCCATCTTACAAAATACGAATTTTGTAGTTTCCTTTCGGAGAAGACACAAAAATAGAATAGAACATGCTTTAGATAATTTAAAATGCTTCATAGGTATTGTTATTGGGTGTTTGAACATTTTCCAAAATGTACTAAATGTACTAAATGCTGCAAAATCAATGACTTTAAATATATCCATCGATATATCAGAGTGATCATAAAATTAATTGCTAATTATTTACGACACACGACGAAATTTCAAATTTGGATACTTTAAATTTCGAAATGTCTTCCAAATCTGATCATTTTACGGATGTATAAAAAAACTCGAATCTGCAAAACTTTACAGTTTGAACAAACTTTGAAATTTGAACCATTTTCAAGCGTCAGTTTTTTTAAAAAATTGCAACAGTTTCCAACACTAAAAATATTCTTGGATACGTCCATTTCCAAATTTAAATTACTGCTCACATTGGTTAATATTTCTACATAACCATAATACAGTTCCTCTCAATATGGTGCTAAATAAGAAAATTACAGCAAAATTAGACCATATTTAAACATATTAAAATCCGAAAAACCTTCTGAATGTTCACATCTCCGAATTTCAATTATTTGCACCACGATACTCACAAATATGGCTTCCTTTGAATATGGTGCTAAATAAGAAAAATATGGCAAAATTAAACCATATTTGAACATATTAAAGTCTGAAAACTTTCCGAATGTCCACACCTCCAAATTTCAATTATTTACACCGCGGTATTACCAAGAATGGGGAAAAAACCTTAGCATTTGAACACCGTAAAGAAGAAATCACGTACGAATGTTTTCTCACTATTAACAATTTAAAAATTTCAGATACTTACAAATGTGACTTTTAAAAAAAAATCAATACATTCAATTCTGAACCACTTTTTGTGCGGCCATTTGCAAATTTAACTTTTTATCACGACACTATTTACAAATATGACAAATATATGAACATGCACATAAAAAATGCTTACTGCTTATGCCATAAATTTGCGAAATATTTGCAGCTCACACTTTTACGACATTTCAAAAAATATGCATTTCACAAATTTCTTCTATAGTCAAATAAAATCTGCAGAAATAACATCAGTAATATCATTCAATATGATAGACCGAATAATTTTTGTTGGTACAAACCATCCTACTTAAATAGAGTTTGCTAAATCATTTAAATACAAGTACCCATCTACACTATCAGCTTAAATATAAAAAAATAAAAATTACTATGACTGTAAATATCGAGAAATAGTTGTTTTACAATTATCATCGCAACTATTTATGGCATATCATCGCAACTCAAATTTGAAAATTTAAAATTTTCAAATGCCGATCCAATTTCCCTAAACAAAATCCAAAAAAAAAGTCCTAATATCAACACCTTCAAATCCACAAATCGAAAAAGATAAATGGAAATTGCATCAGAATTCTTATAAAAAAAATTGCAACCCATTGATGGCCAACAAACAAAAAAAAAGATATTCTAAATTATTGGAAATTTGGATAAAATGGACACCAATTTCCAACGAACTTCAAGATTTCCAAAGTACGTAAAATATGCAACCTACTTATAGCAGAAAACTAAAAGAAAAACAAAAAAATTGAACACTTCCAAATTAGTGAAAATTTAGAGAAAATAGACGCCAAATTCCAACAGATTTTGACATTTCCCAATCAGTCCAAATTTAAAGAAACAATTTAGTGAAATTTTCGATAAAATAGATTACAAATCTCGACAAATTGGGACATTTTAAAATACAGCGGGTGCGGCGTACGCTAAGAAAAAAAATTGAATATTCAAATGTTGTCACTATTTGCAAGTAATTCAAAAGCACCTTCCCTAAATTCAATTCAAATGTTATCACTATTTGGAAGTAATTCTAATGCATCTACCCTATTTCAAATTTAAAACTCCCGCCGAAATACAAACATGTTGGACCATTTCACCCTACTAAATATTTGAACAATATAGAA
This sequence comes from Puccinellia tenuiflora, assembly GCA_012064385.1. Lineage (NCBI taxonomy): Eukaryota > Viridiplantae > Streptophyta > Magnoliopsida > Poales > Poaceae > Puccinellia > Puccinellia tenuiflora. The sequence continues at coordinate 4,965,845 of QRDG01000150.1, read as the reverse complement.
AATTTATCAAAAAATGCTCACAAAAAATGCTACCTATTCATAAAAAAAAACATGTTCGAACATTACAATTTAGTCAACATTTTGTTGAACAAAAAATATATATTCTACCAAAAAAATCACCAAAGGCGTGGCGTGACGCCACGCCAAATTCAACTAGTATTTTTTAAACATGAAATCAATCCAACTCATTTACCATAGTTTTTTAATCTAGAAATTCAGAAAAAGAGTTCAGTTTTGCTGACATTTAATTAATCTATGTTTTAAGCCACTCAGGTGAACCTTGATGATCTTTAATTTGTTAAACACATAACTAATTCCCATTATTGATTTTAACTATGTTTTTTTTTTAAACTATGAGACTGTCAATTCGAGTTGGAGAGGGGAAAAGAGCCATAGCTGCAACGCCGGCGGCGGCGTAGGCAGCCAACATTCTTCACCAGCACGATCCAGCTCGCTTAAGCCTTCTGGCTGCCTCATGAGTTCCTATGCCTGGATGGAAGAAGTGGAGAAATGAACATCCTCGCGTCTCCGATCCGCTCCTCCGCCTCCACCGCCGTTGATCTTCGTCCTCCTCCGGCCGCGTCCCGGCCTCCCACCACTGTCGTCGCTCACTGTCCTCCGTCGGCCGCGTCCCAGCCTCCCACCACCATCGTCGATCTCCCTTCCCAGCCTTCCCATCAGGTTTCCATGGCGGCGGGTCTGATTGGGCAGTGCTCGGATTGGCCTACACCTCCTCGTGACGGGGGCTCGGTGAGGACGTGCGTGTCGACGCCTTCCGATCGTGGTGATTCTCCGGTGAGGTCTCTCTCCCCGGTAGTTTTGAGGTGGAGATTTGGGACGGAGGTCTCTGGTGGTCGGAGTTCGGTCCATGCTTCGGCGTCCTCAGGCCTGGATCCGGTGCCGCCATGGCCTGGGGATCTAGCTGCATTTCCAACGCTTGATCATGGGTGTGGGCGGGTGATTTCAAATTCCTCGGCTGCTTCGGGTTCTCCTCCTAGGCCAGTTCATGGGCCGGGGGGCTCCTCGTTTGCAGCCCGAGACCTTGGTGACGAATCGGAATCGATCGCTGATTTCTTCGGTCAGCTATGGGCAATCCCGTCTTCTCCGCGCTCCTCTAGAAGGCTCCTTTGCTGGGTGAGGAAGAGGGTGCCCAACTCTGAGATCTCTATTTCTGATTGCGTTCCAGCAGCTCGATCCGCCCTTCTCCACCACCGTCCTCGACAAATCTCGTTGCGGAGAGTTGGGGGCAGCCGTCCTTCGTACGTGGAGGTGGTTCAGATGGCATCGGGTGCTGCTCCTCCTTTGGGCCGGGGACACGGCCTTGGCGCTGCTCCGGTTCCCCCCGTGTTTCCCCCTACCAGTGTGGGCACGGGATCTCAGCATGTGCCAGCACCTGCGCCTTCTCGTCGTCCGAGCTATCAGGGCCGGCAAAAACAGAATCAGCGGTTCCAGGGGCAGAATCAACCCAGGTACAACAATTACCCTCCCCCCAATGCAGCCGCAGTATGGGTTTCCTGGTTTTGGTGTTCTACCTCAGCAGCCTCCTGGATTTGGTGTCCTACCGCAGCAGCCGCATAGTTTTGGTGCTCCTGTGGTCCAACAACAAGCTGCTACCCTTGCCCCTGCTCCTCAGCCTTTGGTACAGGTGTTTCCTCCGGGTCAGCAATCCTCTGGTGCTGGATCATCTCAGTCTGCTAGTGGTGAGGTTACTGCACCTGGGATGCCTGAGCAGGAGCTTGATCCTAGATATAGCAAGTTAGTTTGTTTCAACTGCGGGGATCCAGGTCACTTTGTTGGTAATTGTGTTAAACCGAAGTTGTGCTTCATTTGCAATCTCCTGGGTCACCCTGTGTATTCTTGCCCAGAATGGTTGAAGGATCACCCAACTGCCTCTTATTTTGGTAGTGCAAGTCCAGGGCTTGGGTTTTATCATTTGGACATTCCTCCTGACTCTGATACAAAATGGCTAAATTTTGAGAACTGTGGAATGATTTCTGTCAAGAAAGGGTCGATCTCAGTTGCAGAACTTGAAAAAGACTTCAATGCCATTTTCTGTAAGGAGAAGAAATGGCCATGGCAGATCAGGGAGCTGGAACCTAATTCTTTTGTTGCTAGGTTCCCTCCTTGGAAGAGCATCAAAGAATTGAGTGAATTTCCTTCTATTGACTTGCAAAAGAAAGGGGTTGCAGTTAGAATCTCTGCTTGGAATGGTGCTGGTAAGCCGGTTGGGTCTTTGGATGATGTGTGGGTCACAATCAAGGGTCTTCCTCCTCAGTGGTGTGCTTGGAAGACCTTTGGTCAGATTGCTTCTATCTTTGGTATCCTGATGGATGTGGATTGGCCTACTTTTTTCAAAAGCCTGTATGCTGATGTTAAACTTCGTATTGCTTGCAAGAATGCTGCTAAAATTCCTCCTCAGAGACTTGTTGAGATAAATCAGGAATTCTATCTGCTATATCTGAGTGTGGAGCCTTGTGGTGGTGGTGGTGGGTCTGCTCCTGGTCCTAGGGGAGGTGACATTGGTCTGAACTCTTCTCAAACTAACATGGATACTGACACTAGTGTTCCTGCTACAGGTATTCCTCCTAAGCCAAATGTAGGTGTGTCAACAATTGATATTGTTGCTCCAGCTGGCAATGCTGGTGGGGTTAGTGGTAAGGTCACTGGCTGTGGGAGCTGGAATAGTGTTGATGCTCCTATTGCTAGCCCTATTGTAAACCCTAGTCTTTCCTTACCTGCTCAACTGGACTCTCTAGATTGTGATGTTTCTGTGTGGGGGGATGGGACTGGTGGTTTATGCTCTCTGCTTGGTCAACCTCTTGATACCTCCTCAGCTCCTGTGTTGACTGCTTTTGAAGTGTCTCCTGTTACCAATCTTGTGGTGGAGGATCTAGCCCTGTCTGGTGACAAATCTGCGAGCATGGATTATTGCTCTCAAGTCCTACAAGATGTGATGGGGTCTGACAATGAGGAAGATGAAGACATTAATCAAGATGAAATGCAAGTACTTGATAAGGAAACTTGTGCTCAGTTTAGTGGTGTCAAGCGTACTCTGTTACCTTTCTTGGACAATTTGGCTCCTTCTCCAGTTCCTGTTATCTCTGCTGTTGCCCCTATGAAGAAGCCCAAGTGGGGGCCTAATGTGGCAACCAGGAAAAGTGCTAGGAATCATGGTGCGGTTAGTATTGTTGAAAAGGCCAAGGAATACCAGAAGAAGCGCAATCTTGAGGTTCCTACCTCATTTAAAGGTAATTCTTTTGCTGTTCTTGACCCTACTATCCTTTGTGATATGCTTGGTCATGTTGATATTGAATGTGGCGACTCTGCCATTGAGAGAGATGAAATTGTGCAACATTTGATAGATAAAGAGCTTGTCCTCAATCATAAATTTGCCATTCAAAATCCTGAAATTAGTTTACCTTCTGATGTTGATGTTTCTTTTCATGATGCTTCAAATGTTCACTCTGTTGATGTTGCCCCTGGGGTGTGTAGCCAGATTAATGATCAGTTGCCTGATTGTGATTCTGGTGTTACTGCATCTCCCTGGACTGTTGTTTCTAGTAGGAAAATAAAAGATAATCATCATGATAGGAGCCATATGGAATATTAGAGGCACAGATAAACCTGGCCGCCAACAAGCTTTAGCTGATCTTATTTACAAGTATAAACTTGATTTTATTGGTATTTGGGAAACAAAAAAGATGTCCTTCTCTTCCAAGTTCCTGAATTTCATCTCTGGTCCTTGGGAGTTTTCTTGGCATTCCCTGCCAGCTAGGAATACTGCTGGTGGTATCCTAGTTGGTTTTAAAGTAGATAGGTTTGAGGTTATTTCTCATGTCTGTTTTAAATACTGTGTGGCTGTAATTGTTAAGGATAAACAAGATAATTTTGTGTGGCAACTTGTTGTTATATATGGCACTCCTTATTATGATTTTAAAATGGAGTTCATTGCTGAACTGCATGACATAATGGAGAAGAGTTCTGTGCCCACCCTGCTGGGGGGTGATTTTAATTTAGTAAGATCTGCTTTGGATAAGAGTAATGGTGTTGTTAATTGTAATTGGTCCTTTCTTTTTAATGATTGGATCAATAGATGGTCGCTTATTGATTTTAAGCTAGCTAATAGAAGTTTTACTTGGTCTAATAATCAGGCTAATTTGATTATGGCCACTTTGGATAGGGTTTTGGCTAGTACTGAATGGGAATCTAAATTCCCTCTCACTACTGTGAGAGCTCTCCCTAAGCCTGTTAGTGATCATACACCCTTGCTTATTGACACCTACTCTGGGATTGCTCTACCACCAAAACTCTTTCGTTTTGAAAAATGGTGGCTTGAGTACCCTGAGTTTAATGATGTGGTGGTTAGGTCTTGGACATCTGATTGTCCATTTTCTTCTGCTATTGATAGATGGCAATTTAAAACTAGAATCTTTAGAAAAAATGCTAAAGGCTGGAATATTAATGTTGATGCTGCCAACAAAAAGAAGAAAAATGACTTGATCCTTGAATTTGACATCCTTGATACTTTTGCTGAGTCCTCTGTCCTCTCTGATGAGGAAAAAACCAGGATGAATGCTATTAAGTTTGAGCTGACTGGTTTGCTTAGACAAGAGGAAATTAAAGCTTGGCAGAGATCTAGAGATCGTTTCATTAAAGAGGGTGATAGAAACACTTCCTATTTTCATGCTATTGCTAATCAGAGACGTAGGAAAAAACAAATTGCTGTCCTGGATGGTCCTGAGGGTCAAGTTGATTCCACTTCTGGGATGCTTAAAATAGCTTCTGATTTTTATAAGAATCTTTTTGCCAAGGAAGATAGAATTGACCTATCTCTAGGGCCTGATTTTTGGGACCCTGAAGATTTAGTTACTGAAGAGGAAAATGTTTTCCTGCAAAAACCTTTCTCTGTGGAGGAAATTAAAGAAGCTGTTTTTGGGTCCTATGCAGCTGGTGCCCCTAGTCCTGATGGCCTCTCTTTTCTTTTATATCCGAAATATTGGGATTTAATTAAAAATGATCTAATGGCTTTGGTTAAAGATTTTGAGGCTGGGACTCTGAATGTTGCCAGACTTAACTATGCTATCATTACCCTCATCCCTAAGGAACAAGATGCTAGGGATATGAGGAAGTTCAGACCCATTAGCCTGGGTAATTGTAGTCTGAAGATAATTTCTAAAGCTATTACTAATAGAATTGCTTCTATTGGTAGTAGAATTATTGCTAGTAACCACACTGCTTTTATTAAAGGAAGATTTATCCTTGAAAGTGTGGTTGCTGCACAGGAATTGATCCATGCAGCCCATAGTAGAGGTGATTCGGCGCTGGTTCTTAAATTGGATTATGAGAAGGCCTACGATAGAATAGACTGGGATTTCCTTGATGAAATGCTTCTTTCAAGGGGTTTTGGGTCTATTTTTAGAGGCTGGATTAAAAGTATGTTGATTGGGGGGGCTTTCTATGTTAGAATCAATGATGAAAACAGTTCTTTTTTTAAAGCTGGTAAGGGTTTAAAACAAGGAGATCCCAGTTCTCCCATCCTGTTTAATTTGGTGGCTGATGTTTTCTCTAAATGTTGAGCAAGGCTGCTTATGCTGGCTTAATTAGAGGTTTATTACCTCAGGTAGTGCCTGGTGGTGTCATCAGCCTTCAATATGCTGATGACACCATTTTATTCCTTGAAACCAATATAGATTTTGCTAGGAATTTAAAGTGGCTGTTATCTTGTTTTGAGAATATGTCTGGGATGCGTATTAATTATCATAAGTCTGATCTTATGACAATTAATACTCCCCCTGATCAAGCTAATCTTTTTGCCCAAATCTTCTGTTGCAAGATTGCTGAGTTCCCATGTAAGTACCTTGGTGTACCTATACATTTCCTGAAATTGTCCAAAGAGGATCTACAACCCATTATTGACAAAACTTTTAAAAGATTTGCTGGTTGGAGAGGGAAGTTGCTAAATTATAAAAGCAGATTGGTGCTTCTGAAAGCTTGTATTGCTAGTATTCCCATGTACTTATTGTCGGTTATTAAATTTTCTAAGTGGGCAATTAAAGCTATAAATTCTCAGATGGCTCACTTCTTATGGAGTGACTCTGAGGGTAATAAAAAGTATCATTTGGCTAATTGGGATTTGGTTTGCCTTAAACAAGAGTTTGGGGGTTTGGGAGTGCAGAACCTTAGAGACTTTAATCTTTGCCTTCTGGCCTCTTGGATTAAAAGATATCACTTGGATACTCATAAAATTTGGAGGAAAATAGTGGATCATAAGTATGATCTTAATCCCAATATCTTCTGTTATGATTCTCCCCAGTGCTCCCCTTTTTGGAAAGGGGTCATATGGGCTGCTCGCTCTGCCAAAGTTGGGTATAGATGGCAGATTGGAGATGGGTGTAAAACTAAGTTTTGGAGTGACATTTGGCTTGGTAATTGTAGCTTAGCTATCTTATATTGGGATCTGTTCATTATTGCTAATGAACAAGATATAACTGTTGCCCAAGCCTATGTGAATGGTGAGCTTCGACTCACCTTTAGAAGAACGGTCTCCCCTGCCCAATTTGATCGTTGGCTGGAGTTGGTTCAGCTGGTGCACATTGTTTCCTTGAGTGGGCAACCTAACATACCTATATGGATATTTCACTCTTCAGGGGTTTATAGTGTTAGGTCCTTTTATGCCATAGTTAACAATAGAGGTGTGTTGCCAGTTCATACTCCTGCGGTGTGGAGTCTTCATGTGCCCCCCAGGCTTCACATCTTCTTGTGGCTCCTGGCTAATAACAAACTTTTAACTAGAGATAATTTAGCTAAACGAAGACATGTTGATGATCAAACCTGCTTGTTTTGCTCTGAACAAGAATCTTATCATCACCTTTTCTTTGATTGTTTTGTTGCAAAGCTAATATGGCATGTTATCTCTAGTTTGCTTGGTGTTCCTGTTGGGTCTGATTTTGAATCAGTGGCTCGTTGGTGGGTTAGTAACAACAGGAACTCTGGTATTAATATTGTTTGTACTGCTACATTGTGGACTATCTGGAAATTACGGAATGGTCTTTGTTTTCAGGGGATGGTGTGGCCGGGAGTGCAGGAAGTGTGGCGACGCATCGCTGCAGAGCTAGAGCAATGGAGAATACTCTCCAAGGATGCCACTTCCGTGTTTCTCTCCAGGAACATTCTTCTGCTGAACAAAATGAGAGGGGACTTGCTATGGATAGCCTGGTGAATGTCTCCCTGTTAGATCTCGATGACAACTACCTTCAGTCTCAAGCAGCTGAAAACGATGCACAAGCTGAGCTCTGCAAGATGCTGCTCTTGGAGTTTGACAAATCTGTGGTGTAGTGATCTTGTAGTGTTAGGTAATGTTTGTTGGTGGTTGTTCTCGAGAAACTCATCTTTTGAATCTTTGGATAGCTTTGATCTATCTTTGGGTTTCTTGCTTGTACCCAGATGCTGTAAAACTTTGTGGTGGTGGTGGGTTTCAATGAAACCGGGGGGGGGGGGGGGGGGGGGTGCCCATTTTTATCTAAAAAAATATGTTACATCTTTTTTACATCCTTTACTCAAGTGAATCGGCACCAGATATCTTGCTATCGATCGGACCAGTGTACAGCCGTATGATGCGAGGCATGCTGGACGTTGGATTTTCAATAGCCCCGCGCTAATCATTCCGTAATACAGGACCTGATTGCATGTTTCTATAATAACTGCTGCTGCAGGACTAATTATGTGAGATATGTAATTAGTTATACTCCATATTTAAACTCCGCGTTCATTATTTTCGGAAAGTAATTCCGGATTCTAAGGAACTAATTTCTCTACCGAGTATGTGTTCATGTAATATAGTATGCTTCCTAAGGAAACAATCTTGTTTCTGATACTATAACAATTTGCTTCCAAAATAGTTGAAAGTTGCTTCGATCTGAAAATTATTTGTCTTATGATTTATTTGCATCAGTGCAAGAGAAGCACGCATATCAGAAAATAGGAGCATATTATGTTTAGATTTGAAGCATATGCTTCCGCTTGTATATTGTAATATATATAGTACGAAAGTACGTAACACTTCTTTGGTTCTAGTAGGACACAGGAAGACAATGGATGCACAATTTGACGATGTTCAAAGCAAGAACTAAGTACTTTGATGATGTTCAAAGCATGGAAGAACTATATATCAAAGTTAGTGCATAACATCAGCTTTATTTAGCTACGTCTGAAGCATAATGCACTTATGTTCAAAGCATAATAGAGAACTTTGTTCAGGTATGTATGAAGCATATGTTGATATGTATTTATGAAACTTGCAGCATTTGGTTATTGGGTAATAGAAACACCATCGTTCTTCATAGGAAGAGGACAATGATGGATGCAAGACGCACAATCACTTGAAACATATTACATGTGCAAAGTATCAACGAGCCTGTCTCCACTAAACTATTACATATATTTCCAATGGAAACATAATCTGATTCAAGTATAGTGTCATCTAACACTAGATGGTGTAGATATCATTAACGAGCATAGATGTCCATGGCAGTAGCTAGTTGGTAGTCTCTCTCTCTTGAGCTTCATGTCTTATGATCTTGTGAGCTGCCTAACATGATCAAGATCGATTATAGTAATGCTTTGTGATGTGTTTGCTGGATCCGATGGATTATGAAGTTATGTTCAGATTGTGCATGATTCTTATATGAGTAATTTATGTTCTTGCATGCTCTCCGATGTGCGTAGTTACTTTGGCCAAGTGATTGTGTGTATCTCCAAGAGAGGGTATTTATGCTAGATAGTGGGTTCATGCCCCCCTTTTGTTCCTGGGCACGAGTGACAGAAACGTCTAAGGGCGAGGGTGTGCTGTTGCTATTAAGGGTAAAACATCGGTGTTAATGCTATTTTGATATTAGTATTGCTTACTTCATTCACTTTACTTAATGCAATTGTCTGTTGCTTAGAACTTAATACCGTTGGGTGACAGGCTGGATAGCGATCCCACGGTGGACTTTTTAGACAAAGACATAGTTGGACACAACAGTCTTTGTTCCTTGTCGTGATGCCTTCATAAATATTATCATGTCCTTTTTGTCATAGCTAAATTGGGTTTGTGTCATGATCTTGTCAATTGCCTAGCTGTAATTTGTTCACCCATCACATGCATATTTTATTTACTTGAGAGACTCCACTAGTGAACCCATGGCCCCCGGTCAATCTTTTTACATTGTTTACAACCTCATTTACTTTATTTTAATTATAATTATTCCTCTGGTCACTTTTCATATTTATCTATTTCATCATACAATTAACCGTTTTGTTTTCTGCGAGACCGGAAAGATTGACAACCTTTCCGCTGTTGGGGGCAAAGTATTTTGGTTGAGTGTGTGCAGGTCCACGTCTGTTGAAGGTAAAGCGCCAGAGATCTTCAACATTCACCTCGTTGTTGATTTCAAAGTCCTACTGGTTCGATAAACCTCGGTTCGTTAAACGAGGGAAAACTGCTACTAGCTGCAATTCCGCCTTCGCTTGGGGCACCACCCAACTTATTTTAATACAGCAGCAAGCTCTCTTCTGGCGCCGTTGCCGGGGACTTTGGAGCTACATCAAGGGGAGTCTCATACTCTCAATCTATTTACTTTGTTTTTTTGTCTTGCTTGCTTTATATCTCGTTTAGTTTATTTTCCTGTTTCAAAATTTTAAAACCCAAAAAAAATTAGTGTAATCTTTATTTCAGTTTTGTTTATCTTTTATCTAGTAGCTATGTTCCCTTCTAGTTTTGGTATGAAAGATGTTAAGGTAGGAAGTGGGGATGTTGTTGGAAAAGATAATATTAAAGAATTCCTTACTTTCGTTAGCAAACTCTATACTCATGACAAAAGATCAATAGTTGAGCTAACTGATAGTTATGATTCCGCCATATCTTGTTTGGTAGCTCGTCTAGAGAAGAGGTTTGTTATTTAAATCCTATACAAAAGCAAATGTTTCTTAAGCTTGATAGCATGGAGAGAGGAGAGGAAAAAGATTTTGTATTAGAAACTCTTCTCCATGAATTTGATGATATAGTTAAAGAAGCTAGGAAAATATTTGCTCGTTATGGTGCTCTTGGTTCATATCCTAATATTCACTATTCTTTGGATGTTAGGGATGAAAATCTAAGGAAGTACACTCTAAACACGGAGGTAAAGGAGAAGGTTGAAATTTTTGTACCATTTAAGCTCCTAGGGATGGCCGATGCATTGAAAGACAATTTTGGTTCGATTGCTCCCCAAAACCTATTTGATGAGAGCAGTCAACCAAAGAAAAAGAGAAGGGTGATTCTCAGCCCTATATTGGTAATATCCAATGCATCTATGATAAATTTGCTAGTATTTGCTTGAAATATAATAATGCCTTTGATCCCGAAAAAAGTTGATATTTGGCATTGCGCCTAGCTAAAAGACGTTAAAGAAAACCCTTGTTGGGAGGCAACCCATCTTTTATTTTCAGTTTGCTTTTTGCTTTTCTTGAGTCATGAAGTTATTACCTCTGTAGCAACTTCATTGTATTTTTTCTTTTGGTTTTTTGTGCCAAGTTTAGCCTCTAATGCATTGAAAGTGCGAGGTATTGTGTTGCTGTCCAAAAACAGATTCTGTGCGCCTGTTGCACGAAAATCCTAAAATCGCCAGAATTTTATCTTTTTCTGATAATTTTTGAAAGCAAGCCTGATGCTTTTATCTATCTTTCGTTAGTTTTAAGTTTTTTTATTAGAGCTGGTAGTTGTTAAGTTAAACTCTCTTGTTCTTCACTTATACTTGTTGGAGAGTTGTTGTTGAAAAATTGCTTGAATTGTCAATGCGACAAAATGTTGTTTGTGTGATGATAGAATAAAATGAAAAGCCTGCATAGTTTTGTAGATCATGGTGTGGATACCATGGAAAAAAATAGCACGCTATTTCGGCGCTAATAGCACGTTATAGCATATTCAGAGGGTCCACGCTCACGTCACCCTTAACCTAATCGCCGGCGATCTCACATCTCCGGCGACCAAACGCCATTTCTGTTCCAATCAATCTTCTCCCCACCCCCAAAAACCCTTTTCCCCAAGATGATCCCTCCTGCATGGATCTGGAAGGTGACCTACACCACGGCTAAAGATCTGGATCGTGGACGTGTCAAGGCCTATGATGGTTTTCTTCATCTTTGGACGGCAAGGGATTGGATTGCTCTTGTCAACGCCAAAGGAATGGGTGTTGCTGGACGTTTCATGAGAAAGGGAGAGTACATCGACGTTGGATCTGAGGTAAAATTCCCATCTCACGTGCTTACGATTGTTGCATGTACCAAGTCTACGTCCTCCATTGTGAGGGTTGCCGGGGAGCTCCCTTCGGCTAGATCTGAGGTTTTGGATGGATCTGAGGTTTTGGCTGTGGATCAGCCCATGGATTCCTCTACTAATCAAGATAATGTCAAGGATAATGGTCTTATGGCCTCGGCAGTGCATGATGCAATCTCTCTGGGTTTGGATTTCTCTCCTGGTAATAGGTTTGCGAAGGATATTAAAAAGTGTTTTGGCCTTGATGTTCACCCATCAATTAAATCTGGGCATTTCATTATGGTGGTCTCTTTTGGCCGCACTTCCTTTCGGCTTGATGAGGACTCAGCTGCCATGGCTCTTGAGGCAGTGATTGGAGGTATCTGTGGTGAGCTTAAAGTTTCATGTTTGGCAGACAGAACTTTTTCTTTTAATGTATCAAGTCAAAGGGTGGGTTTTAAGGTTTATAATCTTAGATCCTATTCATGCAAACAATTCAAATGCTTCTTTCATTTATGGGGACGTGGAGGCCCTAATTGGAAGCTGGAGTTCAAAAATTGGCAGAGGGAAGAAAATCAGCAATGGACTATTGTTAGTTCAGGAAAGAAGAGGGTGCAGCTGGGCATGCAAGCGTTGGCTAAACCTGTCCCTAAGTCTATTGTCAGGGGCAAGGATGCTCCTAGAAAACAACTGTGCTTCTCTGATAATCTGAGTTATGTGGCATGTGCGGGTTACTCCAATCCTGCTGCCTCTTCTGAACCTCCTAAATTATATCAAACTGTGTCTACTCCGGTGATTACTTTTGGCTCTATTAAACCTTTTGAGTTCTCTCAATTGGTATCAGGCAAATCTGCTGCGTCAGGTGTAGATGCCTCTTCTGACAGCCAACAGGAGGAAATCCATACTGTTGATACTCATATGGATGTTCAGTCTTTGCCGGTTACGAAGGAGTCTTCTGCTGGACCTTCGAGTTGTCACGATGAAAAGGACCTTTTTGGGCTAGAGGAGGTGGTCATTGATATTGCCTGTCAGTTTTGGGACTGTCAGCGTTGTCTTTCTATGGGTCATCTGGCTAATAGTTGCACGAGAAGAATTAGATGCAGGTACTGTTTTAAATATGGTCATAAACAAAAAGACTGTCACGAGTGGATTGCAAAAAGATCTTCTGTCTGGGTGCCAAAAACGGCAAAAGATACGGCGTGCCTCGAGTCTTGTGATGTTCCCCTTCCTAGCCTTGATAGTACTACTTCTTCGGAGAAAACCCCAGTAGAATACGAGACGGTTCCTACCTCATCGCCGCCGCCGCCTCTTCCTTCTCCTTAGCTCCTGCTTCCTAGCTGTATGGCGAACTTTGAGCTAGATCCTGCTCCATGGACGCCGGCAGGGCATGAGATCATTGATGGAGGGCCTACTAGGCTCCCTCGTACCTTCTATTCCCCTGCCGTCGCACCTCCGAGACGCCATGGCTCATGGTGCGTGGGGATGCTTATGCCTCCACAGCCTGCTGAAGAGATCCCAATGTGGCGACAGATGGTACGTAATTACATTGTTAATGTTCAGAGGAGAGCTGTGGAGGATTTTCAGCCTGCGCTGTTTGGGGTAGGACTGTATGAGCTCCGTAGTCCGGCTGCTCGTCAAGCTCTGATTTCCAATGGGCCGTTTGAGATTCAGCCAGGGGTTTTTGTTCGGTTTGTATCGCATGATGATAGGGAGAATCATAGAGCTGTACAGGGCTTCCGTTCTGGTTGGTTGATGTTCTTGGGGGTCCCCTTGGACTACAGAAACGAGTATGATCTCTCTAATGCTGTGGCGACTTTTGGCACTTTTCATCACTGGCATCAGGATGATGTTCTTAAGGATCGAACTCTTGTGTTTGCTTCTTTTCCTTCTCCTGCATTGGTGCCTAGAGATGTGGTTTTTTCTAGATATGGCAATTTGGGTGCAGTCAGGGAGTCTTGGACAGCTGCGTGTTACATATTGACTGCTGAATTTGCTGAAATCATGCCAGCTGACGAAGATCCTATGCCTTTTGATGGCAACCCACACCCCATGCCTGGTGGTCTGGTCCTACAGGACAACATGTTTGTTTTGCCTCCTTTCCCTGAGCTTGGGTGGAATGAGGGACCTGAGCAAGTTTTTGAAGAGCCTCAGCTTCCAGTCCAGCAGCCTCAAGAACAGAATATGCAGGTGGAGGAGGAGATAGCTGAACCTCCAGCTGTGATTGCTGTGAGTGATTCAATTGAGCTTGATCCATCAGCTGACTCAGTGGAGAGTGGACAGGGGGATAATGCCTTAGATGTGGACCAGCCTTTGCAGGGGGAGGCTCAGTTGCAGATGGTACAGTTTCATCAGGAGCAGGAGCATGGGCCTATCCCTCAGGAGAATAATGTGATGCATGTGGGTTTTGTGTTTCCTGTGGTTTTTGGACCTGTTCTGCCTCCTGCAATGCAGTGGAACAATGCTATTAGCTTTATTTTGCCAGCTCTGCTTGCTAAGGAAGGGCCTAAGCCATCTCTTGCTTTTCCCATGGCAAGGCATAAAAGATCTGCTGATGATTCTTTTGAGTTGGAGGATTTCTCTACTATTTTTTAGTCTGTTAAGTTGTTGAGGCAGAGTGTGGCTCCTGACAACAGGGTGGTTCCTGTGGTATGCAAGCCTGTGGCCAGGGCTCTCTGTTTCCATGACTCCGATGATGAAGATGGGGCAGCTGCTGCCATTCCTATGGTCTTTTCCTCTCCTTCTTCTGCAGGGAAAAGATATAAAGCTCGTGCTAAGAAGAAGGTGCCTGTTGTGGAGTCTGAAGTTAGAAGGTCGGCAAGGCTTAGTGCTATCTCTGGTGGGTTTAGGCCCACCCCTGTTAGAGATTCAAGGCCAAGAAAGCCCAGCAAGAAGCCCAACAAGAAGGGGGGTTTGGCCCATCAGAAGGGGGAGAAGAAGCAAAAGGAGAGCAGTGCAGACCCAATTATCCCTGAGACTCCAATCAAGACTCTGCAGATGGTTGGGGTGTCTTTGGGCATTGATGCAGTCAAGTTGACAGAGGAGAAGCTTATGGCATCTTCTAGCTCTGGAGTCCAATTTTCAGCTGTTTAAAATGTGTCTTGTCATATGTTATTTTGTGGAAGGGGCTGTAATATCTGCCCCTGTTTATGACTCTATGTCTTTGGTCTTATGTGTGATATTTATGCTGGTGAACTGGTGGCTATATATGATGATGCTGTGGTCTTTTGTTATGCTACTGATGATATGGGAGTCCTCTGTTTCTATGATATGGTCTTTTGTTATGCATCAGACATCTTCCCTCAATTATAAATTTGTTTTTAATGAATCCACAACAAACTAGAATCCGGAGACTCCTTTGCTGGAATGTACGAGGTTTAAATGCTGAGGCTAGGCATAGAGCTTTGAGATCTAAAATTGAGGAGAGTCAAGCCACCATTGTGTGTATTCAAGAAACAAAATGTGAATATATTGACCATAGATTATTGAGGAAATTCTGCCCTAAACGTCTGGATAATTTTGCTTACATTCCCTCCAAAGGGGCTTCTGGGGGCTTGCTGGTGCTTTGGTGTTCTTCAATGTTCCAGGGCAGTGTTGTGGAAATTGCTGATTCTGGTATAATTATTGATTTTACTTCTGTTCATAATGGTCAGAGCTGGACCCTGGTTTCTGTGTATGGCCCTTGTCAGGGAGTGGAGAGAGATAATTTTGTAGCTTGGCTATATAGTCTGCAAATCTCTGTCTTGAGTAACTGGTTGCTAGTTGGGGACTTTAGCTTTATTAGGTCTCCTGACAATAGAAACAGACCAGGGGGGGACATCAATGATATGTTCCTTTTTAATGACATTATTGGACATCTGGGACTTGTGGAGTTACCTTTAAAAGGGAGGGCCTATACTTGGTCCAATATGCAGGCTGATCCTTTGTTGGAACAGTTAGATTGGTTCTTTACCACACCCAATTGGGTCTCTGACTTTCCTGATACTGTTGTGCTGCCCTTGGCTAATCCTGCTTCTGATCATGTGCCATGTGTGGTTAACATATCCACCTCTATTCCAAAGGCCAGTTTATTTAGATTTGAGAATCACTGGGTTACTCAGAGTGGTTTTATGGATTGTGTGTCTTCTGCTTGGCAGATGACATCGCACAAAAATTCTTCTGCTGGAGTTTTGGCAGATAAATTTAAATGGCTCAGATATTCCTTGAAAAAATGGCATAAGAGTTTGTCAAAAATTAAAGCTCAGATTGAGGGATGTAATAAGGTGATTGCTTTGCTAGATGAGCTTGAGGAGCAGAGATCTTTGTTTTTGCCTGAGTTTAATTTCAGGAAAATTGTTAAGCTCCATCTGGAGGAGTTGTTGTTGATTGAATGCAATTACTGGAGAAAGAGGTGCACTATCAGGTGGATAAAGTTGGGAGAGGATAACACTAAGTTTTTTCATGCAATGGCTACTAAGAGATTCAGAAGGAATTCAATTGCCATGCTTAGGGGTGATGATGGCTTGATGGTGTCTGAGCATGAAGATATGGCCAGAGTTTTGTGGGTGTCTTATAAAAATAGGATGGGACTCTCTGAGGGTATTAATATGCAATTTGATTTGGATAGTTTATTCACCAGAGTGGCTGGTTTGGATAGCATTACCCTTCCTTTTTTAAGAGAGGAGATGGACTTGGTGGTTAAGCAGATGCCACCTGATAGGTCCCCAGGGCCAGATGGTTTCAATGGGATGTTTTTGAAAAAGTGTTGGCCTGTCATTAAGGAGGATTTTTATAAATTGGCTGAGGATTTTCACTCTGGGACCTTGAAGTTGCAGAATATTAATGGCTCTTATATAACTTTGGTTCCCAAATGCCACACTCCTTCAGAGGTTAATGATTTCAGACCAATTTCTTTGACAAATGTTTGCCTAAAGTTCCTTACTAAGTTGGTGGCTAATAGGCTCCAGGAGCATATTCTGAGATGCATTCATAAGAATCAGTATGGATTTCTCAAGGCTAGGTCTATACAGGATTGTGTGGCTTGGGCTTTTGAGTATCTGCATTTGTGTCATATGTCCAAAAGGCCAGTGATTGTTCTTAAGTTGGATTTTGCCAAGGCTTTTGACACTATTGAGCATGATGCTATCTTGCAAGTTATGAGGGTGATGGGTTTTTCGGATCTAATGCTGAAATGGGTTAAGGAGATTTTGTCTTCTGGGACCTCTGCAATTCTTTTGAATGGGGTTCCTGGGAAGCAGTTTGAATGTAAGAGAGGGGTGAGGCAAGGGGATCCTTTGTCTCCTCTTTTGTATGTGCTGGGCTCTGAGCTATTGCAAGTGGTGGTGAATGATTTACTGAGTGCTGGAAAGATTTCTCTGCCAGTATTGACCAATGATCCTGATTTCCCAATTCTGCAATATGCAGATGACACTTTGCTTGTGTTACCTGCAGAGTTGGATCAGGTTATGGCTATCAAAAATTTGCTGAAGAAGTTTTCATTGTCGACTGGTCTTAAAATTAATTATCATAAATCCACAATGATCCCTATTAATGTGGACCCTGCTCACATGGAAGTTTTGGCTTCAGGGTTTGGTTGTAAGGTGGAGTCTCCTCCATTTACATATCTTGGGTTGCCTATGGGGACTACTAAGCCTAGGATCATGGATCTTATGCCTGTGGTTACTAAATTGGAGAGAAGGCTCTGTTCTACTTCATGCTTTTTATCTCAGGGGGCCAGGTTACAGTTGATTTCTTCAGCCTTGACGTCGATGCCTGTGTACTATATGTGTTCTTTGCAACTGCCAGCTGGGATTATTTCTCAACTTGACAGAATTCTTAGGCAGTGTTTGTGGAGGGATAATAAGGACACTCCCAAGCAGGCCCTGGCTGCATGGGATATGCTTTGCAAGCCAAAGATGTATGGAGGTGTGGGGATTGTGAACTTTAGAAAGAAGAATGAGGCTTTGTTATTAAAGATGCTGGATAAATTTTACAATAAGGTGAATGTCCCTTGGGTTCAGCTTATTTGGTATAGTCATTATCAGGGGAAAGTGCCTCACGTTGAGGAACCTTGTGGTTCTTTTTGGTGGAAGGATGTCATGAAGCTGGTGAATCAGTATAGGGAGGTATCTGTGGTAAGGCCAGGCAGGGGAGATTCCTTTCTGTTTTGGTCTGATAGGTGGGATTTGAATGGGGTGGTGCAGCCTCTGGCACAAAGTTTTCCCAGGTTGTTCTCCTTTGTGTTGCATCCTGCCCTTTCAGCTGCTGAGGTTTATAGTGAGGAGGATTTGTTGTCTTTATTTTACCTGCCATTGTCGGATCAGGCTTTTCAGGAGTTTGAAGAGCTTAAGGGGCTTATGCTTTCTTCCCCTTTGTCCTGGAGACCAAGACTCTTGGACTTATGAGTGGGGGCCTGTATATAGTTCAGCTAAGTTTTATAAACAGTTACATGAGGGGCTGCCCTATCTAAAGGCTTCAAGGTGGATTTGGAAGTCTAGCTGTATTATGAGGACAATTTTTTTGCATGGTTGCTGCTTAATGATAGATTGAACACAAAGGATCTTCTGAAGAGGAGGAACTGGCAGGTCACTGATGATTTTTCATGTGCACTTTGCCCTACCAATTCCTATGAGGATAGACTGCATCTGTTTTTTCAGTGCAATTTTAGTCAGAGAATATGGAATTATTTGCAAATTGATTGGCCGCAAGGGCAGGACCTGCAAGTGGTGATTGATCAAGCAAGGGTCTCTTTCAGCAAACCTTTCTTTATGGAGGTAGTCATCTTAGCTTGCTGGCATATTTGGAAGCAAAGAAATGGATGGATTTTTGAGAATGTGAGACCTAGCTTTAACAGCTGGAAGAGAAACTTTACTCATGATATCTCTATGCTTGAGCATAGGATTAAGTCTAAACATGTGCAGTCACTTAAAGCCTGGATAGGCAGCTTGTTGTAAATGTTTGTAAATGATGGTAGGAGGTAGGTTCTGTACATATGGTTTACTCTTTGTAAATATGCAATAAAGCTGCTGTGGGGCTTTTGCCTCACAGTCTTTTACTTTCAAAAAAAAAAGAGGGTCCACGCTATATTTTACTACATTTGCTCGCTATGGTGCTATTCGCGTAATAGCACTCTATGTCGCACTAAAACATCGTAACGTTATATCACGCTATTTTTCCCAGCAAAAAAAAAACAAAATTTTCACCTTAGAAAGAAGAAGTTGCTGCCTTTTTATAGTGGTGATGAAATACAATTTGTTGGTTCATCTTCTGAATCAGAAATTGACATCGCTATTGTTGAGTTTCTAAATAAATAATTTATACTATATATATTGTTGCTTCTTAGGATGTTGATTTTAGCCTTCCAAACAGTTTGAGAACAATTTTAATATTTGGTTATGCATATATTGTTCCGTTATTTTTGCTGAAATCAATTATTTTTACACTATAACTGTTATTTTTTTTCAAAACGCTATTTTAATATAGCATGCTATTACCACGTTATAGCGTGCATAGCATCTCGAGGAGGCTGCCGCTATTTCTTGTAGCACGCTATTTTTTACCTTGGTGGATACTTGATGCTTCTCAATTGTTTTGAGATGTTAAGTTGAATGCTTAAACTTGCTGGTTATTTGAGTGGAATTGATTAGTAAAGAAATATGGTTGAAAGCTTGAAATTGTGTGGTTTTTCACAGTCTTTAATTCATAGTGCTAATCTTTCCATCAAAAGAATTGTTTGGTCAACAAGGGAGACGGTGTAGAATTTTAATGGTTATGACTGGTAAATGTCTTATGTTGTTCTGTTACCGGTTATTGTTAGATGTTTGCTTCAAACACTTTTTTGCTAAGCCTAAAAATTCGTACTGAGTGTATGGTTCACTCGTGCATCCAATCCCCAAAGCCAAACTTTCTTGCTAGCTGAGTCCACCATATCTACCTATGCATGGTATTTCCTACCATTCCAAGTAAATTTGTCATGTGCTATCTTTAAAAATTCAAAATACTTATTCTTTGTGCCTCTGTTTTTAAGCTCATGAGGGATTAGTAGAGAGCTAGATATAACTTGTGACAAGCGAGGTCATTTCCCCCCTTTCACCCGGTGTTGATGGATTACGTCTTCACTTGAATCAACCCGAGAGCAGCTTAAGCAAAAATATAAATATAACTCACAATTCTTCTCCGCGCAATGCAAATCTGAGAAATCAGCCCAAACATTGGACAGTGGTGAAACCAAGGAGAAAGAAGAGCGTACTCACTCTTCTAAGAACCAGCTGCTCTCACAAGTCTAAAAACCTTGCTTGTCATGAGGGACTAGATAGTTTCTCTGTTGTGAAGTCGTTGACGAAAGCATGCATACCTCAAAATCATTTTACTTCTGTTTTAAAAACCAAAAAGCTCTAGCACATGACTAATCCCTGCTTCCCTCTGCGAAGGGCCTTTCTTTTACTTTTAATGTTGAGTCAGTTTTCCCTTTTTCCTTCTATCTCGACAAAAGCAAACATCTAGCATTGACCCTGGGTATCGTTGAGCATATTACATTATCAAGATTAAACATGAATCTTTATATTGACTTTATCTATAAGATAAGCCGTTGGAAGTTGAAGCTCTTTGCTAATGCTTGCATCTTTCTTTGTGTTGATTCTCAAACACTTTTGTCATGGAATTATTATCGTTGTGAATTAGTCAAATATGTTGATCACATTGTTTTCATGTCTTTGACATACTATTTATGAAAGGTTTTTCTTGGATGATTCAACTTGTTTATTCATTGCTTTCTTGCTATCAATTATAGACAATTGTTTTGTATCTCTTCATTCACATCATTTGATTTGCATCACTATCTTGATCAAGATTGTGTTGGTCGCATGTCTCATAAAAAATTATTTGTTATCACTTACCTACTCGAGGACGAGTAGGAGTTAATCTTGGGGATGCTGATATGTCTCAAACGTATCTATAATTTTTGAGTAATCCATGCTAGTTTTGTGATATTGTCACATATTTTTACTGTCATTTATATCATTTTTTATGCATTTTGTCGACTAACCTATTGACAAGATGCCAAGTGCCAGTTCCCTGTTTTTTGCTGTCCTTTTGTTTCAGAAATTTACTTCTGGAAATATTCTCGGAATTGGACCAAAATTTACGGAGATTATTTTTACGCCAAGACGAAGACGGAGTCCGAAGGGCAGTCTCGGAGGCAACCCACAGGGCGCAGGCGGCCTCCAGCCGCGGCCCTAGGTGGACCCGCGGGTGGGGCCCGCCCCTGCCCGTGGGGCACCTCCTCGGCCCCCTCCGACGCCTATAAAAATCAGAAATAACCTAAAAACGTCTAGGCGGCCATTATTTTCCAGAAACTCGACCCCGACGCGCCGTCACCGAAAATCCTAGTTCGGGGTCCAATCTAAAGCTGATCCCGACACTCTGCCGGAGGGGAGATCGATCCCGGAGGGCTCTTCATCGTTATGCCTCCCTCCGGGATGATTTGTGAGTACTCTCACCTTGGACTACGGGTCCATGGCAGTAGCTAGTTGGTAGTCTCTCTCTCTTGTGCTTCATGTTTTATGATCTTGTGAGCTGGCTAACATGATCAAGATCGATTATTGTAATGCTATGTAATGTGTTTGCTGGGATCCGATGGATTATGAAGTTATGTTCAGATTGTGCATGATTCTTATATGAGTAATTTATGTTCTTGCATGCTCTCCGATGTGCGTAGTTACTTTGGCCAAGTGATTGTGTGTATCTTCAAGAGAGGGTATTTATGCTATATAGTGGGTTCATGCCCCTTTTTGTTCCTGGGCACGAGTGACAGAAACGTCTAAGGGCGAGGGTGTGCTGTTGTTACTAAGGGTAAAATAGCGGTGTTAATGTCTATTTTGATATTAGTATTGCTTACTTCATGCACTTTACTTAATGCAATTGTCTGTTACTTGCAACTTAATACCGTTGGGTGACAGGCTGGATAGCGATCCCACGGTGGACTTTTTAGACAAAGACGCAGTTGGACTCAACGGTCTTTTTTCCTTGTCGTGATGCCTTCATAAATATTATCATGTCCTTTTTGTCATAGCTAAATTGGGTTTGTGTCATGATCTTGTCAATTGCCTAGCTGTAATTCGTTCACCCATCACATGCATATTTTATTTACTTGAGAGACTCCACTAGTGAACCCATGGCCCCCGGTCCATCTTTTTACATTGTTTACAACCTCATTTACTTGCTTTTAATTATCATTATTCCTCTGGTCACTTTTCATATTTTATCTATTTTATTATACAATTAACTGCTTTGTTTTCTGCGAGACCGGAAAGATTGACAACCTTTCCACCGTTGGGGCAAAGTATTTTGGTTGAGTGTGTGCAAGTCCACGTCTGTTGAAGGTCAACCGCCAGAGATCTTCAACATTCACCTCGTTGTTGATTTCAAAGTCCTACTGGTTCGATAAACCTCGGTTCGTTAAACGAGGGAAAACTGCTAATAGCTGCAATTCCGTCTTCGCTTGGGGCACCACCCAACTTATTTTAATACATCAGCAGGGGGTACGCGGAGCATAGGAATTGCCGTTTGTAACTGCCCAGTTTGTCACGGGATTAATGGGAGGAAAATGAAGCTGCCAATGGCCCATTGGATGCATCTGAGATGGAGGGCTACGGAGGGGTCCGGCTAAATCTTTGACATCGGACTCTGATGGAAAGTATTTACCTCACTAAAATGCTGCGATAAGTACGTGGACCAACCCATCAATAAGTAGCAGTACATTATTGTGACGACTGACGACCTAATTAACGTCGGGATACATTTCAGTGTGTAGTCCCGCCTGTCACACTTACCGGCCTTCGTCTGTCGCAGCGCCCCCTCGTCCGTGCACGACGTCCTCCAAGGCTTCATGTGTCCGCGTATCGTCTTCGGTCGAGTATTGGGGGTCGGGAGAAATACTTGCCGGAGTGCCAACACTAACGCGACGACGCTTGCGGGTGTCGCCTTCCTCCTTGTAGGGCGTCGGTGTTATCCCTCTACACTTCCCTGTGAGTGCCGCGGGAAACCCTAGGATTAGCTTGCTGATCCGGATAGTAGCGTCGCGATGACGTCGCATCCCTCCTTGGAGGTGATGTCTTGGTACTCGTGATTCATGGGGCATGAAGCGTTGTGGTGGGACAAATTCGGAGGGCGCAAGGGAGGCAGGATGTCTTCGTGCTTGTCACTTCGTTGATGGCTTACTTGCTCTCCTGAGAGTTATCCTCTTACTTTCCTATTGGGCATGTTTGTGCTGCTGCCCCAACTTTTTCTTGCTTTCGAACTCAGTGTATGTTTATGGTTGCTTTATTTATAAAACGGGGCGAAAGGCTATTTCGAGGAGGACGACGAGAACCATCAATCCTTAACGAGTTTTTCACCTGGTTTGACCGACACGACAGCAGGATCATGAACATCCTGGTGGTACTCCGCTACGACTCTCCTCCTGGGATGACAGGAGAAAACTGAAAAGACGAACGCCAGATGGGCGGCTGCTTCTCTGCTTCTTGGTACTACTAAGAGGAACAGTAAGATTAGATGGGAGTAGCTGGCTAGCTGCTGCCATCACGCATGTCGCTGTTACACTGTCCACGGCATTCGTCAATAAAGAAAAAGAAAGGAACAATTCTTTTTATCCGGCGGAGATTATTCGATGTGAAAGGAAGAAGAGAAAGAAAAGGGGAATGGAAAGACAAGAGTCTCACGGCCGGGAATCGACCGAAAACAATTGGCCGTAGCATTTGTTGTTCTCGTGACAAGGATGAAGGATGCTTGAACCCCATCCATGGACTCGCTGTCTTCATCTTTTATTCTACACACCAATACCTGACCTTTGTGGTTGTTTGCAATTTGATTCGGCCAACCGGCCGGCTAGGCGGGTGGGTCGGCAGCCGTACGTCGCTGTCTACACGAATGCAAAGCTTCCCAGTTCTAGAAGACTATAACGTTTTGTGTTGTTTTTTTTTCAAGAAAAGAACGATGCCTTTTTGCAAACCGAGTGCAGAAAAACCACAGGGCTGAGGTTATTTTATTGCGTGCGTGGACACATCTGTAATCATCTTGGCACATGTGTACTTATGAAACGTACACAGAACATCATAAGTATCTCACACAAAATCTATCTGGCTGGAGAGGAACGCGAGGGTCTTCGACCGTGACCGCACGTTCACCTGGATCGGCATCGAATGGCTAGATTCGATGGAGTGTTGTTGTGGATGTCTATAGACATATAAATTTATAACTTGAAAATCAAATTATTTTTCTCCATGATAGTCCGATTTAATATGAATCTGATCCAGACAATATGTTACACAAAATGAAAACACTTGAAATATATTGTGTTTGGTATCGTGACTTGACAGGCAAACGTACAACAGGGATCCCCACAACACCAAACATTCTGACGAGACTCTACTGCATAACAACCTTTCTGGTTATCTGATATTAATAGTTTATACTTGGGCTATTCATTTATATATATTGATTGAGGTTTTGATGTCAGCTTTTTTCTCTACTTCTTTATCTGCTTTGTCACCATGATTGCAGGTTAAAATATTTTCGTGCTCTTTATACTACAGAATTTTTGTTTCATAATCCTCATCGTAATATATGTCTATCAACTCATCTCTCCAATAATATTTTTTTTACAATCCACTACATGTTTGCAAATGATTTGTGTACCTCATGTTCAACATGCTTATTGATCTATGTTGTAATTTGCAAATATATAATCATATAATATCCATTTTGTTGTTATATTTGTATTGGAAAGCCTCCAATTGACTTTATTTTTGTGTCATTCTCATCAATATGTTATCCATCATTATGATCTACACGTTCCCGCAGCAACGCGCGGGGTATCATCTACTCCCTCCGGTCCCAAAAAACTGTCGCAACCTGTGTACAAATTTTGTACTCCGACTGTTGATTCTCCACGACGGTTATTCCGGATCGGAGGTAGTAGTTTAATAAAGTGCATATGTCTTGTGCTGGTGCTGGGCTGATACTCTAGGGTGAGTACAGTCAAGGCCTCAGCGGGCTACCAAAGTGTCTGGCAGACCGGACATGGGCCATAACTTATGTTCATGACTTGCTCGTATGTGGATCAGGCACGTACAGGCTACTATACTCGATCAAGTTTTTTTTCCGGGTCTCGATTAAGTTACTTCATCTATCGGTCCATCCTAACCCTTGTTTCTAAATAAATGAATCTATCCCATAAACCCTATACATTTCATTTCAAAATTAAGAGTGTTTTTTTATTCGGCAGGATATGGATTTGATCAGCAGTTGCAATATTAATATGTGGTCTATGTGACATATTATAAAATATAAGTTTTATTATTATTGGAAAAAATATAAATCATCCATCCAAAACAACCTAATGGTGGAAAATAGGAGGTACCCAAGTACTAGAAAGTTACAAAAACATGGGAACCCTTGTACCAAAAACAAATGGAACGAGTAGAGATTGCTCGACGGTGGTTCGGTGGAAGAGATTGGTATCGCCACCCGTGTCGCCTACTGACGACGCGGGCACTAGCGACCCGAGAACCGATCGTTAGGGGACGGGGCTAGAAAAAAAAATCACCGGTACATAAATGGGGACGTATGCATGTTTTTTGGGCAGGATTTGACTGTCAAAATTAGGGTTTCGTGCACTCCTAGCGTCAAATCCGATCGGGGGTAGAGATCGAGCCCCGTTTTAGAGTTTGACACGGGTTCCTGATTTTTGACGGCTCAACCCTGATAAACAAGAGCTAAGCTTATGTTACATTGCATTGCATTTTTGCACGTGTTGGACAACCATCCATCAGAGATATAGTCCAGCACGAAATCAGGGTGCTAGAGATCAGGTTAGTTAGTTAGATAGTTGGTGCCGACGGATGTGTTGCCGTTCCTCTCAGGCATCTACAAAAGTATCTCTAGTCGGGGTCACTCTGAAGCAAAGTCAAGAAATCTCAAGGACGTGTGATATTGTGCAAGCTCCACAAGCGGTTTCGTCTCGATTGCTAGCTGCATAATGTTTGAATCCTAATTAAATTGGCCTGCTAGCTGTCGTACGTAGGCAGATTGCGTCTCTTGTATGGATGGATGCATGCAATGAGATCTAACGGGAAACTCCATATTCGATCTTGTTAACTATTTTCTTTATTCAAGCACGATGACATTAAGACAGTTGCAACCAGAGATCAAATTGTGTTTGGCTCAATTTCGCCATCCTTAATTTTATTTTCAAATTCAGAATATATGGAGCTAGAGCTTGTTCCTCCAAAAATAAATCTGGGCTCGTCAATTTCTGGGGCGCACGCATATGCATCCCTGGCCTGTTAACTTGTTGATTTGGCTTCGACTGCAAGCATGCATGGCATGGATTTGCGTGATACATGAGCTAACATGACTCCAGACACTCCCTTGATAATGATAGGATAGACAAATGTCAAAATGTACGTGTTGTGTCACATACTCGATCGCGCGCGAAGCCGCTGTACGCGTATAAGTATCCAACTTCATTTCAAGCAAGCAGTGGAGCTTAAATGCTTAAAAAAATTTAAATGTTAGCAGGAGAACTGCTAAATTCAATGAATAAATAGAAAATTGATCTAATTTATAGAGAAAACCGGATCCAAAAATCATACAGATGTAACCTTTCGGTTTACAATGCACACCAACAAACATACAACAGGGGCTCGCCTTGTCAAACCCCAGCCAGAACTAGCGAGGGATCGGGACAAAGAGCCACGAGACCGCTTCAAAACCGAAGCAAGACAACTCACAAACACAACCTAAACTTCAGAAAGGCACGTGTCAACGTACAACCCATCCATAACGCCCAGAAGAAGTAGTGGCGAGTGGACAGCAGGACCAGACCAAACCTGAAGAAAGCGTCGTCGAAGAGATGCTGCATGCACAACGCAATCACTTGGCAGCCCAATCACCGTGCCGGAAAACCGTCAGGCTCGGGCGCGCCTTAAGAGCAACTCTATCGGATATCATCAGATTAAACACAAATTATTAAACTAAACCACATAGTTCAACATATTCAAACATTACAACACATAGTTCAACATTGACATTCTTAGATTGCATTAGCCATTTCCATCAGTTCGAACTTTTGGGATAATTGGTTAGTGTCATGAAACATGATATGATATAGATACAGAGCCTGAGGTCTCGAGTTCGAGTCCTGGTTTGCGCAATTTATAAAAAATTGTTGCTAACCCCCTTTGTGTCCAAGTATAGGCCAATTGAGCCATATCTCTGAGACTTGCATGCCATCGCTCTCTTTCGGTTGCACATGTTGGCCTCTCCCTACCCGAGTCACACGTGAGAGGGGGTGTTACATTATATGTGGATTGCATTAGCCATTTCCATCAGTTCGGACTTTTGGGATAATTGGTTAGTGGCATGAAACATGACAGACATCATCAATCAAACACATGATCATCGCCTAGTTCAAACACATTTTTTTAGATTACAACTAGATGAACTAAAACGACTAGATAACCTAAACTACAAATATAACTAGATCCTTATTGAAATGGCACGTGGAATTTACCTTCTTTTGGCGTGTCTACTCGCCGTTGTCCTCTTCTCTAAGGTTGTCGAACATGCGGTCGATCTCCTTCAGCCTCGTCTGGTACAGGGCATGCTCGTAGTCAACCATGGGGCAGTGTGAATGGGGAAACGGACAAACGAGCTCAAGCTCGGCCACCTCCCGCCGTAGGTACTTTCCTCTCTCACTTCCGCCATGCTTGGAGGCCTGGATAGCTTTCTACTCCTCCTGACGAATCCAGAGCTCCTCCTTATCACCACCCTCCTTCTTTTGGCGCTTGTCAAGCTCCCACACTGGAAAGACCCCATCAAAGACTTTGTAGTAACTCTCAGAGGGGCATCATGCCGGCACCACCAACATTGCGGGAGGTGAGGCCTCCAACAAATCAGACTCGTAGATCGAGTATGGTAGCACCAACAGAAAGTCCAGGGAGCTCCCGACCATCCAATCATTGTCGGCGAGCAGAAGAGGGTGCATCGTCGTGGGTGAGGAGCCACTTGCGTGGGCCCTCGATCTGGCGTGGGATCCTTGGCTGGCGATGCCTCTCCTCGGAAACATGGCGGCGAGATGATGCGACAACGTGGGGAGCCGAGATGCAGGGGACGCAGCGGAAAATGCAAGGTTGGATCCGGCTGGGGGCCACCCAGATTTGGCGACGGAGCAGGCAAGCGGGTGCCGAGGTTGGAGGGTAAGGCTGAAAGGAGCTAGATTTCACGTAGAGGAGGTGAAGGTTGAAGGCTGAATGCACACTAGCCATTATATTGTTTTTTTATTGGTGATTTAGTCAAATCTGCCCCCCTCATGAAGTTCACGACATTATATATGTCCATTTAGCCCCCCTCAAGGTCACATTCTGGCCCCATCCCTGCTTGAAGGCGTCGCCTCGGGAGCTTTGGTCCCATTTAGCTAGTCATCGTGGGTGTGTTTGGTGGACGATGGCGATGTTGCTCTTGACGTGGACTGGCTTGCGGTGGTGGTTGAGCTCGAAGTCTCATCCTTCTTGGCGGTCCGGTTTCCATCTGTCATCCGAGCTCTAGGGGTGAGCATTCCATCGTTCCACAGGTCGATGCTCTACGATCCAGAGCAGATATCCCCCTTTGGAGATGGGTAGACGGCACAATGCCAATGTTCATTCTTTCTAAAAGCACACTAAAGACATCTTCTTCCAACGTTTTCCTACTACAACTCTTGGCATCGCGTTCACTTCGTCCTTGGTCATGATCACTCTGGTGGCAAAGACCTCGAGGTTTCAGGCTGCATCCATCCTTGTTAACTCGGTGGTCTATGACATTAACTAAAACTTATCCAAGGGAAACTACAAATTGGTTGAGATATGACGATATTATGCATATCGTGCACGCATAAACAAGAGCTAAGCTTACGTTTCATTCCCTTGCATTTTTTTTGTTTGCACGTGGAACGACTATCCATCGAGTATATATGATCGGGCACGAAATCCAAAGGAGCTAGAGATCAAGTTAGTTACTTAGTTAATTGGTGTCGTTGGATGTGCACGTTGATGTTCTTCTCATACATCTGCAAATTGTATTTCTCTATTTGGTAAGTTTGGGAAGTTGGGAAGCAAAGCCAAGGAAATCTCAAGGACGCCGGCCCGTGACTACGCGTCCGTGCTGCTAGCTACACATGCTAAAAGAAATCTCACTAATTAAATGCGCATGCCGTCATACACTCATACATTGCGTCTCTTTGATGGATGCATGCGCTCTAACGTTGAACTCGATCTTCTCAAGTAGTACGTTGAAATTAAGAAAGCTGCAACCATCCCGTTTCAAAAAAAAAAAAAAAAAAGCTGCAACCAGCAGTTAAAATAGTACTGGTACGGTTTGCTAAATTTCACCATCCTTAATTTTCTCTCCGAATTCAGAACGGAGGAGCTACAGCTAGATATAATTTCTTCTGCGCGGCGCGCGGGCATGCATGCACGAGCATATCTACTTTGTTAATTTCTGTAATTTCTTACGCTTGTAGAGGCTGGGGCTGCAAAGCATGCATGACATGGATTGCGTGATAGATGAGCTAACATGATTTCAAATACTTGCAAATGTGCTGTAGATCGAATATGCTGGATCGCGCGCGCAACAGGCAAATACTACTCAAATGCTCAGTTAGCTAGCACAGCGCAATCAATCACAGGATCGAACACTTGGCAGCCAAGCCTCTCATTGATTGGTTTCTGCGAGGAAGTCAGCTGACAGGCGTTGTCGTCCTGTCATTAATTCCCATTTTCTTTCTTGTTCATGTGCTTATCTGCCAAGGAAAAAAGGAATATCCCAATCCAACAGGATATCGACTCTTTTGGAACTCTTCCATCTCCATACTCCAACTCCACTGCCAGGTGCCAGGGCAGCAGCTCTATAAATTCATATTTATACACAGTGTTCGTCTCTCATATCGCAGAGCTAAGTATCAAGCCACAGACCAATCCAAGCTAGAGAAAATGGCGGGAAAGATCAAGACGGTGGTGGTGGTGGTGCAGGAGAACCGGTCCTTCGACCACATGCTGGGCTGGATGAAATCCCTCAACCCGGACATCGACGGCGTCACCGGCGCCGAGACCAACCGCGTCGTCGTCGCCGACCCTTCCTCCAAAGCCGTCACCTTCGGCGACCGCTCTGAGTACGTGGACCAGGACCCGGGACACTCCGCGCAGGCCATCTACGAGCAGGTCTACGGCGTGCCCTTCGTCGACGCCCAGACCACGCCCATGACCCAGCCCGACGTCCCCTCGCCGCCCATGAGCGGCTTCGCGCAGCAGGCCGAGAAGGAGAAGCCGGGCATGGCGGACACCGTCATGAACGGGTTCAGGCCGGACGCCGTGCCGGTGTACCGCGAGCTGGCGCGGGAGTTCGCCGTGTGCGACCGCTGGTTCGCGTCCAACCCGGCGTCCACGCAGCCCAACCGGCTGTTCTTGCACTCGGCCACGTCGCACGGGCTTGTCAGCAATGACACCAAGACTCTCGTCGCCGGCTTGCCGCAGACCACCATCTTCGACTCCCTCCACGACGCCGGCCACTCCTTCGGGATCTACTACCAGTACCCGCCCGCCGTGCTATTCTACCGGAACCTCCGCCAGCTCAAGTACATCGGCAACTTCCACCCGTTCGACCTCGAGTTCCGGCGCCATTGCAAGGAGGGCAAGCTGCCCAACTACGTCGTCATCGAGCAGCGCTACTTCGACCTCAAGATCCTCCCCGGCAACGACGACCACCCGTCGCACGACGTCTCGGAGGGGCAGAGGTTCGTGAAGGAGGTCTACGAGGCGCTGCGCTCGGGTCCGCAATGGGAAGAGATGCTCCTCGTCGTCACCTACGACGAACACGGTGGCTTCTACGACCACGTCCCCAGCCCCGTCGTCGGCGTCCCCAACCCCGACGGCATCGTCAGCGCCGCGCCATTCTTCTTCAACTTCGACCGCCTCGGCGTCCGCGTCCCAGCGTTCTTCATCTCCCCCTGGATCGAGCCAGGGACGGTGGTGCACAGGCCGTCAGGACCGCAGCCGACGTCGCAGTTCGAGCACTCCTCTATCCCGGCCACCGTGAAGAAGATCTTCAACCTCAAGAACTTCCTGACCAAGCGCGACGCGTGGGCCGGCACGTTCGACACCGTCCTCACGCGCGACACCCCACGCACAGACTGCCCCGCCACTCTGCCGGAGCCCGTGAAGCTGCGGCCGACGGATGCGGCGGAGCAAGCCCCGATCACTGAGTTCCAGGCGGAGCTGGTGCAGCTCGGCGCGGTGCTCAACGGCGACCACGCCAAGGACGTGTACCCGCACAAGCTGGTGGAAGGCATGACGGTGGCGGACGCAGCCAAGTACTGCGACGACGCCTTCAAGGCCTTCCGGGACGAGTGCGACCGCTGCAAGAAGTGCGGCATGGACGAGTCCCACATCCCCACCTTGCCGCCGACGCCGTCGCCGCCGTCGAAGAAGAGTAGCTTCCCTTCCAAGATCCTGGCTTGCTTTGCGTGTGGTCGTTCGTAGGGGTCGTGCCGGATTCGGACGCCTCGTTGGATTGTTTGTTGGAGTTGGACAGTGATCAGGACTGGTCGGTACTCGGTTGCTTGCTTCACGAGAACTAAGATATATTGGTGGTGTTGGAAAAAAAATACTGTACTAATTGTGCATTTGTGCGTGTGAATTATAGTGTTAGTACTTAGCGTTGTGGAGACTGATATCAACATTGTGTACTCCCTCCGTCCCGAATTAGATGTCGTGAGTGGTAATCTTGCAAAAACGTCCTCCAATTAGTTTTTTTCTCGTTCCATACTCCACCCCTGTCGGAGCCAAAAAAAAAAATAATACACGAAAATTATTTAATTTTGGAAATATTACGCAAATTTTTTTTTTTTCAAAAATATTATCCAATCGGCGTTGCTGAAGCCGACAGGACCTTGTCGTCATTGGTGAAGCCGAGTAGGGACCTGCCATCCTTGGTGGCATACCAGTGGCGTGTTTTATCATACCAGTGGCGCGTTTTATGAGTGCACGCCACTAGTAACTAGTACCAGTGGCGTGTTTTTTCCAGTGCACGCCACTAGTCGTCTTCCGCAAAGACGACAAGGACTAGTCGTCTTCGCCAAGGACGACAGGTCCCTACTCGGCTTCACCAATGACGACAAGGTCCTGTCGGCTTCAGCAACGCCGATTGGATAATATTTTTGAAAAAAATAGATTTGCGTAATATTTCCAGAATTAAAAAAATTAGCCCTGTCGGAGACACGCAAGTCAACTCCCGCAGCGGAGCAGCGATGGTCCCGTCGCCTCGCCGCCGCGCTCGCCTCCACCCCGCGTTTCCCTCGCCGGAGAGCTTCCCTCCCCTCGCAGCCTCTCTTCCCTCCCCTCCACCTCGCCGCGCTCCCGTCGCGTCGCTGCCGAGCTCCAAAGCTCTGTTCTTCAGTCCTCGTCATCGACCAAGCTTTGATTTTTGTCCAAGAAGGCGACGAATTGCCTTTTCCTGCGTCTACAAGGCCGTATACGGTTGCTACGAGGCTGTAGCGGGAAGGAATCAAGCTCCACGGTCGATTCCGTCGGTGGCGGAACGGATGCTGAATCGAGGTTGAGGAAGAAGCCGGCGTCACGGGAAGGAATCCAGTTGAGGAAGAAGCCGGCGTCACGGGAGCTCCGCGGTCGATTCCGTCGGCGTGTGGTATCAGAGGAATGCGGCGGAGCTTCGACACGGGATCCTGGGAGCCATGGCCGCTGGCAGCCGTAGGCAGGAGAAGACGACTGTCTCCAGAGGTACGGCTCTCAACCCATGATCTGGATCCTCTTCTCCTCTCTCACTTCAAAATTGAATCTTTGCATGGTCAGACTAGTGTTCAGACTAGTGTCACTGCTAATATTCACCAGTGCTCAAATGTGTGCTCAAATGATTTTCCGGATGCTCAAATGTGTGTTCAATTCGATGAGAATTGAAAGTTTACTTTGCTCTATGTTTTTGTGCAGCAGAACTGGGTTCAGTATGTTGTAGTGACAAGGAGTATCTGTCAGTTCTAGTGTTCATGTCACTGCTAATGTTCAGACTAGTGTCACCATTAGTGTTCAGTAGTGACAAGGTGATGAAGTGGCTGTACTAGCTTTTCTGTTTTCAGTGTTGTTTGCAGTGCACCCTCACCATGTTCTTGTTGCCATGTGCAAAGGTTAACTAGAGAGAGTACAAAGATGTGGTGAGTTAGTTCTGCCCTTCCAGCCTGCCAAATGACAAGTGACAACAGAACTCTGAATGTTTGCTGCACGCGTGACTGCCCTTTTGCTATGGGTTCTTGTAGCTAGTCTGATGCTGCTCTGCATGCTGTTACCTGTAAGCTCTGTTTATTCTGTATTAGCATTGCTTACTTTGAACCTGACATCCCTATGCATTTCTTGTCTATTAACTAGAAAGATCCTGATGCAAAGTACGGTGTGCATAAGGGAAAAATTCAGTAGGTTAACATACACTTGCTAGTACTACTTTCTATACCTTTCCTTTTTTCCTTTCTATGCCATTTCTTTCTCCTGCTTTCTCGATCTTTTCCTCTCCTCAATTACCCTGCTTCTATAAGGGCAATGGTCTGTGCAAATAGCTCGGCCGTGATAGATAGCGCGATAGGAAGTCTTCCTTCTGCCAGTATGTGATCCTTATTCATGTGAGAAATATCGTAGTTATTGCCTCCTATAAGGGCAAGTGGACGCGTCTCGCCAGCGATGGAGATTTGGGGTTCGGGGTGCTCGATGTCGCCGGAGATAGTGGGATGGAGAGGAGTTTAGAGGTATGGTTGGGGCGGCGGTGGACCAGCGGTGGGTGGTGGATTGAGGAGGGCGGGGCGATGAGGAGGCGCGCGGGTGGCGGTAGCAGGCGGTGTGCCGGCGGAGAAGGATGGTGAGGAAGGTGAGATGGTGCCGGGTGGGCCTCGGCTTTCCTCGCTGCGTTGCTGCGCTAACCAACGCATAAGGGTTGTATAGGACCTCCTGTAGTCCCCAAGCCAATACCGACACCGGTGGTAGTAGGAATCACAGCCTGCGGCAACCGCAATACAACCCGACGGATTTGCCCTAGAAGAGAAGCTTGCTTTGTTTTTTCCGTCTGTCCCCAAATCGAATCGAAACCCCAATCGCATCCAACAAGTAGGTGGAAGAGCAAAGAAGGGTCGATGATGGCGGCGGCGGGCGTCGAGAAGGAGGAGGTGGAGGCGGGCAGCTGCCCTCTCTTCAGATGCCTCTGCTGCTGGCGACGGGCCTGCTCGCCCCGGATCCCGCGCGTCGCCCCCGGCATGGAGTACCTCTGCATACCGGCCGGGGCGGACAACAGCCCCGCGTGGTCGCTGCTAGTCGGCTTCCTCTCCGACTCCAACTCTATAAATGACAGTGTCCTAGGGCTGCACCGTTTCCGCGTCGCCCGATCCGGTCGTATCCTCGGCCGGAGCGACGACACCCTCGACATCCTGCGCACCTTTCGAACCAGCAAGGGTTGCAGCGCCATCGCCAGCGCTTCCGCCGAGCTGACTCCCGACGGCTGCTCGCTCTGCCTCTTCTCTGAGCATCTGGATCCGGGCATGGCCTCGGCAATCCCACAAGCCAACGAGCTGCGGGTCACCTACACCACCAAGGATTCTGGGTAAAAAGCTTTAACCTTTTTTTTTAGAGAAAAGGCAAAGTAAAAGCTTTAACTTCTAACAATACATCTGTAATAGTACTAGATCGGAATGTTTAACTATTTTTTTTTTCTCTTTGGCGCAACGTACACACAGCAATCGAAAGCCCCGCAAGATCACCATGTCCTCATTGCCTCGCATACCGCCGGATAGTCCCAAGAAGTGTCGCCCTGTGTCGGCCGCAGGCCACGTCTGGGCTCCCAACATCAAACTCGATGTTCCGACCAGCACGTGCTTCCTCGGGATGCTACGCCTCAACAGGAACGCCAAACGGTGGGAGAAGGCTGGCGACACCTTCTCCTTCCCTCTCAAGAGGGAAGAAGTAGTCAATAGCCCTTGGGGCGGTCCCTTGTTCCAGGGATACGCCGTCCTCCACAACGACACCATCTTGGTTTCGTTGCGAGCAGATCAGGGCCTCGTAACCTTCAACTGCTTGGACTGCACCTGGACCGAGGTCACCACCACAAAAGACACACACGCTGCCTACACTCCCATCCTGGGCCGTGGTGTTTACGTCGAAAATTTTGTTACCAAACAAGAAGAACAAGGAGAAGAAAAGCAAAAAGAAGAAGATTATGGTTCAGTCTACTTCCTCCGTGACAATCGCATCTTTGCCTACAAGCTGCGCTATGATCAAGATCAGAAGCGCGATGGAAGAAAGCTGAGGCTGGAACCACCTGCTATGATCGATTATGTCTGTCCTTTCTACAAGGAAGGCTATGGCTTCCTCACGCACCTGGGCGGCCGACTAATGTGCTCCGTCTGGATCAGCACGTTGCTCCGCTGCTCATGCGATTATCTACACGTCCTCATCACCACCTTTCAACTTAGATCATCAAGGGAGCCAAAAGGCATCGATATCTTGCATTCCACGTGCCGCCGCTTGCGTGTGTTCCCTATTGGACTACCCATGCATGAATTCTGCTTTCTTCAGTAAGTTAACTACTCTCTGTTTTTGCTTGCATCATTGAGTATGTTTTGCGTCAATCAGTTAGTTGTTTACGAATTATTACTACAATAAGACTTACTAATTTGTAACCTTGTGTCACATGTCAACTAGGGAGTATAACGACAAGAGTGCTGTAAAACCTTCAACGCGGGATTATACAACCAGCTCTCACGTCACAAAAGAATCCTCCAAGATGCTTGATTGTTGCAGGTTTCAGTCTCCTGAATTCTCCTTATTTAAGCCCAATCTCACATACTTCAAATATACTAACTTCATTCTAAGCTCTCCGTGCAATATATCTCATTCATGACATATTTTGCAGCAATTTTCTATCTGAATTGGGATGTTACAAGTTTGAGGATCCTCCAAAGGACCCTGCTCGCCAGATCAACAAACACCTATATATTATTTGCAAAGCTGGGCCTCAACTAATTGTCTATTTGGCTGAAATCGAGAATGGAAGGTTGAAATCGCATGACAATCTTCTCGAAAAGAAATATGAGCTGACTTTATCGCATGATGTCAATGGTTATCATGTTTTGAAGAAACTTCCCCCATGGCACCTTGTTTTTAGCAGTGGCAGCTCGAAGATATATGCTGTATCAAACACTCAAGATGACATACATGAGTATAGTCTGATGGAGGAACCCAAGACGGTTCGATGTATAAAGCCCACTTCTCATCGTCTCTCTATGGTTTTTGAAGTTGGTGACAAGATTATTGCTGTGAGCTATACTCTTCATGTTTTCTACCTTCAGTCCGAAGGGATGTCGTCCAAATGGGTGTGTTGCAGCAACCAAACAGATGTTCTGAAGGGGAAGGCTAACCTGTCCGGATATGCAGTCGTTGATAGAAATTCCTTCATAGTTTCAGATGCTGATACATGCTCATTTCTTTTGTTTGATCTGGGTTCCAAAAGATGGAGTGTTCTGCAACATGCTTTGCCTGCAGCCAAACTTTTAAATGGGAGATCTGTTCTTGTTGATGGTTTTATCTACACATGCACAAGCGGGGGACTTCTTGCTTACGATTACGAGCTAGTGCAGCATGGTAATAATCATAAGGACCTCTTGGACCCCATCTTCTTGCAATTCTCGTGGCAATTCTCTCATGGTATGTCTTGGGTGGCTGAAAGGATGTGCTTAGATTGTGCTGACAAAGGCGAAAACTCTGATGCAGTTGTATTTTGTGTGGTGCAAGGTGACTCTCTCTCTCTCTCTCTCTCTCTCTCTCTCTCTCTCTCTCTCTCTCTCTCTCTCTCATTTGTTTATCTGTTCGTCGGATATCAACCTTAAACACAATTTTGTTTTGTACTATATTATTAGGCGAATATTGTTATTCAACTCCTCCTGGCGGCAGTTCTATCAGCCATGATGTACACATAACTACTGTTCAAGTTAAGACTGAAAGAATACACAGTGGTAAAAGAAAACCAGACAGAATTGACCATGTGGGTATTGGCACATGTTTCATTAATCATGAAGCTGCATTGGTCTGCACCAAAAGTTGTTTCACAGTTGGGTCTTGATTTCTGATGCTCCAGCCTTATGTGTTTTCACAATTATATATATATATATATATATATATATATATATATATATATATATATTATTTAAAGCAAACTGCATGATGAAGGTCTGCGGGGCAGCTGTTGGTGTTTTGAACATGGAGACACCTTTCTGAAACCGGGGGACGTTCTGGGTTTTAATTGACGCATCAGCTTGTTTTGCTGAATGCACTTCGGTTGCTTGCTTCATGATTACTAAGATTTGGTGGTGTTGGAATTTTTTTTACTAATTGTGCATTTGTGCGTGTGAATTATAGTGTTAGTACTTAGCGTTGTGGAGCATGATATCAACATTGTGTACATTAATTCATGGTGATGAGATGCATATGTGTTAGTATACTAATGCGAGCGTAGCGTGTTCTCAAGATTAACGGGAACTGTTCTTCGCACATGAAGAATTCTCGAAGTGGTGTTAGTGCAGGGATAGAGTCACGGTAAAAGTCGACGTAACGCTCATTTGATGTAAACTGCTCGTGCAGAGTTAGTTTAAGACACGACTTACTGTATGAACTTATTCGCAAAAAAAAAGTACAAGTTTTACAATGGTTGTGGATTTTATAAACCGTCGAATCAGTTGAATCCAACGGTAAAGAAATGAGAAGTACTGGGAAGTACTAGAAAAAAAGTATTGGTAAGTACTCAAAAGTATTGAAAATATTGATTTACTTTATTTACTAAAGGGTAGACAGGTAATTCCGAATTAAATGGCCCCACATGTCACACACACTCTATCTCTCTCTCTCCTCTCACCGTCTCTCTCACAGACACAAGACCCGACCCGGCCTCCCCGCAAAAATTCCCCATTGTCCGACAGCCGCCGACGCGCCGGCGAGGTCAACAGCAACACGCTCGCCCAGCAACTCAACCAGGCCGGCGAAGGAGGGGCCACGCTTGCGTGACGCGCGCTGCTCTCACGGACGCGACCGTCGCCCACCTGCACGCCGCGGGGCCGCCACACTTCTCCTCAGCGCTAAACTTGCTGACTCCGGCCTCTCATGTAGTCATGCCTGCACGTTGGCTGGGGCCGGCGAGCGGCGGACGGGTGTGGGCGAGCTCATAGCGGAGAGCAAGAACGGATCTTGGTCATTCTTCTCCGGCGGGAGCGGCGGCTCGGGGGTGGTGGCGGAGACGGGAACAGAAGGACGAGCTCGTGGATGTTCACCAAATCGCTCCTGGCTGTCATCTTCTCTAGCGGGAGCAGCGGATTGTGGGGCGGCGGCGGAGATGAGAGCACCGCGACGAGCTCGCCTTTCGCCAGTTCACGACGAGCTCGGTGGCCCTAACCGGCCGCCGGTGGCGTGGGTGAAGTCGGCGTCTGCCTGGTTCGTCTCGTCCCAGCCGCGCGTTGTGCAGCTCAGCAGCACACACTCCCAGCACGAACTGCCTCCGACCTCCGCCACTGCAGCTTGCAAGCTACACTCCGCCCCTCCGGCCTGTCGGCAAGCGTGCTGGTCGTCTCCCCTGATTAATTAACTTAAAGCCGTTAATTAAGCATGACTAATCAACGGATAGAAATAATTTCACAAGGATTACTCGGAAGTACTGGGAAGTAGCGGACAAGCACCGTAAAAGCGCTAAAAAAAACTTATTGTATGAACTATTTTGCTTTGTCAAAAAATAATTGTGGAGTTTATGGCTCGATTTTCCAAAAGTGATAGAATTGTTAGTATTTCTGTAAAAATAAATCAAGTAATATGATATGTTAGTATCTAATTACTCAAACTGTGTGAAACATTAGGCATGCAGGTTTAACAAAGCTTAAAATGCAAAGAATATTCAATTTAAAATTTCTTTTCGTAAGCGCTCTGCTCCCAACAGGCCCATGCTTGTCCAGCCCAACCTAAGAAATTGGAATGCGGGCAATACCATGATGCCATAGGCCATATTTTTTTTAAGGTAATACGTTTCTCATTGATAAATAAAAAACAAGATACAAAACACGAACACACCGATCTTACAGATCTGTAAAGATAGAATAAACCTATTTGACAAACCAACGCCTATCCTTCAGCACCACCAAAGTAGACACCAAAGTGAAGCGAGACAGATCACCTCATCACCCGAGCTCGACGCGGCTCCATCGCTGATCATCAGCTTTACGGACCTCCAAATTAGTTTGCCAGAAGCAAAACCATTGACCATAGGCCATGTTGACAATTTCAGAAGTCGTTTTGTTTGTATTTCTCCCTATTATCCTGGGGTGCTCCTGTATGCCGCTCTTGGTGACGAGCGCGCGTGTAGTGCTGGCTGAAACAGTCTGAGACGAGCTGGCTCACGTTCCCGTCAATCAATAAAAAAACCGAAACAAAGCAAATCGCTCTTGGCTGTATATTGCGTTGTACAAGTGCTTGCAATATACAAAAAATAGAATCATAAAAACTATAGAGTGATATATTATTCAAAAGAATAAACATAGACCTACAACCAAGAAATTCGCATTTTTGGAACAAATTGAAAAAATGGTAGGCGACCAGAAACTGTATTTAAACGATACAAAATATTGATAAAATTGATAGGTCAATAAAAACTATATTTGAACAATTTGAAAAGGGATGTAACTTTTTTTTCAAAAATAGTAGGTGAACATTCACTACAATAGAACAATTTTTTGAAATCGGTATATTCTTTTACAAAAACTACAGATAAAAGAAACTATATTAGAGCAGCTTAAAATTGGAAAAAAAATCTTAGAAATATAGTCATGAACATAAAATATATTTGAATGCTTTTCCCTTTTAAAAAGTAAGAAGAAAACTATATAGTTGAACATTTTTTCAAACTCTTGTGAACCATTTTTTAGTCCGTGAATTTTTATTTATTGATCATATTTTTTTAACATCATGAAATATTTTTGAAGTAAGTGAAAAACTTTTAACAATCAGGATTTTTTTTTCACAATCTTGTATTTAGCCAAGAGGACGGGCGCGACACAGCAAGCAGGGCCGATGCCAAGGAGAGGCAGCACGCGGAAGGGAACATGATTATACTATTTGAAACTGCTTTGAGATTTGTTTCGCTACGTGCCACTCGAACAAGTTGGTCCAGCCATCAGGGCGTACCACCCAGGTGATTTTTGTCCCCTCCCAAAGCTCTGCCTCCTGCTCGGCCTAGGGAGACCGAACGCTCCAGCTAATGCTTCACCCACTCAAGCAATATTTTTTATAGTAAATGATCATGTGTATAGTTACTATATCAAATATGTTAATACTCCGTAGTACTTCATTTGCTCCGTGTTTTTCTCTTGCAAGACTCACTGCCTCGTATCGCTCCCTCTCCCTTATCCCCTTGCTACAGTTGAGAGGGGCGAAGAGGGAGGCGTCCAGAGGGTTCGAGGTTTCCGCCGCAGAGGTCCCTGGTTCCCCTCCTCTCCGTCTGTCGCTCCGGCGGCAGGAGAGGGGGGGAACCTCGGTTTCCTCTGGTCGGCGTGTAGATAGGTCCTGGTTTAGGTCTTCAGGCAGGAGCGGCGAGGCGGTGGCGGCGCTCTGCCAGTGGAGTTTGGTCGCCCGGCTCCTTCCCCGTCGCGGTGGTGCTTGTGTGGGCGCTGCCGAGGAGCTTATGGTGTTTTGGTGCTGGTGGTGGTGGTCCGGTGCTTCTCTTCTTCGGGGTGGCACCGGTATTCTGGGGCGGTCGCCCGGGAAGGAGACCGGTCGTGGCTGGTGCGGGTTGTGGTTGTCGGCGATGGGATCCGTCCGGCGTCTGTGCGGTGGTGCGGCGTCTGCCACGGATCTGGAGCTGAGGATGCTTGGGAGCGTGTCTCCCGTCGATGCTCCTTTCAAGACGAGATCCAGCTTCTCGGAGCTGGTGGTTACTGCAGTCCTCGAACGCCTGCGTGCAAGGGGCTCCTCTGCTCTTGGGTTGCTGTTCTTCTGCGTGCTGTTCTTCCTCCGGCGACGGTGGCGGGGCTCGCGTGGTGCAGCGGCGGCGGAAGCGACGAAGACGGCGAGATGTTTCTTCTGTCTTCTCGTTTGTTCGATGGGGCCAGCTTCCTGTCCGTATCCTTCCTGTATTTTCCGTATTTGTACTGTGATGTATGCTTGTATCCTTAACGTATGAATACTAGTTTCCTACTTTCAAAAAAAGACTCACTGCCTCTTCTTGCTTACTGCTTCACACACACCTAAATGCCCTTAATTTGATTGCTAGTACTAGAACTGCACAAGACTTACCTACCGCATTCTAGCTGATCCGAGAAGCTCGTAGGCTTAAAGAAACGAAACAAAAACGGAGCGTCGTTTTCCACCGAAACAGAACCCATAGGAAGCTCCTGACTTTCAGACAACACTTGTCTCCAAAGTCCCAGGTGCCATACAGAAAACAGAGGAAGGCAGCCAT
This sequence comes from Puccinellia tenuiflora, assembly GCA_012064385.1. NCBI lineage: Eukaryota > Viridiplantae > Streptophyta > Magnoliopsida > Poales > Poaceae > Puccinellia > Puccinellia tenuiflora. The sequence goes on along the minus strand of QRDG01000150.1, from coordinate 4,925,029 downwards.
CCATTTTTTCATATCGGTCCAACGCTGCCAGTGCTTGTGACCTGTCCTTTTTTTTATAGCAAAGACCTGTGCCTTGCGATGAACAAATATTTCCAAGCAACGCAGAACGAACGACAGAAGGGAGAGCAGAGAGCCACATCGTTAACCAGTAGCCTTACAATTCGGTAGAAGAGTACATCTAGATCTAGTACAATGCCCGTTCCTAGTCAACCTTACCAGCCGTTTCAGGTGGTACATTACACCGAACGATAACAACGGAAAAGGAAAAAAAATGCCGAACCCAAAGCTAATCTTCCACGCGGCGGTCCGTGCAGAACTAAACGGAGGCGAGCGCGCGGCGGAAGGCGGCGGGGGAGCAGGGGATCCGAAGCGGGCCGTCGTGGTGGCAGCCGTACTCCTGCGCGGCGCGGCCCAGGAGCTCGGCCAGCGCCTAGCGGCCCAGCAGCTCGGCCGCACGAGGAACCGCTCGGCCTCGCCCCCATCGTCCCCGACGACGTTCACCGGCACGTGCCCCTCCAGCGGCTTCCCGCCCCGCCGCTTTGCCGGAGACGACGTCGGCGAGGAGGAGAACGACGAGGAGTCGTCGCCGACGCCGGACAGCCGCCGGATCAGGTGCCTCATCCCGATCTTGCTAGGTACCCGAGCGTCGTCCACTTGGCTGCTGCGTGAGTGGAGTGTAGTGGAGTGGAGTGGAGGAGACTGACACAGCTCTGCTTTCGCTTGCTCATGCATACCATTTGACATGGGACACGACGAACAGAAGACTCGGCCTTGACTAGAAGTCTAGAACGAAAAACAACCATATATAAATAAAACAATGTTGATACCCGGTGAATGGACTTTGTTGATCGACGTCAACTTTCTTTTTGCAGGATGCGAGCAGTTGTGAACTAGACTTTCATTTCATGTTCCTTGCTCGACTTGCATTTACGTTGCCTAGAATGATTTTTTTCTATTATGGGCTCAAAAAATCGTCGCATAAACAACCTTCGTGGACATCCAAGAAATGCTAGACTTGCAAGATCTTCATTTCCGTAAAACTCATGCCAGGGCTGTGACAGAAAAATCATGCTCATAAAATGGTACATATGTAGTTCATTAGTCTATCATGTCCTGCAGAATTGCCAGTGCCTTTCCATCGAGTCAAACATTCAGGTGAGTTTGTTGGTGAATTGGTCTATGTGCAGGTCCTGAGGGATGGCCACTGCCTTACCATGAACTTAATGATCATCACCAGCTTCAACAAAACAGCATAACACAAGTCCTTATGAGATTCTGACACCATGTATTCACGTCCTGGCACCCAAGAAGAATATTGTAATCCTGACATATTAAGCATCAGACTGCTGTAACGACACCTGAAGCTCCACTGCTAGCTAAACTGATGATTGCATCCAAATGGAACTACTGGAAACATCATGACAACTGGAAACTGGCGCAACACAACTCAACCCACCAACTGGTTATGTTGTATCCTATACAATTTGCAGCAGAATCTTTTTTAACTTCCCAACGGAGAAAGGCAATTATCACGACAATGACTCGGAGCAGAGGCTTCCACACAACCACACGTTCTACCACACAAGTTTTCCCTTACCCCAAAACCACAACAAAACATATATAATAATGCCTGCAAATGAACCCAATCGCCCATCGTTGTTCGTCGGTTGGAGGCAAAGCCTCCAACTTTCTCCTTTTTCCTTTTTATTGTACAGTTGAGTTCCTTGTAACTCGCAACTTCTTCTATCAGTGAAAACACAGCTCTCCTGCGCCTTTTCAAAAAAAAAAGAGAGTGTTGTGTCACGAACCCTCGGGTACGCACACAGCCGAAGGCCCACGTTCGGGCGCATACGGCCCAAGCTTATAAGTTCTGCCGTTGCTCTCCACAACTCAAAAGCCGACTGTTGAGTTGGGTGAGGCCTTCCCTTATAAGCTGGGTGTAGCGTCCTCCAGTTGGCGAGGTGGGACTAAACCACGAGCGAGTTACACTGGCCAGGTCGTGGCATGTTGCTAGGGCAGATGTAGAGGCTAGGTGTAGGCCTGTCGAAGCTAGTGCCAAGCCTAAAAAAGATACGCCATATACCGCGTCGGCCCTGCCGGTTGCCCATGAAGTTGGTATAGGACGAAAAGTCATGCTGGGATCTGGGATCTTGTAAGTTTTTCAATAAACCCATACCTTCAAAAGTAGTGATGTCTTGAGAGATGGAATTTCCAAAGAAATATGTGTGCACAATAATCCTGTGTGCTAGTACATAGAGGTTGAGAACTTTACTGTATGCAATTTATGATGGTTTCGCCAGAAAATAATCTGTAGCTGTCAGCTGAGTTTGATCACTGGTTGATTTAACATCATTTATCAAACTAATTATTATTTCACTGAAGATTGTGGAGAAGTGTCAAAGTTTCAGTTTCATGTGATCAATGTATATACACCTCATTTGAGTTATTTTAAATCTATCTCATGCCTTTAAGGTTTCAACATTTCTTCATCATTATCATATATCTTTGCTATTCACATGCAGTAGAATAAATGTAGTTTATTTTCCTTCAGTTGAGCCTAAGAATTATCTTGATAAGCTAGCACTCACTGAAATGTTCTTACCCCTGGTAAGAGTGGAATACATGTGGCATGCTGGCCATGTACACTTGACCAACCTAATTTCCCTCTTCAGGAAAAAAGAATACATATATTAGGTACATAAAGAATACATCACTAGTTGCCCTTGTGAGGTAAACGAACGAATGAATGAATCCATAATCCAATTTTCCGTACATGGTGTTGGCAAAATCCACATGATCTTGTTCAGCTTCTTGTTCTAAATCCTTTGTTGGATCACCTTCATCTCATCACTGCAATCAAAATCCACCACAGGTTAAAAAAAGTCCACCACAGGTCAGCACATATTGTTTTAGTTTGTTTGCTCTGTGATAGTTTTAGTTGGTGCACCATGTTATCTATATCAATAATGGAGAACCCGATGCATACATTGTCTATATCACGGTCTATAGATAGCACACACTACATCACGGTTGATTTTTGGAGGCACAAAAAAATGCCTCAAAAAATCACAAAAGGCATTTAAAAAAATTCCATATCAAATAGGGTAAGGAAAGATCTTTTAAGGCACTTTAAAAAATGCCTTTATAAATTGATTTTTTTGAGGCATTTTGATTGTGCCTTTAAAAAGAAAATTTTTAAGGCACTATATAATATGCCTTAGATTATAATTGGAGGCACTACACAATAATGCCTCAAAAAACCATTCTAGTTAGTACACAATAATGCCTCAAAAAATCATTCTAGGCAGTACACAATAATGCCTCAAAAAATCATTCTAGGCACTACACAATAATGCCTCAAAAAATCATTATAGGCACTATACAATAATGTCTCAGAAAAATCATTCTAGGCATTACATAATAATGCCTCAAAAAATCATTATAGGCATGATGCAATACATATCAGAGACTACAATTGATGCCAATAAAGACCAATTGTGGTTACATCAGAGAAGCAACGTGAGAACAATTTCAGACAGTACCAATTCAAGAGTTTGGAGAGTACAATTTCATAGGATCCATCAGTCTACAGACATAACACAAATTTTTTGGTAGATGTAGCATCCTGAAAGCAAAGAAAAGTTTCAGGTTATATGTAGCTCATGCTTACACCATTCTGTGTCTCCCTGCTGAAAGCAAAGAAAAGTGCTTCAGGTAATGAATCATTGTACATGTTGCAATCAGTGTAGAGGTAGATAAGAAAGTGAAATAATGTAACCATCTATAGGTTGCATACACATACCTGAGATAACTTAACATTGTGCAGCTTCTGAATTGGCATTTACACCATCTTTCATAATGGCATCATTGTCACTTCTCTTTCTCTTTTTCATCTGAGGAACTTTTCCTGTTCTTCTCCATTCTTCAACGGCTTTCGGGCTGCACAAATCTTTAGGATAGAATTGCTCATCGAGACTCTTAAGTATTTCGCGATGATGAAGATTTGACTCTGTGATCAGATTAATCTGCAATACAATGTATGCATTAGAGATGCATTGATGTACCAATAGTATAAAACATAGATGGTAAATGTTGTAGTAGAATCTTACATTAATCCTGGGCCATGGAATGCACTTTGCTGTAGCACCTTTCAAAGTTTTTATCCTCTCATATGCACGTGGCAACCTTGTTGTCTCGTTCATTACACATTAACCAAAGCCTCTACATAACTGGACAAAGGTTTGCCATCTAACCCTAATGCAGTCTCATCGGTATTTTGGACAGTGTCCATTGCTGCGAGTACCAAACTATTTGGTGACCTTAGCAACACCTACGCGTCTTTTGGATTAACTCTGCTTTCCTATTGGATGCAACCTTGAGCCATTCAACCTTATGAGCTTCTGCCTTTTCTACTTTCACTTTTACAATCTTGGGTACCTTCATTTCGTAGATGGTAATTGTTAGGATGGAACACTTGCAAACTTGACCATGAGAAAGTAAATAGAGTTTCATGTTGCCTCTTGTGTCTTATTAGTTGTAGCCTTGATCTTCTCAACATTAGAATCTTCTAGTTTATCCACTTCTCCTTGCTATAGCTTGGGTGCCTTCAAAATATAGAGTGCACGTGCTAGGTTGCAGCACTTCAATATTTGACTCTGAAAAACTACAGGCTGTGTCATGTTACCTCGGGATGCTTTGTTTCAGGATTGTTCACCTTCCTTTCTTTCCTTTTTGTTTTGGGTTTGTCCACTTCAAGTTCAAGTGATTTGAGAGGACCAATTTAAACTTCGAAACCTAGTGTTGCGACTGCATCTTTTTGGGTTGCACTCTGTTGCTTTGAAGCTTCTCTTCCTACCACCTCTTCCACACGTTGGGTTGAATTCTGTTTCTACAAAGCTTGGAACATCACCATCATTTGATTGCATTTGTTCTCAACCTCTTGATTCTGCTGCATTAGACACTTCTGGGTTTCCATCATAGTTTCAACCATTCTCTCAAATCCTTGTTTTCCTCTTGTCTTTGCCTTGGTGCCGCTATTCATGTGCTTCTTCTCCAACGAGGGACGGGTTAGAAGCTAGCTTTGAAGGGGTTCGTGTGCAGAAAACAAAAAAAATTCCTAACAACGTGAACCATAAACTAGCCAAGATCTATTATTATGCAGATATAAAGTAACAGGGGGAATCGGAATTCATACCCTTGAAGACCGAAAACGTTACATTCCGATGAACGTTGGCGATGGAGTCGTACGACGCCGACCTCAAGGTCGTGGAGTCGTTCCGGCGACGAGTGTCGCGACGGGCAGCACCTCCGTAGTTCTACACGTGTACGGTGTAGACGACGATCCCCCGGCTCCGGTCCAGCGGCAACATCGGAAGATGAACAGCTCGAACCGAAGCACCAATATCACGGCGGTGATGTATTTGGTGGAGAGACCTCTCTACCAAACGCAGCTCCGAAATGCGGAACCACGCTCTAGGTGAGAGAGAGAAAGAGAAATTGGGATGCCAAAAGGGAGAGGGGGAGGTCCTCCTTATATAGGAGGAGGGGGAGGCCAACCCCCTTGGCTTAGCCATGTGGGACTATTCCCACATGGTGCGGCCGGCCACCCCATGGGCCATATTCGGCCAGCCCATGAGGGGTGCGGCCGGCCCCTTCCTCCTTTGGGGCGGCTCCCCACTTTGGCCTCCCCTTTCGGGTGAGGCCCTTTTAAGTGGGCTGCCCCTTTAATTATAAATTAAATATTTATTTAATTATTAATTACTTTAATTAATATTAAATACATACCATTTAATTTATCTTGCATCGAAACACCTTTCGCTGCCCTTCGATCTCCATCGGATATTTCTTCCTTATTCCGATACACCTTCGGAACTCCTCCGATCACCATCGGAAAATTCTCGGAACAATTCCGGAGTTGGTTTCTCTTTTCTCTTCAGTGTCGAACTATTCCTAAGCGTCGTCTACCCTTAAGCGTGCCACTCTACGGTTCGGGATCACTCCAGACATGATCGAGACCCTCTCTGATCAATGACCAACAGCGGGATCTGGAAACCCATGATGGCCCCTGTGTTTTCTATGAAGTTCCTTTGTCGCTTGAACCTTATTGTTGTTCACCGTTCCTCTTGTCACACGATATCAGGTTTGTCTGAGATCCCATCTCACTATCCGACAAACTCATTTACTTGTTTCCATGATATTACATCTCCGTGACCCGGTCACATGCTTGCAGGACTTTGATGTAATATCACCGAGTGGGCCCAGTGATATCTGTCCGTCACGCGGATGGACAAATCCCGCTCTTAATGCATCGCCTCAACGTATTCCTATGGGAAACCTGAGAGACACCTTTATGATCACCCTGTTACGGTGTGACGGTTGATGCAGTCAAAGCTTCCCTCCGGACTAGTGATTAAATATGATCTCACGGTCTAAGGATTTAGTTATTACTACGTTTCTTTTAAGTTATCGCAATGCCGATATTCGTGACAGATCTTATTGCGTTTAACTTACATTGGGTGGATGTCCATCATGTCATTCTCCAATGACATGACTCCATTGTCAATTGACATAAATGTCCATATGATCAGGAAACCTTGATCATTCGTTGACCAATGGACTAGTCAAAGTAGAGGCTACTAGGGACCTGGTTGTTTATATACCACACATGTAATAATATTTCCACTTAATATAGTTATAGCATGATATAAAACTAATTATGAACACTTTGAGATATGACAATAAAACTCCTTTATTAATTGCCTCTAGGGCATATCTCCAACAAGCTTGTCTTTGATCGTGCTCTGAAATTATATGTTCCAACCATGATCACTCAGCTATTTTCAATTGAAGGAGATGACATAATAAGCTAAAGTGAGAGGTACATACAATCTTGTCAGCAGAGATGTCGTCAACCGGATTCCCTTTTTTGTTTGTCTGGGTTGCGCAATAGAGCCCAGCACGGCTAACCCTTCTCCCTTCCCTTATTTCCTGCATAGAAATATATATTGCAAGTTCAGAGCTATACTATGGACTGCATAGAAACATATATTACTGTGGATATTCAAAAAAAAACTTACAAGTTGATCATGCGCCACAACAAAACCTCTCGAACCTGATGTATGGACTGCATTCGCTTGAGTGGTTCTTGTGCCTTTATTCTTCTCACTCCTAACCTGAGCCTTATTGGTTTTCCAATATTTGATTAGCCATGCACACTGTTTGGGAGGGATCCTACCATTGCACCCATTCACAATGTTTTAATTTACAGACAACCCCCCATCGAAGTGCTTGCTTTTCATAACTGATTTAAAATCTTTCCATTTTTTACTAGCCGATGTGAGTACCCAACACTTATGAGATTCGTGAATATTGAAGAATGCCTACATTTCAATAAGCGAGAACTTCATTAGAAAAGACAGAAGGTTACTAACCATTTGTAGATAAATGATGTATGTGCAGAATGCCTACATTTGTAATGTTTCAGATAAATGATGTATGTGCAAGAAATTACTGAGATGAAGGCGCATTTGCTGTCCAAACACATTCTGTAGTATGTACCTTTAAAAGTGGCTTAAAAGATATTTCCCTACCCTATTTGATCTGGCAGTTTTTTAATTGCCTTTTATGATTTTTTGAGGCACTTTAGGTATTTTTTAGGCATTTTTTTTTGTGCCTTAAACAATCAACTGTGATGTAGTGCCACATGGAAGGCTTACTACTTTAGGAATGCTCAAGCAAAGTGCATTCCATGGCCTAGGATTAATGTAAGAATACTACAACATGTACCATTTACTTTTAATACTGTAGATACAAATCTTATTGCATCTCTAATGCATACGTTTTTATCACAGATCAATCTGATCATAGAGGCAGAGTTTGCTCATCGCAAAATAATTGAAGGTATTGTTGCACACTTGATACCTGTGTATTTGCGCAGCCCGACAGCTGTTCTTAAATGGAGAAAACAAGGAGCCACTGGTAACAAAAGGAAGAGAAGTAGAAGTTCCAATTCACAAGCTGATACCATGATGATAGATGATGGATATGCTAATTCACAAGTTGCACAGTAATCTCAGGTCTGTAAGTATATGCTGAAACATGAATATGCATTGTTCCTTATTCAGTTCAGCCTACTAGTGAACCTGGTCATACACGAGTTCTACATATATGTTGCCCTTCTTTTCAGTGAGCTATGCATATTGAAGTTTTGAACCTGATCATACACAACATGCTAAATGTACATAAATGCTGCCATTTTTTCACTGAACAATACGCACAGACCATTTCTAAACAAGATAAGCTTGCACATTTTTAACAGGATAGCTTTTCCTTTTTGAATGACATAGCTTGTCGCTGTCTACATTTCAATCTCTGGTGAGCAGGTTAGCAGTACGAGCACCATTCCGAGGCAGCTTACATATTCTAATTAGGCATGTTCACGTAGGAAATATTTTTTCTTGTTCGTTTGTTCTTGATTGACTGAGTTATAAGCTAACATCCGGTGAGAACACACACGCAAACAGTGGTATCCAACTAACTGACCATGAATTTGTGCTTTAAACCACCACGGGTTTTTTCCTAGAGTGAACCTTGATGATATTTAATTCGCTAAATACACAACTATTCCCGTTGATTAATTTTAACTGATTTAAACAATTGAAACTTGCATATTCATAAAAAAAAATTACAGCTTGCCATGGGGGATGGGGGCGATTGCCCCCTGCCCCCGCGCCAAAATAGTTAAGCTGGTTAAACGGAAAATGTGCAAAATAAAGGTGATCTACACGCTGTTACCAGTATCAACAAGACAAATGCTCCACATGTGAAGGAGGACCCCTCTCAGTATCAATTTGTAAGTTGAGCACTTGACTGACAAAATAGTTGCAAGTATTTGATTTCTCTTTTGTAAATTTTATGCCCCTGCTTATGCTTGTAGAACGCATATGATGGAGGGAATAATACCGCGCCAGCTGTAGCAGTTCAAAAGTCCAGGGGGAACGTGTGGCCTTCTACGAGTGTGGGTTTGTTTCAGTGCAGGACACCCTCAGTGACCTCACCGGAAAGCATTACTACAAAGATTGTCTACTAGAGGCTGCCATAGACTTCATTTTGGGCTACGGGTTAACCATGTTCGAGGTATATCTATTCAACATTGAATTAAATAAGATTGGGTAGTAATATTCTGTTATGTCCCAACCTCTGATTGGATTAAGATATAAGTTAATTGTATTATATCTATGAATGAAATAAAAGTGTATAATAGATCAATCTGAAGTTTCTATTTTTACTCATTGTACTCACACATATGTCTTTACTTTATATATAACATGTTTGAAGTGCGGGATATCAATCCAACTAATTGACCATAAATTTTTGTTATCCAGGAATTTGGAAGGAGAGTTCAGTCGAACTTAAGACATATAATGAATTTGTGCTTTAAGCCTCCACGGGTTTTTTCCTGGAGTGAACCTTGACGATATTTAATTCTTTAAATACACAACTATTCATGTTGATTAATTTTAACTACTTTACACAATTGAAACTTACATATTCATAAAACAAATTACAGCTTACCATGGGGGATGGGGGCGATCACCCCCCCCCCCCCCCCCCCATGCCAAAATGATTCTAACTAAGCAATATATATAGGGCAGGACTAAACAGGAACCTGTCTTAAGAGATTCCTATTTAGACTAAGTAGGAACTATTCCATTTAGGAGGGAACCCGACCCACTAATCCCAGCCAAGAGGACCTTCTCCCGCGCCGACCATGTTCTTACCGCCGGCGTCGCCCGATGGTTTCTCACGCCGTCGCCGTCCCTTGGTTCCTCGCGGCGCAGCCGCCCACTTGTTCCTCGCGCTGCCGCCGTCCCCTGGCTCCTCGCGCCCAGCCGGCCGGATCCGGACGCGCCGCCTCACCCTAGGCCCCATCGCGCACGCCCCGACCTCCCAGCTGCTCGCCCGGTTCCCCCACCTCAGCCTGGGCCTGCTCGCACTTCCCACCTCCCCCGGCACACGACGGCGCCGCCCTCGTCTCTAGCCGCGACCGGCACGAGCTCCTTCCGCCTCTCTGCTGGCCGCCGCCGGCCACCCAAACCTCCTACCCCGACCTCCTGGGTCGCCGGCGCCGCCCCCATCGAGGAAATCCGCCATGGTCCTGCTCCGAGGAGGTCCGCGATGGTCCTGCTACTACTTGATTTCGCGCCCCTCTGCTGCCGCGCCTCCGCCGGGAGGTCGAGCACCTCTTCGCTCCCCAAGCCGCCACCTCGCCGCCGGCGGGAGGCTGCAGCTCTCCAGCTCCCGGCAGGCTCTCTTGCAGGGGCGCTGCCATCGGCGCGTGCGGCCACTGCACCTTCCCCTGCCCGGCGCGGACCTCGACCACCTCCTGCCCAGCGCGGTGCATCCCCGGCCACCTCCTGCCCGGCGAGGCCCCTCCACCTCCTGGCCGCCGGCAAGGTCCATGCCAGGACTTCCCCGTCACGTCATATTCGTCCCCACGGCGCTCTCTTGGCACTGGATTTGGGCGCAGACCTCTCTTCTCCTTCAGTGTACTGAACTACTTTTTTTTTTAAAGTTCATTGTGTCAACTATTAAAGTTCATTGCATTCTGAAAAAAAATGTTCAGAAAAAGTTCATTTCATTCAAAAAAAATTCACTTCGGTCATAAAAAAAGGTTCACTTGGTTCAGAAAAAAAGTTCATGTGCAGTTGCCAAAAAAAGTTCACCTCGTTCCGAAAATTGTTAAGAAAAAAAGTTCACTTCAAGTTCCGTCTGAAGGTTCACATGTCATGCGCGAGAAGGTTCACTTGGTACAGAAAAAAATTCATGTGCAATTGCGAAAAAAGTTCACCTCGTCCCAAAAAAAATTCAGGAAAAAAGTTCAATTCATGTTCCGTCTGAAGGTTCACATGAAGTAGCGTTAAGGTTCACTTAGCATATCCGAGAAGGTTCAGAAAGTTCCTGTTTAGCTTAAACAGGAATAGGTTCCTTTTTAGCTGAGTTATATATATATATATATATATATATATATATATATATATATATATATATATATATATATATGTATATGTATATATATATATATATCAACGCGGATTTGATGCCCAGGGGGGTAGCTGTGCATAGCCTGCATGCCGTCGGATATAGCGCTCGCGATCTCCGGTGGTAAGGATTCCCGTGTGCGCAGCTTGACGGCGGCACCTCCCCGTGAGGCCAATCCGTCGACGCAGGAGGACGGCCAGTGGAGGCTGACAAGCTGCACCGGCACCGTGTGGAAAATCGCTCCCGAACGGATGTGGAGACGCCACTGTACGACAGCCACTGCATCGGCACCGTCTCGGTTTCTCTCCCGCGCAACACACTATTTTTTTTGCATGTGATCCGTCCACAGGAATTCTGCGTGGAAGCCAGCGATGCATGCGCGGTAAAAAAATTCCATGCTTTTCGATCACAAAACCGAACGGTATGGGGAGGCGTACGGCGTGGTCTACATCACCGCCACCGTTGCATATTTCACCGAACCTAAGTTTGTTTTCTCCCTACCATAGTCACCGCGCTTCACATGCAACTAACATAATGATATGTGCCTTAGAGCAACTCCAGCCAGCCCCCCAGCAGCTCCCCCAGAGCACCTTTTTGCTCGCCGGATTAGTAAAAAGGTTAAAATTTCTCCCAGCCATGTCCCCGTAGCCCCCCCAAGAGCTCAAAAAGGCATCGGGGAGGCGCCGGCGAACCCAGGCCAAACCCAGGGGGCTGGGTTCGGCTTGGGGGCGCCGGCGAAAGCAACGTCCAATTGCTTTCCCCCACGTGGTTAGATTCCTTTTTTCTCTCTCCTCATGTCGTCCTTTTCTTTGCTTGGGGTGGGCTACGGCTGGGAAACGCACTATATTTTTCCGCCGGCGAAGCGTTTTGGCCCCCCAGGACGTGTACTTTTTTATCCGGCGAGTGGCCTGGGGGGCACCAACGGCTGGAGTTGCTCTTATGTAGCCGCAAGCAAGCGAACCCCGTCGTCCACGGTCCATAAAATAGTCTTTGGCCACGCGCGACCATAACCCATATCGTTGCTGCCAGTACGTCGTAATCATGACCTGGTGGGTGGCACTGTGGCGCTGAGCGCACGGACGGACTGTCCCCCGGTATGGTTTTCACTCTCTATCGGCCAGTCCCTCTGTCAGTTTCTTTGTGTGTGTTGACCGCACTGGATAGTTCTGAAAAGACAGCGGGCCTGGGGAGACAAGTGAGTAAATGAGCATGGGGGTGTGATCGTGCGCTTGTTTTTGGCTGCTACGGAGTGGCGGACACACACACGTCTAGATGAGCCGCACGTGGTTGTGGAAAAAAGAAAACCACCACAAAAGAAAACCATTCTGTCCAGGCACAGGGCATTTTAGTAGTTTATTTTAATTGGTAAATTTTCTGCGTGGTAAAAAGTTAAAAAATAAAGTCCAAAAAAGTGACATACTTATTAAAACAATTTTTTTTTGTAATTACGCTGGTTTTATGTTTGTTCTATTGTACTTGTTCATATCTGGGAGGGATGATCCTGCGCTCAGATTACTGACAGTCCACACGAGGCAGAGTTCTATCTGCGCTTCGCCGCGGGCCTGACGACGCGATCCCCTCAATACCGCATGTGAGAATGGAAATGGAGAGCGGCTCCACAACGCAGCTAAGTTTGTTTCTCTCTCCAGCCGTCACCGTAAAGGATTTCTCTTTGTCTGGAGGAGAAAAACGTTGCGGTACCGCTACCCCTATGCGCGGGTGTAAACTATTGACAGGATGCTGCGTTCGCCTAGCTACGCTGGCATGCTCTCGTTTTGACGCCGTCCTGCACCTCCGTCTCCTTTTCAAGTCTAGTAGAATCCATATCGTGCTCCATATAGATGATCTAATGGTGGGCAGGCTATGCGCAGCTACCCACCATGGTATCCCACTATTTTGCATATATATATGATGCATCTAAAATGCATACATGAACTTTGCACTATAATAGTTATATTTCATTCATATTTGCATCATATAAGGGGTATATTACTGTTATTTAATGATTTTTGGTAATTTATAATGATTTCCCCTTTATATGGAATTAATCCTGCGCAGGCAGAAAACTCCTATTTCTGTCTTTATTTGTTTCAAGACCTTAACGACATCATAATGAGCTATAAATTTAGGGTAGTCATTATTTTGGAAGGAGAAGATTTAGGAGCGAAAGAAGTCAACGAACGGAGGCCGGAGGACCAAAAGGGGGGGTCCCACGCGGCTACAGTACCAGGCCGTGTGGGCCCATCCAATTTGGCCCTCGTGGCCCCGTTTGCATCGATCCTTCGCCCAGAAGCATCCTTCGCCCAGAAGCATCCTCGTGACCTAAAAACGCCTATATAAAAGGTCCCCCGACGTTTTCCAGAAGGAGGAGGCGGAGAAACGCAAAACCAGAAACAGAGAGGCAGAGGGCTGCCGCCGGAGAAGATCGGAGGAGGGAAACGCCGCCGGAATCCACCTCCGGAGGGCTCCACCCCCCCTCCGGCGTGATCATCATCAACATCTACAGCAAGATCATCTCCATCTCCCCCAACGACATCTCCACCGTCTCCATGATGAGGAGGGAGTAGTCCCTCATCGGGGCTGAGGGCTCATGCCGGTAGCTATGTGGTTTATCTCTCTCTCCCATGGTGTGATCTTTATGTGATCATGAGCTTTGTAATCTAGTTGAATCCATAGATGTTACTCTTCATCATCTTATGAATTATGCTACTCAAGTGGTTTTATTGATGTGATTGCCGGAGTCACCCTTGTCCCATGGTGTGAAGTTGACAGTGTGTGCACCGTGTGTGTCTCTTAGGCTAAAGATTACATGAATACTTATCATGAGTTATTATTTGTGTTGGGTGTCTCTATGATATTGTGGTGTTTGTTATTACTATCTTTGGATGCGAATAGTGACCGCATGAAGTGTCCATAGATGTGGAATACGAACTTTAAGGTGTGCTTTTTGTAGCCCTACATAATGGATTGGTGTTCGTTATCCAACCAGAGGATAGTTCGGGGTAGCATAGTGAAGAGGAAATATCTATGTATTCAATTATATTATTATTGTTGAGAGTGTCCACTAGTGAAAGTATGATCCCTAGGCCTTATTTCCAAAGCACCGTTTACACCTTTGTCTTGTCCTCTTGCATTAAAGAAGATTAGGACACTTTCACATTCTTGTTTTGTTACATTAAACTTCCATCCATTAAATCAACCATCTTGTTCTTTAAACTTGTTTAGTGCATAATCAACTAAAACTTGTGACACTTTAGTTGTAGGGAATAGATAACTAATATCTAACTCCGTCATACCTAAATCTTGGACCGTCCTTCGCCACTGTTTGTAGATATTCTGAACATTAGCCAAAAGCTCAGTTCGATCTTCCAAAAGTGAGAGGATTGTTCACATAACTATTAGAAATGTCTACATTGTCAGTTATGTCTCATAGTCGGTGAACATGCTCGCCACAACAGTAACTAACCATCTGCAACAACGTGCATATTACACTCATCTACCAACATTGTTCTGATCTCTAACATAGCAGCTCTTGTTGTTGCGTTATTTTACCTATAAAATATATATGTTGTATTTTTTTATGTAAGAGCAGTTAGTTTTTCATGTAAGGCTATGTATTTATTTACAAATAAATCAAGTAACGAGACATGTTAGTATCCAGGTACAGAAACTGTGTGAAACATTAGACATGTAGGTTTAAGAAATGCAAAGAATATTCAGTTTTTTTTTTTCATTGCGAGCGCAACATTCCCATACCTTTTAAGCCCAACTTGAATTTTTTTAATGCGGGCCATGCCATGGCTCGTGGCCCATGTTGACCACTTCAGAAGTTATTTTGTATTTTCTAGGAAGCATCCTTTAGCCCTGTTGTGTTTTGAGCACGTTGTTAAACATGTACTTGGAGCTGTGTTTTTTTACGCTTCATTTTCTACATTCTTATTTTCGTTGTTTATGTCCCTTTAAAATGTTCCCGCGAGCAGTGTCTTTGATGAAAATCGACGACGCTGGTTGTTCAAAAAATATCTACTTTTCGCTAGTTTAACCTGGTGAATCATCAAGCGTACATGTCTTGTTCAAACGCCTTCATTGGCTCCCTTTACTCCTACCAATGTCCGATGTATATCGTCTAGAGAAGCGATCACCGGGGAGTAACGTATGCAAATATTATCTTTTAAGGAACGTACGCAATTGTTATTGACTAGTAATCACACTCTAAAAAATAAGTAAACACACTCTAGAAAGAGACAAATGGTGCAGTAATAAACAGTAAACACGAAAGATGTAGCAAACACAGGATGTGTAGTATATATATGATGAAAACATGCAGGGGACACGTGAGATACACTAAGATAATTCACCTAGTTCCCATGTGGGTACCATACGGGTGTATGTAGGCCGTCCAATATGTGATCGAGGAGAGAAACGGAAGAAGACGACCTAGAAATACGGTAAATTCTGACAGTAAACGATGATAAACGTGTTACAATTATCGGTATATATCTTAAGGGTGCACATTTGTGTGTTGGACAAATGGCCACTGAAATCCATGCAGAGACAGATGCAACAGTCGGCATGATTGCATGCCGAGATCAGCTCCCGTGGCAGCGCATGCGCTCGGGCACCAGAAGACGATCGATGACATGGCGAACTTGCAGGGGCCAGGGAGGAATAAGTCAGTCAGTCGATCGTCCTGCACTAGCTTCAATCCGCAGCGAGGGAAGCGTACCTTGTGCCTAGCTATAGCTAAGCTAGCGAGGTCCCTAGCCTCAGCTGCCAGCGACCTCTGTACTGCGAAATGGCACACCGCCTGCACCACACCAACCGGATCGTCGACATTGCATTGCAGGTGTATGCGATCGACTGTGATGTGATGCATGATGATGGATCTTCAACTTTGCAAGGCCTATGGGAAAGAGCTAGCAGATGCGTGTGACATGTCAACCAACACATGTGTCTTCTTCTCACGTTATTATGTCTGAACGTACTCGCGCGCATACATACATCCGTCGATCCACTTGGCTCGCGGCGTCTGCAGACATTTCGATCGGCGGTGTGCAGGACGAGCAGGCGCAGTCACGGCTTCTGCAGCAACTTCTCTACACCGGGGAGTTGAGCGTATGAGAGTACAGCGTCCGGAGTCAGCACAGTAGCGGCATGTTAGATGCAGGATGGGCCACCAGCTTGGTCGACGGGTGATGATTTTTGGTTGAATTTGATCTTGAGAACATGTGACTCCCAGAGGTTCTAAAGAAAAGAAAAAGTGACCAAGTGTTTCCCTGGAAAGAAGAGAAAATGTGAAAACACAGAAGAGATGATTCAGATAAAACTGGTATGGAGCATGGGAAGAAAACAAGCAAAAAAGGATAGAAAAACTAAAAGAATGCACCAGCCGGGAATCGAACCCGGGTCTGTACCGTGGCAGGGTACTATTCTACCACTAGACCACTGGTGCTTCTGTGTTATTTTGATCCATTCTCCCAATAGATAAATTATTGCGTAATCGTCTGACAAAGACATGAGCTGAATGCAACGGAGAAGAAAACAACAGAAAGCTGCGGCGCTGCCATAAGAACAAACCAACACAATGATTGGTCCCTGACTCGATCGACTCCCTGGACCACACGAACCATGCCCTATGCACCCTGGATGCAAGGCGGAAACAACACGGCTTCTACCTTCCATGCATGTCACGGCCTCACCGGCCAGCCAAACCGGAAAGAGGAGCTCCTCACCGGCTCGATCGAGGAACCTGTAATCATTTTCGTTTTCCTGCTGTTCGGGCAAATGTCACCTCCATCATGTACTACCTGCCCTGCCCACCAATTAAACTGGTTCAGTCTTGCAGAGCACCCGACCCAAGCGTCGTCCCTGTCCCTCCAATGGAACTCTGAAACGCGCGAGTCATCATCATCACACGGGGGTTTCAATTCAATTCATCTCCAGCGCGTCGCGCTCGCGCATGCCGTGCCTGCTCAAGTGTCGATCGAACTAGCTAGCTAGGCGTGTCGTCGTGGATCCGGGATTGCTGTCTTACGACGTGTCTAACTCCGGATAAACTGCACTGCTTTGAGCGCTCGTGGTGAAAACTACTGCATTCATTCATTCACTGTGTGATTTATTACTAGGAGTATATTGCTGTTGGACGGTGACGTGTGTATTTTTAAGAAAAAAACAAGGCAAAAAAACCATTTTTAATGATTAAGAATGGAGTTTTAGAGAGCGTTACAAGCCAAATCCTGAACGAGGGTCCGTCAAGACCAAAATACAAAAGGCCACGCTCGCAGCATTATATTATTCAACGCTTTAGCCTCTCCCATGCACCACATCGCCTCCTCCTCTTTGATCTTTGCAAAGATACCATGGTCGCGGTTGATGGTTTGTTGCGGAACACTCGAGCATTTCTTTCCTTCCCTTCCAAGCCTCCAGAGAAACATGCATCACGAAAGCAGCCAGAGCCTCTCTTGAATCTTCATTTTTGTGCATCACATCTTTCCGCCAGTCTTGGACGGTATCAATCGCTTGCCAATTGTGAGGGGGGGGCAACATCATTTAGCCCCACCCAATCCTTTCAAGAAAGACCAAACTCTCATGGCGAAGCGGCGTTTGAAAAGAAGTTGTGCGGCCATTTTTTGCAAACCTTGCATAGACCATAATTTTGGCATCCTCTCCGATCAAGCCTATCCGCCGTCCACACCAGCGTTTTGAAGTACCAACCAAGCGAAAAATCTGCACTTTGGGGGCGCCCACGTCTTCCAAACCATGGTAGGCATCATTGATAGCTCTTGTAGGCCGACACCGACGGATAGCTCTCGTCTTTACCGAATTTCCGTGCGATTGTATCCGGGGTATCATTGATGAGTTAGTTGGATTCCAGTAGTCATTTCCCAAAGCCTGGTGAATTGGATGAAATGTTCTCGGGAGAGCCTTCCATGGGTGTTGATTTGCCACATCCAAAAATCATTCTCCAACGCCTTCCGCACTGTAAATTTGCTCTTCTTTGAGACATAAAAAATTAGGGGAGCCACATCTTTGGATCGCACGCGATGTATCCAAATCAAATCCAAAAAAAAAAAACACTTTCTCTCCATTTCTAATTGTGACCCATCCATGGCTTATGGTCGTCACTCTCCACTCAAGCCAAAAACCATCTCAAAAAAGAGCGGATGAAAACTTCTCGAGGTTTAAAATCCTAAATTGACGTGCGAATTAACCAAAGGGTGTAAAGGAAAGTCTCGAGTCAACTCAACGTCGACCCTCAATCTAATATTTCCATCCCAAAGGCGAGAGGTGCTGCTAATCAATCAACGGACGGGAAAGCCCGGCGCCAACTTGACCGGTCGATCGTGATCTAGTGCAAGACCGACAGAAACTCTCAGAAAAAGGCAAGGCACCAGATGCTTTGCTTCTTCTTCTTCCTCTTCATTTCGCTGGACAGTTGGAGCAGATACCATGCTTAGTTTAATCGGGATTCCAAATTAGTCGGCGAGGCGAGACAAGGAAAGAACAGTTCCCTGTTCCATCGATCGTGCTTGTTTATAGGATTACGGTCGTGCGCTAACGCGTGGAGGATCGAGTAGGACCCGCACCCAAAGCTTAATTATCCATTTCCTCGTAAGAAACCGCGTCCATGGCGAATAAACAAAGGGGACCGAAAGTATGTGTACCGACTACTAGAAAGCAAGACGCCAAGACGTGTCTGTCTGATACTATATGTTATAATTAGTAGTCTGTAGTAGTGCACACATCAGTGTCATTGCCTGCATGATGATGTGCTGAAGAATTGGCATTTCCCGTAGAGGGAAGGCATGCTTGATTAATTCTAAGCAAGGAGAGACTCCGCCAGCTAATTTTGTGGTGCAACATGCCAAGCCTTGTTTAGTTTATGGACAAGAGAAAGGAGGAATTCTGGAATTGGCATAAAAAATGAGAGAGCAATGCTGATTAGTCTGCAAACGGGAAAGATCCAGAGCTCATCCTCGTGTCGCCCTAGATTTTGTCGGCGAGGTTGCTAAAACCGGAGATGACGATAAGGATGACGACAAGTCATATTAGCAGTAACAACACAACAATAACACTTTCAGTCCCAAACAAATTGTACAGGTCAAAATTGAAACCCATAAAATATCGAAATCAAATTACGGTTGTGTCACGTGAATAGTTAACTTCTACGCACCCCTGTCCATGACTAGTTCTTTGGTGATGTTCCTTCAGATCTCTCTTAAAAGATTAGAGACGACCCGTTGTAATTAATTTGCCATGGATTAGCACCAGAGTTGACAACGAAATACAGACATTCGGAGGAACTTTTTGCAAAGGATAGCGAGCGTCGTACGAATCATGATCCTGCGAAGGATCACCCATGGTACGTCCACAGGCGATGGGAAGAAACGTGGTCCGTGAATCTGTTGCCATTTGATCGCAACGTCGAGCTAACTCCGCTCGCGCCATTAAAATCCAGATCGATACCCGAGCTTCGTTTCGGAAGGACACTTGTATTCATTTCTTCGGTACTGTGGTCTGTGGAGGGAAACTCACTGGATGCCAGCCAAAACAATGAACAATTTTACATCACCTAAAATCCGCTAATCCCTAGTATTATTACCAGGCAGCGTGCTGCAACTACTACTGTACACCATCTGATCTATGTATCATCCTCCATCATTTCCACTATTAACGCTACGTAAGTACGTACAATCAGTGGCCGCCGCCGCCATTGACGGGGAGCAGAGCAGAGCAGCAGCGTGTGCGTGCTGCTACAACCAGAGCCCGAGGCTGTCGAGGACGCGGAGGCCGAAGAAGGCGAGGTAGATGACGATGAGCCCCACCCCGTACACCCGGTCCAGCCGCATCCCTCTCGCCGGCACCACCACCAGCGCCCACGCCAGCCCCGCGAACAGGAACCCCACCGTCTCGTACACCGCCCCGTCCGCCGGGATCACGAACGGCGCCGGGTACTGCGCGCCCGCCGCCAGCGTCAGCGACAGGCCCAGCCCGACCACCGTGTTGAACAGCGGGCCCGCGTAGCACGCCGAAACTGCCGTCTGCGCGCCGCCGGGGCCCGCGTGCGTCGCCATGGCCACGTTCGACACCAGGTCGCCCAGCGAGTCCCCCCACGCCAGCACCGTCACGCCCAGCACGCTCGCCTTCACGCCCACCACGTACCCGATGGCCACGAGGAGGGCCACCAGCTCCCGCGCCAGGGTGTAGGCCCACAGCACGCTCATCAGGAACCCCGCCGCCAGCCACGGCACGCGGCGCCGGCGGCCGTGCGGAGGGGAGGACGCGTCGGTGGTGGCCGCGGCGAGGGACGCGAGGAGGAGGCCGAGGATGGCGCTGGCGAGGAGGATGGCGTGGTCGTGGCCGTGGTTGAGGGTGGAGGCAGCCGGGCTGTGGGATGTCCAGGTCGTGGCGACGAGGACCGGCGCCAGCGCGGCGGAGGCCACCGCCCAGGGCTTGGACCAGCGGTGCCCCGCGATGTCCGGGATGGTCAGGCGCCGCGGGAGGTACAGCGGCATGCAGAGCGCGTACAGGGCCCAACGCATACATGTCGAGCTGGGCGTCGTCTTGGCGTAGGACGGCAGCGAAGGCACGTCGTCGTCGTCGTCGTCGTCGAGGAGGAGCGGCGCGGCCAGGTCGGGCTTGCCCGGCTCGTCGGCGGCGGCGGCGGCGCAGCACTGGGAGGTCCAGACGAGGACGACGTATGCGGCGTAGAGGGAGACGAATGACGCGGCGACCCAGACGGTGATGGTGCCGGTCAGGAGCACGCCGACGAGGTAGCAGAGCGCGAAGAAGAGGAAGCAGAGGTCGCGCAGGAACCCGCGCAGCTCGACCACCGCCGCACCCTCCCCGCGGCGCGAGCCGGCGGCGAGCGCGACGACGCCGGCGACGACGGTGGACACGAAGAGCGCGCCGCCGAGCGCGCTGTTGAGCCCGACCCCGCCGCCGTCGCCGGCGGCGAATGAGACGACGGAGGCGAAGACGTCGGGCGCGCCGTTGCCGAGGGAGAGGAGCGTGACGCCCGCGACGGCGGGCGGGAGGCGGAGCGCGGCGGAGAGGCCCTCGAGGGAGGCGCAGAAGTACTCGGAGGCGGTGTCGCCGAGGAGGTAGAAGAGGACGAGGAGCCAGAGGAGGAAGGCGGCGTAGCCGAAGGCGGCGGGGCCGTTGAAGACGCAGTAGAAGAGGCGGAGGTAGTCGACGTACCCGGCGGGGGCGCAGGGGGTGTGCGACAGGATGTAGGCGCACCGGGCGTCCGCGCCGTCCAGGGACTGGAGGTCCTGGCAGTTGCCCTGTGGTTTCTTGCCGTGGGAAGGGGATGAATACTTCGCACGGGTGGTTATACCCTTCAAGATGTGATGTGCGGCGGCGGAGTCATGGCGAGAGGATGGGAGGAGGGAGGCGGCGAGGATGAGGAGGAGGAGGAGCAGGAAGCAGGCGCTGGGGACGGCGGCATTGTACACGCGCCGCCTGCGCGTGAAGGCCATAAAAACGGGGGCTTTAATCGGGCGCTAGGAGGGCATGGAGCTCGGTGGTCGTGGGTGGGGGAGGCGCAGAGGGATTCGCGGCGGGAGTGGGGAAGAGAGCTCACTCTGCTGCTCCAGATGATGGTCGTGCGGGCGACGGGCGTGGCGCGTAACAGGGAGGGGAAGTGGATGAGGAGCAACTAAATTTAGCAGAGGAGGAGGATTTCTGCTTCTGAGTTAAGTAAAGGGAGTGGGGCGGGTGCGGAGTGCGTGCGTGCGAGGGTACGAGAGAGTGGGAAAGCGTGCGTGCGTATGCGCGTGGAACGGGGATTCGGACGTATGTAATGTACGTGGAGGCGAAGCGATGCGTTTGGCCCGTTCCGTCGACGAGGTGGAGCTAGGCGGACTGTGTGGACGTCTGCTCCGTGGCGCGCTGCGACTTGCATCCAATGGAATTCGTGCATTCCGATCTAAATTAAACCTTAGACAGTTAGACATGTTTTTATAAAGAAAAAAAATAAAATTGTAAATTGCTACTCCAATTGACTAAATGGGCCCACGTGTCATGTATGTCTTCTTCTGCCCGCCACCAAGCACTTGCATCCGGTGAGCTCCCGACGACGAATAGAGAACGCCAATGTCGGCAATGTGCTCCTCTCCGTCTATGTAGACCTCGTCGAGCCTCGCCGCCATGTCCAAGTCCTCCGCCTCGCTTCCCTGAGTGGGTGTGCGAAGGAATCGGAGCGTGACGTCGTATGCACGAGTCACGACGTTGTGCGTCGCGAACGTGACTGACATTCAGGGCGCGCCACTGTCGGCATCGTGCTCCTCCCCGTCGACATAGACCTTGCCGAGCCTAACACCATGTCCAAGAGCTCCGCCTCGCTTCCCCAAGTGGGTGTGTCGAAGGAATCGAACCGGGATGTCGTACGCACGAGGCCCTACTTCCATTTTCTTCTTCTTTGGTCTGTCATCGTCGTTTTTTGCGTCGTCGATCTCCTACACCGCCCCGTCCTGGTCATCCTACACCGCTTAGTGTCGTGGTGGCATCAACGACATATCCATCAACGATGGAAAACAAGTGTGGGACAAAGCAACGATGGCACTCGCGCGGGATTGGGTAACAAGCACGCAAACACGCGCGATGTACCCAGGTTCAGGGCCCTCGTGGTGAGGTAACACCCCTACGTCCTGCTCTTCTTGATTCTTATTGCTTAGATCATGGAATCGGACTACAAGTGATGCTCCTGGAGCTGTTTCGTGGTGCAGCCGGCTAGAACTACTGGGCCGGCTGGAGGTGGAAGATGATGATGATGATGATCGTGTATGTGGTGGTGTCTCTGCTCGCGTGTGTCTTGTCTCTCCCGTTGCAGGGGACCCTGGCCTGCTTTATATAGGCAGCAGGCTAGGGTTTTGGGTTACAGGGAAGTTACAAGTTTGCCCTATGACATCGCTACAGTACAAGGCCGGCTGGAGCTCGTTGTCATGATTCTGTACAGGGGATGCCCGACAGGAAGTACTGTTCACCAGGAGCGGTTATGCGGGGCTGGCCCACTGGTACGGAACTGTCGGTTGGTTGGTCCGGATTCAGTCCAGCCGGACGTCTGCGTCCGGGTAGACGCAGGCGGCTCAGTCTAACCGGCGTAGTGCAAGCGGCATCGTTCAGCCGGCATAATGAATTTGAAGGAGTGAGCTTCTTTGGGGTATACGTGGTTCATCAACCCGACACTAGCCCCCGAGATCGTGGAGTCTGGCTAGCTTGCTGGGAAGACTTCGCGATCTTTCCCTAGTCCGGGTTGTCGTGGTCGAGACGTTGAAGTCGGAGACTGTGCCGGCTGAAACTGGAGCCGGATGAAACTGGAGCCGGATGAAGCTGGAGCCGGTTGAAGCTAGAGCCGGATGAAGTTGAAGCTCATGTGCGGAAAGAATCCCACAGGCTCCCTTGGTCTTGGCTGCGTGCTGTTGAAGTTGACGATGGCTTGTTCGGCCGCGCAGAGCCGGAACTGGAGATCTTGGCGACCTCGCATGGCCGGCTCGAGGATTCGGATCGTGGCTCACGTCAGCTTCGCTGCCACGTCTCGTTCGTCTGGAGGCTCTCTGTCCGAGGTCCGGGGTGCGTCATCTCGGCTTCATCGGGCAGGATCTTTTGTGGCAACTACCTGTTTGCGGGATCCTTTGCGGAGGATGTGACGTGTCTGCGCTCCACGTGGCGTGATGAGCGGAAGCGGTTTCGCTGAACCACCTCCAACACCAATATCAAAGAAGAGAGGGATGATTGAATTAGATGATGAAAGAATGGAAGAGGCCAAGAAATCTCTCATAGAGAAGGGTATTAAATCTGAAGATGTGAAAAATCTACCACCCATAGAAGATTTATGTAAGCCAATTCCTCCTTCATCCACCATTGAGGTACACTCTCTCCAATACTTTAATGAATATGATATCCCTTATGGTAAACCTCCTAGTCAATGTTTAGATGAGTTGGATAATTTTATTGAAAAGCAAAATAGCTTTAATATGAGAATAGAAAATCATTTGATAGGAAATTCTCGTGCTATTGATAATTTGCATGATATTGTGAAAAGAACCTCTAATGATGTTAAAATGCTGGTTAAACACTTTCATATGGTGCAAACTCAATTGATCAACTTACTAAAGTCCAAAAAGATATGCTAGTTAACACTTCTAAAGAAAAAGATAAGCATGTGTATGAAGTGACAACTAGAGGTGGTGCTTCTACTCAGGATCCCTTATATCCTGAGGGACATCCCAAAAGAGTTGAACAAGATTCTCAACAAGTTAATGAAACTAATGCTCCTTCTAAGAAAAAGAAGAAGAAGAAACATAAAAACGTTGTAGAATCTCCTGAACCTGTTAATGATCCTAATAGTGTTTCTATCTCTGATGTTGAAACTGAAAGTGGTAATGAACATGATAGTGATAGTGATAAAAATGATGCTTCTGATAAAGAGAAAGGTGATAAAGAACCTGAAAAGAATGCTAAAAGTAAATAGAACACTAAAGAAGATTTTATTGCTAAGAAGCATGGTAATGAAAGAGAACCTTGGGTTCAAAAGCCAATGCCTTTTCTGTTAAGAAACTTAAGTCAAAAGAGGAAGAACACTATAACAAATTTTGTGACTGGATGAAACCCTTGTTCTTGCAAATCCCTTTGACTGATGCTATTAAATTACCTCCTTATTCAAAATATATGAAAGATATTGTTTCTAACAAAAGGAAAATTCCTAATGAGGAGACCTCTACTATGCTTGCTAATTACTCTTTCAATGGCAAGGTTCCAAAGAAGTTGGGAGATCCAGGTATACCAACCATTCCTTGCTTTATTACAAGTAATTATGTTAAGACTGCTCTATGTGACTTGGGAGCAGGAGTTAGTGTTATGCCTTTCTCTCTTTATAAGAGACTTGATTTGGATAAATTGATACCTACTGATATTTCTTTACAAATGGCTGATAAGTCTACTGCTGTACCTGTTGGTATCTGTGAGAATGTTCCTGTTCAAGTAACTACCAATTGCTTGATTTTAACTGATTTTGTTGTTCTTGATATGCCGGAAGATGATAATATGTCTATTATTCTTGGGAGACCCTTTCTTAATACTGCAGGTGCTGTTATTGATTGCAACAAAGGCAAAGTAACTTTTAATGTTAATGGCACTGAGCACACTGTTCATTTTCCCAAGAAGATTAATAGAATAACTGGAGTTCATACAATCTCTAATTTGAGAACTATCAAAGTTGGAAATATTGATTGTCCCATATATGAGCATCAAGAAGGATATCAAAATATTATGATTGGGACCATATCAATACAATATAAGGTAACATGATTGGTTAGTGAAGTTTAATTCATTTATGTCATTAAAAATTTATTTGATAGCAAGACTTGATCAACCTTGTTAACAAATACATTTTAATGCATGGATGAGCTAAACAAGGTTGTGTTCCTACCTTTTGTTTTAGCTACTGTAGTGTTGCTTAGTTGTCAAAAAGTTTTGTTGTTGTTGGTGTTTAAAAATAATTTTTCTGCCTGAGTTTAATTTGCTAAACACCCAGAAAGTGAATTTTTCGAAGTTTTCAAAAATCAATAAAAATTATACCATGAGTCTTATAAAAATGTGGGGATTCTGGAAATGCCTGGAGCTGACCAGGGGGACCCACCATGTGGCCACACCACATGGTGGCGCGGCCCACCCTGGCCCGCGCCTGGGCATGGTGTGGGGCCCCCTGGCCCTCCACTTAACCATTCTCCTCCCTGGACACTCTCTCTCCCCGACCATTCGACCACCATTGCTCAAACACGAGTTCTTGCTGCGATTTTTTGAGTTTTTTGGATCTCCTTGTTTAGCCCATCATTTGTGCTGAAATTTGGAGCATTTGATCTCCGGTATGTGACTCCTCCACCTATCCAATTAGAATTTTGTTTAGTGAAGTATATGTTGAGTATTTTCAGATCATAGGTTGTAGGTTTGTGAGCTTGAATGTTTGTTTTAGACTTGGAAAAACTAGTTTTGATGCATGTTTAGCTCCCTGGCAATTCCCTATGACAGTTTCCTTCAACTAGATGTCTAAAAATCAAGTTTTGTGTTGTTTGTTAAAAATTTCAGAAAATGCATAACCACACTTATGGAGAAATCTTTGAGAGGAATGCACCAAGAAGGGAGAGGCCTTCAAGATCAACCACTAGATTGAGGACATCTTATAATGAAGATCTCATTGCCCCAACTATTGATAATGAGCATGATGATGGAGATGCACATCCATCTTCATTCCCTTGTACTAACTTTGTGCATAATGCAGGGATCTTGGAGGATTTCCTATTTCTTGTTGGTAGAGTTGGTTTAACTAATTATATGAATGATGAAAGAAACCAATATGCCATGCTCACTAAGATTTTCGTTGAGAGCTTTGTTTTTAACAATGCTCATTTTGGGCCAACTGTTTCATTCAAAATATATGAGAGGCCTATCACCCTGTCTTTGTTAGATTTTTGTCATGTTATAGGTATTACATCATCTGGAATGGCAAAGAAGATTCAAGGTCGACCCGCTGATTTACTTGAGCTATACCGAGGGGTGACCAATGATGATGATCGCACAGCTCAACGTGGCAAGATAAGAAACATTCAACTCCCAGCTATTAGATATTTTGCATATTATCTTGCTACTAGTGTGCTTGGTAGGGAGAACACGAGGAATATCTCTAACTACCATCTTGCTTTTCTGGATGCCGCTCTTAATGGTAGAACTAGTTATAATCTTGGTGCTCTTATTGCTCGTCGCTTGGCTGCTAGGGGACCTATTTATGGAGGCATCATTGCCTCACGCATGTTAGCTCATCTAGGTCTTTCTGTTGATCCTAGTGATGCATTATTAGCTCCTCATAGACTTGATCTTGCTGCCATGAAAATGCACCAATTTGTTACAGCTAATTCTTGTGAGGGTAACCTCGTTTATAGAATGCTATTTACTGATGGAGAGGAGAGCCATATTCCCTTGCCGCAGCCTGCCTTGTTTGATGTTCGCAGGAGGCCTTGGTCGCGCTCAAAGGTGGAGATGGACGATCAGCTCCGTCTACTTGGTTTCCACGGGCAGGGTGACCAGGAGGGTCACGAGGCGCACGCGGAGGACCACACGGTGCATTACACCGGTGCAGCCTCTGGTTCATATCAGGACAGGAAAGCATCCTCGTCATATTTTGGAGGCGCCTCTTCATGGCCGCGATGGGATTGACTTCCACTTAGGCCAAAAGCCTAAGCTTGGGGGGAGGTATACCGACAACTCACTCATTTACATATCTTGTTCGGTCGGTTCTTTGTATATTCATGTTTCGATTTTCTTTCTTTCTTTTAGTTGTTTGTTCTTTTGGTTTGCTTTCCTAAACACAAAAAGACCAAAAATATTTTCGTTGTTTCTCTTTGTTTACCTTCTTTAGTATTTAGTAGTAGTTTGCTTAAGTTGTTAAATTCGGTTTGCTATTTGAAAATCCAAAAATATTTTGCTTTGCTGGTTTGTTTCCTTTGGTGCTTATTTCTAAAATCGAAAACCCAAAAATATTTGTTGTTCTTCTTTGGTTTTGTAAAGCTTTATTGCAGAGAATAGCATGCTCCGGTGGCTCATGGAGCTTCGTTATCATTTTCTATTTATCCAACTTGCACAAGTGAAAAGCAATGATGATGATTTACGACAACTTGAGTTGGGTAAGAGGCTGGTATGAACACTGTTTGTTTTCATTTTTGTACATGTACTTATCTATGTGAGCATGCTTAGTTGGTTCATGTGAGGTATATGTCATTTAATGGATGCTTAGTAGTTCATGTTCTCTCATGTTTAGTTCCAATTTATTAATAGTAGATAGCATGCCATGTTAATTTGCTTGCATTGTATTGTTCATCGTTCGGTATGCCATTGTGGTATCCTCCTCTGGAGAAATTCATTTGATCGACTTGGCACATGCTCATGCATGCATATGACTAAACAAAAAGTCAATAAGCCTCGATGAATTACATTGCTTCAGAGTACTTGTATCACTTTTATGCCCCATTTAATTTTATTCCGTCGCAAGTATGATTATGATGGTTATTGCTCTCTTGATTGTCGCTTCCCAGTCTTTGCTAAGCCTTCACTTGTACTAAGCGTATGGTTCGCTTGTGCTTCCAAATCCTTATAAACCAAGTTATTCCAAAGAGTCCACCATATCTACCTATCATATGGTATTTTCTGCCATTCCAAGTAAATTTTCATGTGCTACCTTTAAAACTTTCAAAATACTTCCCAATTTGTGACACTGTTCTTAGCTCATGAAGAAGTAGTAGTTGGCTATGTCGTCTTCCATACTGAATTAAGTACCCCCCTGACTCGCATGCTTCATCAAGCTTGTCATTAATTTTGCAAAGAGCTGGTTAGACCATTATAACATCAAAAAAAGTAAATTCAAAAATAGACACTCCTCCATGGTATGAGAATGTTGGCAGGCACCCGTGGATTCGGCTAGCCATGGTTTGTGAAAAGCAAGGTTGGGAGGATTGTCATATTATAAAATAGCATGCTATAAGTGCATAATACAAATTCGAAACCGCTCTCAACTTGTTTAGTATGGAAGATGACAGAAACTCTATTACCATTCGTTGACAAAAACAATCACCTCTCAAAAACATTTTATCTCTATTTCAAAAATAAAAAGCTCTATCACATGATAATCTCTGCTTCCCTCTGCGAAGGGCCAATCTTTTACTTTTATGTTGAGTCACCATCCTCTTTCTTTCAGCACCTTCTTGAGAGCATAACTATCATTCTTAGTGCAATGTGCTTGTCCCAGAATACGGTTAATTGTGGTATAACTGTGATGCTTTTATCTTTGATAATATTTACCTCTAGTCTTCTCTTGAACTTCAGAGGTGCCTGGGCATTTATGTTTTGCGTGATTAAAAAATAGGCAAGCGAGATAGCACTTTATCATGCCTTATTATGAGCTTTGCAATCCTGCTTATAGATATGTCCCATGTTGTTTACTATTAAGATGTTGGTCTCTTTTCATGTTTGACATAGCTACTTTGTGATATTATTAGCATGTATCTTGTTATGAATTGTTTAAGCATTTGTCCATGTAGTGAGTATATATGCATTATATGAAGCAAATGTGTTCGTGAAAGTTCTTTTATCGCTCTCAGTTTTCAACTGAATTGCTTGAGGACAAGCAATAAGCTAAGCTTGGGGGGAGTTGATACGTCGAAAACGTATCTACTTTTCCGAACACTTTTGCTGTTGTTTTACCTCAAACTTGTGTGTTTTGGATACAACTAACACGGACTAACGCTGTTTTCAGCAGAATTGCATTGGTGTCTCGTTTTTATGCAGAAAATCAACTTTCGGGAAATCCGTGGAAAATATGAAAAGTCAATATTTAACCGGGGGACACACGGAGCCAAAAGGCCAAGTGGAGCTGGGCCACGAGGGGCCCACACCACACGGTGGCGCGGGTGGGCCCAGGCCGCGCCACCACATGGTGTGGCCACCTCGGCCACGCCCCCAACGCCTCTTCGCGACTACAAGACCCCTTTCGACCTAAAAACCGGGAGGGGATTCGACCATTGCTCCAAAAACACTCCAGAACGCCGCCGCCACCGAAAACCCTATTTCGGGACCAGAAACTCCGTTCTGGCACCCTGCCGGGACGGGGAATTGGAGGAGATCATCGCCACCGACGCTTCTCCATCGACCATCCATGATTCCCCCATCCATGTGTGAGTAAATACCCGCTGTAGGCTGAAGGGGATGGAAGGGATTGGATGTGATTATTCATGTAATGAGTTATAAGATTGTAGGGGCATAGTGCCTAGTACCTTATGGGAGTGCTGTAGACTTTGTTGCAACTTGTTGTGCTTAATGCTTGATACTAGGGCCCGAGTGTCATTGATCTCAGATCTGAACATGTTATTTATTCATGATGATATGCATTGTTTGTTGATCTTACCTGCAAGTTGTATACACATATTGCTGTCCGGAACCCGAGGCTCCAAAGTGACAGAAATTGGGACAACCGGAGGGGATGGTTGTGATGTGAGGATCACATGTGTTCACAGATTGTTAATGCTTTGCTCCGGTACTCTATTAAAAGGAGTACCTTAATTACCAGTAGTTTCCCTTGAGGCCCCGCTGCAAACGGGATGGTAGGACAAAAGATGTTGTGCAAGTTTCTCCTTGTGAGCACGTACGACTACTTATGGAACGCATGCCTATGGTTACTTAGTACTCAGTTACTTTATTATTATCATCTGCAAATGCCTTGTCTTACTTATTACATGAATCATATCATCCATGCAGCGCCCATTCATCCATCCCTGTGCCTACAATATTTTAAACCTGCTGTCTTCTGCAATATTTACTGCTGCCTTTATTTTACTGCTGTCTCTATTTTGCTACTGCTATTACTATAAAACTGTTGCTACTGATCCTTTGTTGCGAGCAAGTCTATTTACAGGTGCAGCTGAATTGACAACTCAGTTGTTAAGGCTTATAAGTATTCTTTGTCTCCCCTTGTGTCGAACCAATAAATTTGGGTTATACTACCCTCGAAGACTGTTGCGATCCCATATACTTGTGGGTTATCACACCACCACCTGATTCCGGCCAGCATTGGCTCATGCACTTCGATGGCTCCAAAAGATACTGGGGACTCGGCACCGGAGTCGTCCTCACCTCTCCCAAAGGGTGCCGACTCGAATACGTGCTACAAATCCACTTCACGGCGTCCAACAACGTAGCCGAATATGAAGCTCTCGCGCACGGCCTCAAGCTCGCCAAGGCCATGAACATCAAGCGGATCCTCTGCTACGGCGACTCCGACTTGGTGGTCCAGCAAACCACCGGTCATTGGGACGCCAAGGACCCCAACATGGCTGCCTACTGCTTCTTCGTCCAGCAACTCGCGGGATGCTTCGACGGATGTGAATTCCACCACATCCACCGCTCCAACAACGAAGCAGCTGACACCTTGGCGAACATTGGCTCCCTCCGCGAGGAAATCCCACCCGGCGTCGCCCTCGAGAAGCTGTACAGGCCATCTATCACGCCGTGTCCAGGCTCTAATTCCATCGGACTCGGAGGCTGCCACGCCGTCAGCCGGCAGAATATTCCCGGGGGCTGCGCAGCCGCCAAGCCGGCTCCGCGCACCCGGACGAACAAAAACACCCCGAGTCACGGACTCGGGGGCTGCCACGCCGTCAGCCGGCAGAATATTCCCGGGGGCTGCGCAGCCGCCAGGCCGGCTCCGCGCACCCGGACGAACAAAAACACCCCGAGTCACGGACTCGGGGGCTGCCACGCCGTCAGCCGGCAGAATATTCCCGGGGGCTACGCAGCCGGCAGGCCGGCTCCGCGCACCCGGACGAACAAAAACACCCCGAGTCACGGACTCGGGGGCTGCCACGCCGTCAGCCGGCAGAATATTCCCGGGGGCTGCGCAGCCGGCAGGCCGGCTCCGCGCACCCGGACGAACAAAAACACCCCGAGTCACGGACTCGGGGGCTGCCACGCCGTCAGCCGGCAGAATATTCCCGGGGGCTGCGCAGCCGGCAGGCCGGCTCCGTGCACCCGGACGAACAAAAACACCCCGAGTCACGGACTCGGGGGCTGCCACGCCGTCAGCCGGCAGAATATTCCCGGGGGCTGCGCAGCCGGCAAGCCGTCTCCACGCACCCGGACGAACAAAAACACACCGAGTCACGGACTCGGGGGCTGCCACGCCGTCAGCCGGCAGAATATTCCCGGGGGCTGCGCAACCGACAGGCCGGCTCCGCGCACCCGAACGAACAAAAACACCCCGAGTCACGACTCGGGGGCTGCCACACCGTCAGCCGGCAGAATATTCCCGGGGGCTGCGCAGCCGGCAAGCCGGCTCCGCGCACCCGGACGAACAACTACACCCCAAGTCACGGACTCGGGGGCTGCCACGCCGTCAGCCGGCAGAAAATACCCGGGGGCTGCGCAGCCGGCAGGCCGACTCCGCGCACCCGGACGTTCAACTAATACACCCCAAGTTAGAAACTCGGGGGCTGCACGTCATCAAGACGGCGAAAAAGAAGCACAATACGAACAAAAGAAAAAAGAGAAAAATTTCGATCCGGCTTGATACTCAAGCCGGCCCAAAATTCGGGGGCTAGATATGGTGAATATCATCACCAAGGCGAACACAAATTCTAGCACAAAGGCCCAACAATCACAAAAGAAAATAATATTGAAGATAGCAACCAACAACAGGGAACAGAATAACAAGTTCGCCAAGGCAGTCATCAAGGACACCCAGAATAACAAGGCAGGTAGCACGTCAAGACAGTTATCAACACAGAATAACAAGTTCTAAAAGTACGCCCGACATTCCGGGCAAACAAGTAAATCAAGGAGCAGCGGCATCGGTGGCGGCAGCAGCGTCGCCGGCTCCAGCGTCTTCAGCCGGCCGTGCCGCTGAGGACGGCTCGGCAGGCACAAGCTGGGTCAGATCCACCGCCTTGGCAATCCGCTCCGAGGCCATACGAATCTCCGGGCGAAGACCTTCAAGCGATGTACCCGTGCGGAAGCCTCCAGCCAGCATGTCCACCTGCACCTGAGGATACCAAGATTTCACCAGGGCCAGCGCCATATCGCTACCGCCTCGGGCTGCCATCTCCATTTGTTCATCGATTCCAGCTGAAGCCCCGTCGAGACGGCTCGACAGTTCGCTCAGAGTTGTTGGGAGAGGGGAATCAGGCCACAGGTTCTCAAGCACGCCACCGGCTGCATCCTTTAGCATCTTGAACTCTTCAGAGAATTGCTGAAGGCGGGAAGCGGCAGACGGCACCGCTCCAGCGGCAGCACCAGAGGTTTCGGGCAGCGTATGTGCGGAGGCTACGGCCTTCTGGACTTGAACGTCCGCCTCGGGATAGAAGCCTGTAAGTCAAGCGAACAAGATCAGAAAGGGAAGGCCACCGATAGGATGAAGAAAAGGGGAAGATGTTTTACCAAGAATGATCTTGTTGACGCGCTCCGCTTCAGAGACGAGGCTGCTCACGAGCTTCTCGTGCTCAAGCTCGCGTCCTCTGGCCGCCTGGGCAGTTTCATCATGTGCGCTCACGGCCTCCCTCAGCTTGAGCCTCAGGTCCTCCCCGTTCATTCGAAGGGTTTCGACCTTGCTCTGCTTCTGCTTCCCTGCTTCCTACAATTGTTTAACCTCTTCGGCCAGCCGAGCAATTTCAAGGCGGCGCTCCTCGGAGACCTCCGCCGCCGACTGGAGATCGACCACAGAAAGCGCATGAATTGCGTCCTTCTCCTTCAGCTTCTCGTTGAGCACGGTCAGAGGGACAGAAATGGATAGCTGTTTCTTCAAGCCGGCAAGGGAGTTGGGATCGTCTAACGAAGCGGGGTCAGCAACAAGTCATGAAACCAAAGAAAAAACGAAAACACCAAGGCCGAGGCCGGCAGGAGAACTAGATTGTACCTTTGGCAGCGTCGAGTTCCCGCTTAAGCTCCGCGATTTCTTTGGCAGCACCGCCTAGCGCGCACTCCACCGACGAGCGAAGCAAGGTGGCGTCAGCCAGCTGGTCCTTCGCCCTCTTCTCCATCAGCACCGCCAGGGGGAAATGCCCCGATGCGTACAACCTATCTGGTGTTGGACCAGAGTAGAGGGGAGTGCATTCCAGAGTCGCCTGGCGAGGGCCAGGGAGCGAGCTCGTCACCACCACCATGGCGGAGTCCTTGGCAGTCTCTTCCACAACCAAAGAAGGAAGGGGGAAGGAGCCGCCTTCACCCACGGTTCCCGGCCGGGGATCCACCTCAAGGGCACCCACCATCACGGCGTCGCCGTCACCGGCGGCCCGAGACTCAAGATCAACCACAAGAGGAGGCGCCTCTGACGGGAGGACAGCGCCGGCTTGGAGGCTGGCACGGAAGAAGAACTCTCAGAGTCCGGCTCGGAACCGCTGGAGAGGTCTACTACCACACGCGCGCCGCCGCCAATTTGCTTGGTCACACTGAGCCCAGGAGACTTACCGCGGGGCGACAAAACCGGAGGCGGAGCGTCGCGCTCAAGGTCCTCGTCCCTGTAGGCCGCCGAATCGGAGTCGGAGCCGGCCGAGGGGGCAAGACCCGTTGTGGCACGGGCGCCATCGTCGCTGCCTGCCCCGCCTTTGCCAGCATCGGCACCCCCGTCGGATGACTCGGTGGTGTCCCCGTGCTTGTCCGCGGGCCTCCTCACGCCAGGGACGTCGCGGGCGCCGTCATCCACTTCCCCCTCGGCGGCGGCGTCCGTCTCTTCCTCCGTCTACTCGTCGGAGTCTTCCGCCTCCAAGAGGGCCGTCAGGTCCATAGAAAAAGGACCGCGGACGTCGTCCTCGAAGACAACCTCAAAATCTTCAGCCCGCTGAAGTTCGCAAAGCTGCACGACAAGCCAACTAGGTCAGGCGGTAGGCGGACAAGAAAAAATTTGAAGACGAACAAAGAAGCAACGACTAACCTCCGGGGCTCGTTCCGAGCGAGTGAACGGCGGAAGCCCGAACTTCTAGTTCGGCCCAATTCTGTCGGTGATAATGCGGGCAGCCGACGCGCGCAGGCTGTCCGGCTTCGCCACCTCCATGCTGACCCGGGTGGGATCCCGGGGACCAGAGTAGAAGCACATCTTGTGCGATCGAGCCTGCAGCGGAAATATCCGCCTGGACAACCACGCCAGGGTCAGATCCCTGGACGTCAAGCCGGCGTCCACCAACTCCTTCAGCCGACCCAACAAGACTACCTCCAGGGCCTCGTCCACCAAGGGCTTCCGGCTCCAAGACTTGTGCGCCGGCAGTGAGCCGGAGAAGGCCGGAAGGCCCACCTGATCAACGTCGGAGAGGTTCCGGACGTAGAAGTAGGAGCACTGCCACTTCTTGATGGAATCGGGCAAGTAGATCTTGGGCAGCGGCGTGTTCTTCGCGGAGATGGAGACACTGCCGCAATCCCGCTGCTGCCCGGCGGTCGTTTGAGACCGCAAGTAGAAGAACATGCCGAACACCTCCATACAGGGCCAGATGCCCAGATACGCCTCGCACAGCGTGACGAAGCATGACAACTGGGTGATGCAGTTGGCTCCCAAATGGTGGGGCTGCAGCCCGTAGAAACGCAAGAACTCCGAGAAGAAGGGGCTCGCCGGAAGCCCCAATCCCCGCTCCAAATGTGCCGAAAAAACAACGAACTCACCCTGCCTGGGCTTCGGCGAAATCTCCTCTGGAGCGGGGGCACGGGCTCCCACGTCGTCCGTCCTACCCAGGAATCGACCCCGGCGGAGCCTCCGGATGTCTTGGGCATCCACGCCTGACCCCATCCACGCGCCGGAACTCGCCATGGACGACCTATTTCCCGTCGGAGGGGAGACAGAGACAAGGACGGCGAGAATGCGGGAGAAGATCGACGAGCGCCAAGGAGCACGAAGAGCAGCGGGGAAGACGAAGCGGGAATGGGGAACGGTAACCCCGGTCGTTCCCCCCTCTTTCCTCTTTTAAATGGTCCAATCATCATGATTTTGGCTTGTTTTAGCCAACAATTCTTCAGCTTCGGCTGGAGTCCTTTTCCTGAAAACACAACCAGCAAAACTATCCAGGTATGCCCTAGATTCAATGGTTAGTCCACTATAAAATATATCAAGTAAATCATGTTTTTCCAAATCATGCCCAGGCCGAGCTCTAATGAGAGAGCAAAACCTTGACCATGCAGCAGGTAATTTCTCTCCTTCTTCCTGATCAAAACTATAAATTCTCTGCAAAGCAGCTTGTTGAGCACTAGCAGGAAAATATTTTTGAAAGAAAACATCAAGCAATTCATCAGGATTACGAATAGAACCAGGAGGCAAATTATTATACCAAACTTTAGCATCATCCTTTAATGAGAAGGGAAAAATTTTAGTAACAAAGTACCTTCTTTTCTTCAGATCATCAGAAAACAAGCCACTCATAATAGAGAGCTCATTCATGTGCTCCACAGCACTTTCTTTTTCAGTACCACAAAAAGGTGATTTCTCAACAATAGATATGTGTGCCACATCGAGAGAGAAATTAAAATCTTTATCTTTAATGCTTATGGGAGAAGTGGCAAATTTAGGATCAATAGGTGGTTGATATTTAACAGCATATTTTGCAAGAAGGTTTTTAATGCCACTTGCATCAGTATTAAGGCACTCATCAATGAAGTTATCATTAATTTCCACATAAGCATCATCAAGATCATCAGTAGAGAATTCAACAGACACAGGAGAACCAATAGGTGTAATAGTGTTTTCATCAGGTGTTTCAGTACTTTCAATTTGTTTAGACTTAGCAATAGCAGCATCTAAGAAAGAACCCAAAGGAATATTTTTATCAATCACAGTTGAGACACCATCAAAATTTTCAGAGACAATTTCAGATTCAGCAGAGGTACCAGCACGTGAAGCTTGTGGTGGTGTGACAAGTTGACTTATGACAGTAGGTGAATCAAGAGCAGCAGAGGAATTCAGAGTTGTACCTCTTCTTGTAGTGGAAGGCAAAATGCGGACCTTCCCATCATTAGGCTTACCCATGAAGAATGAGTTGCAGCGAACAATATCACTTCCAAATGAGCTTATAAATAAAGCTATGCTCCCCGGCAACGGCGCCAGAAAATAGTCTTGATAACCCACAAGTATAGGGGATCACAACAGTCTTCGAGGGTAGTATAACCCAAATTTATTGGTTCGACACAAGGGGAGACAAAGAATACTTATAAGACTTAACAACTGAGTTGTCAATTCAGCTGCACCTGTAAATAGACTTGCTCGCAACAAAGGATCAGTAGCAACAGTTTTATAGTAATAGCAGTAGCAAAATAGAGACAGCAGTAAAATAAAGGCAGCAGTAAATATTGCAGAAGACAGCAGGTTTAAAATACTATAGGCATAGGGATGGATGAATGGGCGCTGCATGGATGATATGATTCATGTAATAAGTAAGACAAGGCATTTGCAGATGATAATAATAAAGTAACTGAGTACTAAGTAACCATAGGCATGCGTTCCATAAGTAGTCGTACGTGCTCACAAGGAGAAACTTGCACAACATCTTTTGTCCTACCAGCCCGTTTGCAGCGGGGCCTCAAGGGAAACTACTGGTAATTAAGGTACTCCTTTTAATAGAGTACCGGAGCAAAGCATTAACAATCTGTGAACACATGTGATCCTCACATCACAACCATCCCCTCCGGTTGTCCCAATTTCTATCACTTTGGGGCCTCGGGTTCCGGACAGCAATATGTGTATACAACTTGCAGGTAAGATCAACAAACAATGCATATCATCATGAATAAATAACATGTTCAGATCTGAGATCAATGACACTCGGGCCCTAGTATCAAGCATTAAGCACAACAAGTTGCAACAAAGTCTACAGCACTCCCATAAGGTACTAGGCACTATGCCCCTACAATCTTATAACTCATTACATGAATAATCACATCCAATCCCTTCCATCCCCTTCAGCCTACAGCGGGTATTTACTCACACATGGATGGGGGAAACATGGATGATCGATGGAGAAGCGTCGGTGGCGATGATGGCGATGATCTCCTCCAATTCCCCGTCCCGGCAGGGTGCCAGAACGGAGTTTCTGGTCCCAAAATAGGGTTTTCGGTGGCGGCGGCGTTCTGGAGTGTTTTTGGAGCAATGGTCGAATCCCCCTCGGTTTTTAGGTCGAAAGGGGTCTTGTAGTCACGAAGAGGCGTCGGGGGCGTGGCCGAGGTGGCCACACCATGTGGTGGCGCGGTCTGGGCCCACCCGCACCACCATGTGGTGTGGGCCCCTCGTGGCCCAGCTCCACTTGGCCTTTTGGCTCCGTGTGTCCCCCAGTTAAATATTGACTTTTCATATTTTCCACGGATTTTCCCGAAAGTTGATTTTCTGCATAAAAACGAGACACCAATGCAATTCTGCTGAAAACAGCGTTAGTCCGTGTTAGTTGTATCCAAAACACACAAGTTTGAGGTAAAACAATAGCAAAAGTGTTCGGGAAAGTAGATACGTTTTCGACGTATCATGGTGGTACGTGATCTGTCTCCGTCCAATCGGCAAGGAAATCAGCCAGCTCCTGTGACTTAATTGCCGTTCTCTTGTCATATTCGACTCCGTGCGCCGTCAGGCTGATCGCCCATTTTGCGACTCTGCCGGTTGCGTCTTTGTTGCCTATGATCTCGGCGAGTGGAGCATCACTTATCACCTTGATTGGGTGCTCCTGGAAGTAGTGCTTCAGCTTCTTCGTTGCCATGTACACGCCGTATACGAGCTTATGATAGTGCGTGTAGTTTTGCTTCGACTGCAAGAGCACCTCGCTGAGGTAGTAGGCTGGTCGCTGCACCGGCCGCTGCTTGCCGGCTTCCTCTTGTTCCACCACCAAGACGATGCTGACGACTCGGTTGGAGGCGGCGATGTACAAGAGCATGGGCTCCTTCGGAGTCGGAGGTGCTAGGACCGGGGTGGTGACCATCGCACGCTTAAGCTCTTTGAAGGTGGCGTCAGCCGCGTCGCTCCAGACGAACTTGTCCGTTTTCTTCAGCAAGTGGTACAGCGGGAGGGCCTTCTCTCCCAGCCGGCTAATGAAGCGGCTGAGGGACGCCAGGCAGCCGGTGAACCTTTGGATGTCCTTGACGTTTCTTGGCTGTCGCATGTTGTCGATGGCGGCGATCTTCTCCGGGTTGGCCTCGATTCCCCGTGCCGACACCAGATAGCCGAGTAGCTGTCCGGCTGGAACGCCGAACACGCATTTCTCCGGGTTGAGCTTCATCTGAAAGCGGCGCAGGTTGTCGAAGGTTTCTTTGAGGTCCGCGAGCAGAGTGTGCTTCTCCTTGGTCTTGATGACGATGTCGTCGACATAGGCGTGAACGTTGCGACCGATTTGTTCATGCAAGCATTTCTGCATGCAACGCTGGTATGTCGCCCCCGCGTTCTTCAAGCCGAACGGCATGGTGGTGTAGCAGTACGGGCCGTAGGGGGTGATGAAAGCGGTCTTGAGCTGGTCGTCCGGATTCAGCGGAATCTGGTGGTAGCCGGAGTAGGCGTCGAGGAAGGACAAGAGGGCGTAGCCGGCTGTGGAGTCGATCACTTGGTCGATTCGTGGCAATGCGAAAGGGTCCTTAGGGCAGGCCTTGTTGAGGTGGGTGTAGTCGATACACATCCGCCACCGCTTGTTCTTCTTTTCTACCAGCACTGGATTGGCTAGCCATTCTGTGTGTTGTACTTCCGTGATGAAACCGGCCGCAAGCAACCGGGCTATCTCTTCTCCTATTATCTTTCTTCTTCCCTCCGCAAAGCGACGCAGAGACTGTTTACCAGCTTGGCATCTGGCCGGACGTGTAGAGAGTGCTCGGCGAGTTCCCTCGGTACACCAGGCATCTCATTGGGGACCACGCGAAGATGTCCCGGTTCTCACGGAGGAACTCGACGAGCGCGCTTTCCTATTTGGGGTCTAGGCTCGCCCCCACGATGACGAACTTG
Source organism: Puccinellia tenuiflora (assembly GCA_012064385.1). Taxonomy (NCBI): domain Eukaryota; kingdom Viridiplantae; phylum Streptophyta; class Magnoliopsida; order Poales; family Poaceae; genus Puccinellia; species Puccinellia tenuiflora. The sequence goes on along the minus strand of QRDG01000150.1, from coordinate 4,885,512 downwards.
GATTTGTCGCCGTCGTCGAAGTAGACCTTCTTGGTATCTCACGCCGCCTGGAAGTTCGACTCGCTATCCGGCTTGGCCGACTCCGGTATCTCCAGCTTCTCTTCGCTGGCCTTGCGCTTGAATCGTCGCATTTCCTCGTTGCAGACCATGGTTTCGGCCGCCTTCGCGCTATCGGTGGCGCAGGCGATGGAGCGCTTGTAATCTCCGTAGACGGTGATGATTCCGCGTGGGCCTATTAGCTTCATCTTGAGGTAGGCGTAGTGCGGGTACCGCCATGAACTTGGCGAGTGCCGGCCGCCCCAGTATGGCGTGGTAGGCGCTGGTGTGGTCAACCACCTCGAAGGAGATGGTCTCGCGGCGATGGTTGCCCTTGGTGCCGAATAGAACGTCAAGCCGGATGAGCCCCATGGACGAGCCGGCTCGCCCTGGCACAATGCCATGGAAGACCGTCCGGCTTGGCGTCAAGCCGGACTCGGAGACGCCCAGCTTCTCCAGCGTGTCGAGGTAGAGGATGTTGATGCTGCTGCCCCTATCGATGAGGACGCGTGAGAAGGTGCAGGAGCGCTTGGGGGAGATGATCATGGGCTCCAAGATTAGAGCATAGCCGCCTAGATTGGGCATCAGCTCTGGGTGGTCGCTTGCAATCCCACGTGATGGCTCCTTCCGACCAATTGAGATACTGGGGGACAGGTGGAACCACAGCGTTCACCTCCTTGAATCGTTCTCGCCGGCTTCGCTTGTCGTTGCGCTCGCTGACGAACACGATGTAGGCCGCGTCCGGGTTCTGGTATCTGTCAGGTTCCCCTGGCGGTGGAGATGGGAGACGCTCCCTCCTTTGGTCTTCGCGTCGGCGGTCATCGCGATTCCTGTCTTCGCGTCGCCTGTCGTCGCGTCTCCGGTCATCCCGTCCGGCTTCGTCCAGAGGCGGAGGTGGATTTCGCCGCTCGTACGGTGGCGGCCTTGGACGGCCAAGGTTGCATTGCCTGACGGTGTGGTTTGCCGGCCGGTCGCCGTGGTTCCAGCACGGCTGATCGAGTAAGAACTCGTAGCTGTTCCTCGCCCTTGTCCGGCGCATGTCGCCGCTCGTCCGCATGCGGCGGTTGTCGAAGCCTCCTGCCGGCCTTCCCTCAGTGGTGGCGACGACCTTGGACTCGACGCGGTCGTCAGTGGACTTGCGCTTGCCGGATGCGTCGGAGTCACGCCGGGTTGATCTTCCTCCCTCCTGGTTCTTTGTCCGGCTGCGGCGTGCAGCCGGCTCTGCCGTGATGATCCTTCCGGCTTCGTCAAGTCGGATCGGGTTGGTCATGCCTGCGTCGGCGGTGGCGTACTCGTCGGCGATTGCCATGAGTTCCGCCATGGTCTTCGGGTTTTTCTTCAGGAGCCTATGCTTGAGCAGCGTCTGATCCCGGCAGCCTTGGATGAAGTACTGGACGGTTTGGAGTTATAGGATCCCTTCGCAGGAGTTGCGTAAGCTGGTCCACCGGGTGAGGTAAGCACGGTACGACTCGCCTTCCTTCTGCTTGCACAGCGCGAGCAGCTGTGCGTTGCCGGGGCGCAAGTAGGTGCCGGTGAAATTGCGATTAAACACCTCCTCGAAATCCAGCCAGCTGTTGACGCTTTCAGCCGGCAGGCTATTCAGCCAAGCCGAGCCGATCCCTGGAACATGAGAGACACGTAGCGTACGGCCACTCGCTTGTTGCCGCCTGCGATGTTGACTGCCGTGACGTAGTCGGCGAGCCAGTCTTCCGGCTTCGCGGTCCCGTTGTACTTGGGTGTATCCATTGGGAGGGTGAATCCCCTCGGGAACTGCTCGGTCCGGATGCGAGGTCCGAAGCAGCGATGCACGGCGATGTCTTCTTCTTCAATGATGCTTGACGCCTTGAGCGCGTCGATGCGGTGGCGCGCGTCGTTTCCCGTTTCGGGCCCCAGTGGTCCCAGGCGCTGGTCGATGGTGACCTTGTATCCGACTCGCTCCTTGACGATGCGGCCGGCATGCAGCTCATTCCGGTCGCCATCTTCACGTCGCCCAGCCAGATCGCGGCCGTGATCACGAGGATGTGAACTCGTGCTCCTCTCGCGATGAGCTCGTGGTTGCTTGTCCTTTGCCCTGCCGCGACTCGTGGATGACGCCTCGACGCCCTGCTTGGACTTGTCGGCTGCGTCGTAGCCTGGAGGCGGCTCATGATGCTCCCGGCTCGCCGTTGCCTCGATTTCGCGTTGCTGCCGGTTGGCCGCGGCGATGAGCTCTTGGACCCGGCGTGCTTGTTGACATAACTCCTCGCCTTGAAGATGGGGTAGTTCTGCTGCTGCCGCCTCCGCAGCCTTCATGTTTTGCACCGGGCAGCTGTACTCGGGCAAGACAATGTCCGAATGCTCGTGCGGATGGCCAGCACGGTTCAGGGCACCGCCGAGATCCCCTCCTTTGCGCCTGACTTCGTTCAGCTTCTCCGTGTTGCCTCTTGCCGGCTCAAAACCGTGGACGGTGTTGTACTCGCGCATCGTGGCGTTGAGTCGGCGCTGCGTCGATGCGAGGTGGAGAGCCTTGTCGTATATCTGTTGACGCATCCTCTCGAGATCAGCCGCCGCCTTGGCTGGATCCGCACCCGGCGCGATGGGGGTGCTCAGCAACTCGAAGTCAGCCTCAAGGTTGCGCTGGAAGCGAGAGGGTTCTCCGGCTTCGTGAACGGTTGTGGCGATGCCGCCTCCTGCCGCCACGTGCTCGACCATGTGCACCTCGGCGTAGACGTTGAGCTTGGCGTCGTCGCAGTCCGCGTCGCTGGAGCCGAGGTAGCCGAAGGAGCCAAGCACGAGTAGACCTCCTCCGGGTACTCCTTGGCGGCGACGGCGACGTAGACGTGGAAATCGCCGAGGGTGACGACGGTGCCTCCGCTGGTGAAGCCCACGTCGGCGAAGCTCCTGGTGTTGTCGAGGACGCACCCGATGGAGCCGATGGAGAGCACGAGGCCGGAGACGACCCGCCGATCATCTACGGTCCGGGATCCCGCGCAGAACGTGATTCCGCTCGCCGCTAGCCCCACGGTGGGCGCCAAATGTCGTGGTGGCATCAACGACGGAAAACAAGTGTGGGACGAGGCAACGATGGCGCTCGCGCGGGATTGGGTAACAAGCACGCAAACACACGCGATGTACCCAGGTTCAGGGCCCTCGTGGTGAGGTAACACCCCTACGTCCTGCTCTTCTTGATTCTTATTGCTTAGATCATATAATCGGGCTACAAGTGATGCGCCTGGAGCTGTTTCGTGGTGCAGCCGGCTAGAACTACTGGGCCGGCTGGAGGTGGAAGATGATGACGATGATGATCGTGAATGAGGTGGAGTCTCTGCTCATGTGTGTCTTGTCCCTTTCGTTGCAGGGGACCCTGGCCTGCTTTATATAGGCAGCAGGCTAGGGTTTTGGGTTACAGGGAAGTTACAAGTTTGCCCTATGACATCGCTACAGTACAAGGCCGGCTGGAGCTCGTTGTCATGATTCTGTACATGGGATGCCCGACAGGAAGTACTGTTCACCAGGAGCGGTTATGCGGGGCTGGCCCACTGATACGGAACTGCCGGTTGGTTGGTCCGGCTTCAGTCCAGCCGGACGTCTGCGTCTGGGTAGACGCAGACGGCCCAGTCTAACCGGCGTAGTGCAGGCGGCATCGTTCAGCCGGCATAATGAATTTGAAGGAGTGAGCTTCTTTGGGGTATACGGGGTTCATCTCCCCGACACTTAGGATAGGTCTTCCCTAAGTTGTCGGTGTTGCTCTCCAAGTCCGAGCGTCCCCAAGCCAAGCTACCCACGTCAGTCGTCCCTGCCGTCCACTTGGTCTTCCCTAAGTTGTCGGTGTTGCTCTCCAAGTACGATGATGCAGGTCCGATGTCGTGGTGCGGGTGTGCTCCGTAGCAGCACGGCCGTTGCGCACTGTTCGGGGTGGGCAAACGACAATCACGCAAAATAAACTGAGAATAGTTAGTTCAAGGGGTTGATTCTCGGGATTGACAGTCCAGGGTTCGACCCCGACATCGAGTACGACTTAAGGGTTTGTTTCAGATTTTACTCGAAGGAAAATATCACCTTCCCTTGAATCCATGGCGAATTTGTTGTTTGGAAGGACCCTTCGACGACGACATAGGTGGCCTGCAGGAGTTGCGAATCGATCCTTGAGACCAAACGCCGGCACAAACAAATCGATGAAGCATAGTATTACTGAGAGAAACGAACATGTACGTACGAGAGGCTCGAGAGAGGCGGTCATGAGGCCATCCTAAGCACGATTTCCCGTGACTGTGACAAGTTTTGCCTTGCTCCTGCTCCGGTGATGACAGGGAGAGGACGGCGACGCGCCTTCAGTTGGACTAAAAAAAGGTAAATCGGGCGATATACCTATTTTATAATTTTTTTTTACTCTTTATACTACTGTATGTAATACTATGGATGATTGACCGTTGGACTAAAAAAAAGATAAATCGGGGAAGCCGTGTAATCCCGCGCCGACGGAACGATGCGACGTGCTCGCCGAAATCGTCCGCGCCACCCCGATACTCGGCGTCGGACGGCTCTGGGTACGTACGTGTGCCGCGCGCCCCGTATCGCTTCCCACACCCACGAATACTTCAATCGCGATGAAGCCGGGCGCGACCGCTACGTCCAATCGCGTCCGTTGCCGCGCTCAGGGTCTGGCTCTGGCGTGTCGTTCGATCGCGCGGGGAAACGGCCTCCCCGTTGCTTTCCACACCTCTCTCTCCTCGTCCGGTTCGCGTCACTCGTTCGGTCGGTTCAGTGGTGCAGTTGTGGATCATGTAAGCCAACTACCTAACGGTCCTTTTCGGCGGCGACATGGAAGCTGAGAGGTGACGCCAACTTACACAACGACCGCCCAATGATGGCACTACTGGAGCTCGCCGGCGACGGGCGGCCAGGTCACCTAGGAAGGATCAGGGGACACGGACACGCAGACGGCGCGAGGCGTGTCGGGCAGCGCACGATGAGAAGTGTGCGATGCGTCATCGATAGGAGAACCAGTTTGTAGACCGTCTTGACCGTTTGGCTTGCATCTGAGCATATCTAAATTAGGAAAATTGCACAAACAAGAGTCATTTCTTACACCGACCATTGACTCAACTTTTTGTTGCCCAAACCAGTGATCGTAGTAGTAACTCGTTGAAAGGACTCTACTACAGTAGTATTTCAGTGGTTTGTGCAGGAATTTTGAAAGGACTCTACTAGTTCCTAGGCGTGTCGGCCTAGGAACCTCGGGCCCCAACTCGTAGCACCAGCTGCAGCACGCCAGATCGGAAACCCACACTTGCATATGTGTCGGATCCATCTAGTCGACGAAGAGCCAGAGCACGACACGCGCGCCGGAATCGACCATTAGACGGACGGCGTCTCCGCGTCTACCCATAATCAATGTGTCGACCGCTCTGGACATACGTGTGCCGCGCGCCCGTGTCGCTTCCGGCTAATGTCGCCGTCACGGCAGCAAATCAAGGCAAGCCGTGCCGATTCCGACCTAGTCGACCAAGCCCTTGGGCCGCCCAAAGGAATCCCCGTCGATGTCTTGAGTTGAGGAGGATCCATCCACGGCAGGTGACGAGGGCGTCGTCTTGTAACCGCGCCGCGTTGCACGCGTCTGCGCTTTTGCATCTGGCTTTGGCGTGTCGATCAATCACACGATTCACACCACTCCAGCAGGAAACGGCCGTTCCGTTGCCTTTTAATTGGGAGACTCTGCTCGTCACTACAGTTGTGGAGCATGTAACGTAACGGTGCTTTCGAGTCCAACGGCGGTGGGAGGGAGCGCAATCGATCTGCAACCTCAATCTCAACTCTTTCCCCCGATCCTCCTGGTTCCTGGACAATAATGCATCGGCTTGCGTCCTTTTGCCAAGTTGGGAAAGACGATGCGCTGCGTCGTTTTCGACCTGATCGAGAAAGGCCACATGGAGCTCACAGCTTATACGCAAATAGAAGGTGCGTAGGCATGATAACCGATTTAGCCACACTTTGAATATCCTTAATCCACCACTAGTTGGAACGGAAGAGATCTTCCAGTTCCAGGTTTGGTTTCGTTAAACCAAGGAATGTCCAAATAGGTGAACGTGAAAGCGCTGTGGGGACCTGCCTCACTTGGGTGATTTTGTTGTTTTCCCCCGATATAAGCTAGTAAAGGGGGGCCTGATTAGGTACGTCTCATCTTTTGCGAGGGTTGCTGCTCTTGTGTGCTGGTACTTTGAGATCTTAGCACGTCGATTTTTCGTCTGTCTACTACAACCAACTCTGCCATGAGAAGTTTTGTCTGGTTTCAGTGATATAGACGCGCTTTCGGCTCGTTTTTATACCCGTAGTCCTCGCTAGGTGGTCCAATGACCTATTTGTAATGTTTATTACTTTTAAGATTTTTTCGTACAGGTTGCTTATGATTATTAATATGTCGGTGAAACTTTCTAGAAGAAAAAGTGTTGTCGTCGGTTTGTGTGAAGTTGATATCTTGATGCAGTTATATGCAACCCCGCCTTTTCGGGTCAACCTCATTTTACTGATATCTAATTGGCAATCCTTGAATATTACATGAACAGTAACCAATATAGGACTACATGTGTATCATCTACTTATGTCCAGTCCAAAACAAAACATTCATAGAGATTTTGTGTGTACGTAATGTTTCTACCCTTTTTTCCCATGCTATAGTTCTTATCTGAAAATTTCTGGGTAAAGTTTGGTTGCCTTCGATTTCATGTTATCATGATGGGCCGGGCCGGACTTAAAATAGTAACCACGTGTGCCCAACAAAGGCTTACACCAGCTTTACAGCTGAGCTATGCCAGCCCATCAATTTCACGGCCCTTCACCGAGCTTAAGCATGTGGGCTCCCCTCCCCTGTCCAGGCGATGAACCCGAAGCTTTGGAAATCCGACGAACAATCCAAGGAGCTCCTCTTCCTCTTCTTCTCCCCCACTGGCGACGGAGGCGAGGGATTTTTCTTTCCCACCAACTGGAGAGCTATTGCTTGGCGATGGAGATCTCGTCTAGGCTCCGGCCGCCGCCCGCCATCTCGGCGGCCTCCCCCCGCCGCGGCGGGCGTCTGCTCCCTTCGGCCCGCCCCTCCCCACGCGCGGTTTCCACCAAGGTGCAGTCCTCTAGCACCTGCTCCTCGGGGCCCCCCTACTTTCTTCGCACTTTAGCGTTATGTGGCTGGTCAGTACGGCAGCGGGGATCGTTAGGCCTGTAGCTCCGATGCTTCCCTCCTGGGGTTGCTGCTTCTGAAGGGGGCTGGAGTTTCTCGTCGTGGCGCTTCGCAGCCGGATTCATATTTTGGTGCCTCACGTTTAGCTTTCGCTCCCAAATTGTTCGCCATCTTCGTAGTGGAAAGGAAGGGGAAGAATTTAGGACTTGCTTGATCCAAAGCTTTAGGACTTAGCTGTACTGTACGAATGGGGAAATTCCTGAATTCGTGGCCACTGAAAATGGTAAACCTGTCCAAATGGACCAACAAAAAAGCTGAGAACAGTTTATCGAAATGAACACAGTGAGTTAACGCAATGTCCATGGTTGAATGTGCTAGGAGTTGCTGCATTCCATCTTTCGCAATGTTGTTTCCAGAATGGTGAAAATGCCAAGAAAATACCTGTGTTAAACTCTTAATGTGTTGGTTGGCTTGTGATGCCTTTGCGCAAGCACACGTTTCGTGTCTTTAGGATACTATACCTGCTCAGTGGATATCCATGGGTGGCGGTGTAGGTGCGAGTGAGAATCCATTTGTTTCGACTCTTCCGGTGCCGTCTTTGCTGGGGTTTTGGCGTTTGGTTTCCAGGTGTCTTTCAGTTCTTCAGCAGATCTTCTCCAATGCTTGAAGCTTGCAGGCACGGTCTCCTGTTCTGCAGAAGCCTTGGCTCCATCTACGGGATGAACACCAAATGTACCAGCCAAATACTGAGACTAATATATCAAAATGAACACCAGTGAGTTAATGCATTCTCCATGGTCGAATGGGCTAGGAGCTAATGAATTCCATCTTACAGGATGTTGTTTCCGGAATGGTGAAACTGCCAAGAAAATGCCTGTCTTATGTGCTGGTTGGCTTTACAAGCACATCCTTCGTGGTTCTGGTGCCTTATGAGAACATTTTACCAAAATTCCATGGATTTTGTCTTCTCGCGTCAATCAATCCTGCTTGGTATCTCCTCTTAGTGGTGCTATTGGTTTTCGCAGTTATTTTGGGTTCGCCCCGAGACCCCTTCGTCGCCGCCTGACTCCATTGAGGTCAGATTGGCTGCATATATACGGCGAGTCTCCTGGTTTGGGTGGCCGATCCTGAGCCTATGGGAGTCGTCTGGGTGACTTCTTGTCAGCAGTGGTTTCATCCTCAGCCGTGGACCAGTTTCTAGTTAGTTTGGTTGGTGACAACATCCTCCTCTGGGTTGGTGGTTGGCCACGACCTTGGTCATTTCCGGTGATGACGACAACCATGGGCAGTGGTCCCCTCCTTGGAGGTGTCGCCTCCTTCATATCAGACCCTTGAGTCCTGTTGGGCTACTGTACCTGCTCAGTGCATAACCGTGAGCGGTGCTGTCAGTGCAACTGAGGCTCCGTTGGTTTGGACTCTTCCAGTTCCGTCCCTTGCTGGAGTTTTGGCGTGTAGTTTCCAGGTGCCTTTCCATTCCTCAGCAGGTCTTTTCTGATGCTTGAAGCTTGCAGGCTCAGCCTCCCTTGCAGCAGAAGCTTTGGCTCCATCGACGGAATCAAGTGAACACCAGTAGTTTTAGTGAACTTTGTTTTCTGTTCTGGTCCTGTTTTCTGTGCTTGTAATCTGTAGCTGGCAACCCCAGTATGAAACCATGTACGCTTGGCAGCTTGTGGCTTTGTTAATTTAAAGCTGGGCTCATTTCGTGCATTCTGTCTAAAATGATACCTTGTGCATGGATGACATGGACCTTAAATCTGTTTTGATACCAAGTTATACGAACTATGTCTGTGGTTCTTGTTGGAAATAACTACATTTTTATGTCGATTAGTGACGTGTTGTCGCACCATATACGTTGATAGAAACTGAGAATTTATCATATGTTCGTGGAATATTTGTTCATATGCAGTATTCTGTCAGAGTTGTGGTAGGCTGTAAGTGAGAATATGACAATGTAGATGAATTAACAGCAGAAATTATGCGGAATTAACCAGCTGGAATCAGTCGTTGTTTGTATGCTTTTAGCCATGACACAAAACTAGAATGCCTTGTGTGCATGGTCCATTTCCACCTACCTGAACTCCTGTTACCGGAAGTTTCTCTTATTGATAAAGAAGTGCATTTTACTGATTGTAAGTACCAGCATATAAGTACCTTCAAATGATAACCAACGTAATTGTTGGTTGATAAGTATATTTATAGGATGCAACCTTCTCGTTAAATATCTCATCCATTATGTGTGGCTTACGAAGTTAATGTGTTCATATTATGCCAGGCTAATCTGGGCCCATTGCAATTGTCATCTATGGTAGCAAATACTGCTTAATTTGTTGTGTTCAGTCTTCATCGACCTTGTTACCTAGAATCACCTAGACTAAAAACACTGGGAGGGCAATAACAACAGCATTCCTTTTTTGATGATTTCAACAATTTCTGTTGGTTTAATATGCGTACTGAATCCATCCTTTTCAGTCTCAGCTTACACACGATCTACTCTGGAGATAGGAAGTTGGATGCTTTGTTTAAAACTTTCCTATAGGTGTTAATAATTTTTCTTCATTCTCTGTGTTCTATTGCATGAGGGCAGGCCTTGGTGCAGTGGTGAGGTCCTCCCCACTTGTGCCAAGAGGTCCTGGGTTCGAACCAGCCTCTCTGCACTGCACTTTGCAGGGGTAAGTCTAGGTTCCTATAATCCCTCCCCACACCCCACCTTGTGTGGGAGCCTCGTGCACTGGGTCTGTCCTCTGTGTTCTATTGCATGATGTGGATGGACTAGCTAAGTGACATCCAGTTTAATAGTAGAAGTCTGTGTTTAATAAGTTTTCTTACCAATGCAGATTAGAGCAAATGCAGCAGTTAATGGCCTGCAAAGAAGCAAGAGCAACCTCGAAAAATTGTTCTGCTATGACAAATCTGTTTCAGAGGAGGATATTGGGACACCAGCTGGTTTAAATTTGGAAAAGAAGAATGTTGGGACGAATCCTCCTTGTGTGAGCTGTGAAACAAAAGGCGCTGTGCTGTGTGCGACTTGTGCTGGTTCGGGCTTGTACGTCGACTCGATAATGGAGAGCCAAGGAATCATCGTAAAAGTCAGATGTCTAGGTAAACAAGTTTGACTGTCATTTATGCAGTAGTTTCTATCATGTTACTGCGATATGGACGATGCATGATCGGTACATGCTCATGTTGCAATTACTGTAGGCTGTGGAGGAACTGGAAACATCATGTGCTCCATGTGCGGAGGTCGTGGACACACTTGAAGTGCCAGAGTTTGCACTTCTCACAAAGAAGCAGATGTGATTCAAGCAGCATCTTCTTTTTGTACATCGGTCGGGACTCGGCACTCGTGCTGTGAGAGGTTCATAGTTGACCGTCAGTCATAAGACAAGCAAAGAGAATCGTAGCATATAAACAATTTCACTGTAGTAAATCATCTGGTGCCAGAGTCAGCTGCTGTCACTTGAGTTCGTTTCTGTTGGAACATCTGACATCATTTTGTATTAAAAAGGATCTTTGTTGTGTCAGCTTACTGTTCCCAACTGTTTGAGTATGCGTGCCCACTGATGTTCCTCTGATGAGCAGGATAAAGTGGTTTGCGGTTTGAACATCCTTACTGACTGTAAGTTAGTGAAATAAAAGCAGCAGAACTATGTCATCTGCTTTGCTGAGCAGTTGCGTTATGCTTGGACAGATAGCCGCGTACATAGCATATTCTTTGATCCATTTGTGTAGGTGCATCTTCTCCAGGAAAACAAAATTCAGCTGCGTACTTAATGCTGTTGCCCGTTGGCATGGAAGATGCGTACATGGATGATATACCAAATGCTTATAAACAAGAAATGGTCATGAACAGGAATCCAATATAGTAGCTGTTATGTGATCAAGGTTGGTCTGCAATGAACGGTCAAGATCACGCGAGATTTACAAATTAGAATCTCAAGCACACTTAGGTCTACTGTGATTCCCCAACTTCGAATACCAAACACCTAAATCGGTCGCGAAATGGGCGTATTATAGAAATCACTCATATAGTCATATTGGTATAAAAAATTAACTTGGGAAAACTGAGAGCCTGTCACTTCCAAGATTAATTGGTACCGATCCGCTGCACACTCGTGCTCAACTGTGTAAAGTTTGACTAGCGTAAGATCAAATTATTTTGGTACTCAGTTACTCACTAATACCTACCGTAGCTAACCAATATGCTTCTCTTGAGCCTCGGAGCAACATGCTCTGGCAAATCCACCGGCATTTTCCAGCCCCAAAACAAAGCAAGGTATACACTTTGCGTCGCTGACGACGCCGGGAGAAACACCAAAAGAGAGGAAAATATCACTTGTCCACCAAGCCATGTCCGATCCATCCAAGAATCTATTCTTCCTCCTCTCCTGACTCCTGACTCCTCCTGAGCTTAGGCTGCCTGCGACTATATATACATCTCCACCGCAAAAGGCCACTGGCATCACAAGCATTCCCACAAACACAAACATTCTTCCAGTTAATTTATCACATCGCTCAGGTTCAGGAAATCAAGAAGCTAACAGCCATGGACAGGGCCATCAACCGCACCTACGAGGAGTACACCCCCGTCGTGGAATGGAGCCACTCCGCCGACGCCAGCTTCGCCAAGATCATCGTCCCAGGCAAGCAATCAAACAATTCTCACATCATGCAAATAATGATCAAAATGTATGTAGCTGAGCACTGGCATAGCTGATCTGAGATATTCATATTCATGGCAGGGTTCAAGAGGGAGGAGATCCGGGTGCTGGTGGACAACCACGGCCACCTGCGGACGCGCGGCGAGCGGCCGTTGGAAGGCGGCAAGTGGAAGCGCTTCCAGAAGGACCTGCAGCTCCCCTCCGACTGCAACATCGACGGCATCCGCGCCAAGTTCGAGAACGAGGCGCTCACCATCACGCTCCCCAAGAAGCACCCCTCGCCGCCGCACGCCGCCCCGGCGACACCGGCCATGCCGATGCCGATGACGCCCAAGCCCGAGCCCAGGAGGCCGTCCACCGCGCCGCCCCAGAAGCCCCCGCCGGCGCTCCCCGAGCCCGCGAAGCCGTCCGCGCTGCCTCACGTTCCTGCGCCGGTAAGGCCCGCGCCTCCCGTGCCAGCACCGGCGCCGGAGCTGGCATCCCCGAAGAAGTACAATGGAGCCGCTGCTGCCGCGAAGCTGACGGAGGAGCGGGCTAAAGAGGAGGCCAAGAAGGCGCGTGCGGCCGCCGAAGAGGAGGAGAAGCGGATGGAGAGGGAGGCGAGAGGAAAGATGGAGGAGGACAGGAAGATGGCGGACGAGATGAAGAAACCCAAGGAAGCGGAGGGGAAAATGGGGGAGACGATGGACATGCTGGCGCATCGGACGAGGCAGGCCGCGGCGAGACGTGGGCTGCTGGTGAACGTGGCGGTGGCGGTGGCGGTGCTCGTCGGGATCACAGTGTACGTATGGAACAACCTGAGCGCGGCTGCCGGCGGCGGTGGCGGTGGCCATGGGGATGTCGGAAACGGGAGCTACGGCGACGAGATGTGAATATGTGATCGAGCAGGTGGTGCCAGATATATTTGAGGGGGTGTGAGACTGAGTGAAAGAGCAAGTTCATACGTGTGCGGGTTGGGGGTCGAGGACGCTCTCAAACAGTAAAATGCAAGTATATACGGATGTGGTTTGTTGATCATATATATGGTGTTAAAGATTTACAAAGACATGTTCGGTTGATCAAACTAGTGCAATAAAATGATACGCGCGCACTTTTAACGTTCCATGTCTCTTGCATGACCACTCTTATTTTTGTTGATGTCTCTCACCACGTCCCTCCCTCCTTGGAGGCAAGGACTGACCTAGGTTGGTGGGAACACGGTGGGCACATGCTTTAGCACTACTAGGTAAACTAGGTAGGAAGCACGGCTTGTCACGCACTTGCCCGCCTAACGGTTGGCAAATTGTAAGCAGCAAACACTTTGAAAATCACTTGACATGACATGTTATATAATACTAGCACAATGCCCGTGCTTCGCCACGGAGCAAAACACCACTTGCGGCATGAACCAGTCCATAATGCGACTAAATTAATCAAACAAACAATTAAGTAATATTTATTATGTCAATGAAACCTTTAAGAGTGAAAACTGTGATCTCCATGTACCACGAGTCCTGATATAGTGGCAGCAGCCGGAGACGATGTCGCAGTGATGGCTGCAGCCGACTATGAGTCTATGATGCTGGCCTCCATCTGAATAGTGTCACCATGGGTGAGGGCTGAGCCCTGGTGGAGACGCTAAAGATTCTATCACAACAAATGCTATAATCATCTATGATGTTGACCTCCATATTTGATAGTGCCGCCACGGATGAGCACAAAGCCCCGGTAGAGATGCTAGAAAGAGCTCCTCCTTCCACTTTGTGGCATTACATAATTTTTGAACATAACCACAAAGGCCAACTATAGTGTCACGCGACTGATCTAGACGATGCGGCATTGAAAAATCTACGAAAAATTAACCTTATGCTAGAACATTGTCCTCATCGGATCAGGCACGCCAGTGATGAATCTGACCCCCAAAGTTATTACTACGGAGTGGGGCTATATTTCTTCTCAACCGCTTTGAAGACTTTTTATTTGTTTCCACAAAAAAATTATAAGTCGAAATATGATGACAAATTAATTATCTTAGATCTGGAAACTTTATACAGGATAACTACAATCATCTATTTTTGATTGATACGCAATTCCATACGAGCGTGCATGTATACATTGCTAGTAGAGTAGTACTTAGCAAGGCAGGCCGGTTAGCATTTACGCTTGCATACCATAGTGGATACCTACGCATGTAAGGCGTCCTATAGGCGTCATTCAATGTTTTTCGAAGCTAGCTAGCTTGGTTCTTTTTTTTTTTTTTACACCAAGCTGCTTTCTGAGCTGATTGATGGATGCGGTATTTTGTTTTCAGTTGAAAATAATTCCCACGACAATTAAGCAAACCAAACCAAATTGCTTACGAACAAAAAAATAAGCCTGTCTGTCAATACGGCCCATTAAGGAAACCAAACAGTTTTTGTTTTGTTGTATTTGTTTCCTGGACGGACAGACTTAACGTATATCATAGGGATTCTCGGAGCGATCAGATCGTTCGTATTAACGTGGACGACGCAATACATCTGGTGGAAGGGTAATTTTGTCTTTTACTCATGACGTACCATCAGGAACCATCACGTCCGATTTCAATTTAATAGTAAAGAAATATGTAATAACAGTAATTTATGTTGTATCGCAGGTGGCAACACACATAACATATAACCTACAATATCAGGTTCAATATAAATTGTACTCCCCCGATCCATAAAAAGTGTCGTCAACTTAATAAAAGTTTGTACTAACTTAGTACAAAATAAGCGACACTTTTTATGGATCGGAGTAAGTATTAAACATAGATAAGACAAACATTATGAGAGACAAAATCTTAAAAAGAGAGTCAGTCTGGTGACGTTTCGAGGAGTCGGCTCCAGCCAGCCAACGTTGCAATCTTGGTCTTGATCAAGATTGTAGCCTTTTAGGTTTCACGGGCCCATTTGGTTTTATCTTTGACTTGGTCTTTGTTGGGCCTGCTGGACTTTGACGTGGACTTGGGCCCACCTGGTGGTGATACCGTTGTCATTAGCTCCTGACTCTAGCAAGGTTTTAGGTTTTATTTTTTACTCTGGCTCTTGCCTTGACGATTAGTGTCGGCCGGCAACGGGGAAGTTTTGATGGACTCTTGTAGTTGAAAGAAGCTGTTGAAGTTCACCTTGTCAAAATTGACGATCTTGTTGATCTTAGGGCTTATGGTGGATTATGTGCGTTGTTTTAAAGGTTAGAAATAATTTTCAAGTCATCGAGCATGCGGATCCCATCAATAGTTCCGTAGGAGTCAATGCAATATCTCCTATGATCCCATCAATAGTTCCATAGGAGTCAAGGTTAGAAATAATTTTCAAGTCATTATGATTATCTCTCGATTTGCAGCAAGATTCAATACGGCAACCGGGACGATTGCTACGTGGAAAGTGGGTACACGTGGCGGTTCCTGGTGAGATAATCGTGCCCACCACTCCTACAAAGTAGAAACAGGGCAAGTGGGGAAAGAAAAACTTCCCCTTTCTTGCCTTCAGCGCGTTCATGGCTGCATTACCGCTGCAACAAAATCTCTAAAAACACACATCTCATCTCGCCGGTGGAAACAGAATGTGGTGTGGCCCGAGCGTGAAGCGGGACAACCTGGTGAGGCTTGCCCAAAACGGCTATACCCTTGCGTCGCTATGATTAGACATTAATTGTCAAGTACATGCACTAGGTAACGCAACCAAAACTCTGAATCGATGAAAAGGGCTATTCAATTGGGAGAGGAGTTTTGGCTCTCGAGCTCACATGCTCCTGGCCAATTAAATTTTTCAAAAAAATTATTTAAACATTTCAAAAAAAGTCTGATTTTTTTCAACAAACAAATACAAAATATAGACATAGACGATTTTTTTTGTGACGAAATAAAATTTTTGGTGGCCTGTACAAAAAAAAAACAAAATCAATGCTCTAAAAATATTTTTTGAATTCCCATGCCGGCCACGGTTTTTGTTATTTTTGCACAGGCCACCAAAAATATCATTTCATCACGAAAGTTTTCACCTATGTCGACATTTTGTATATGTTTGTTGACAATTATATTCAGAATTTTTTGAAATGTTTCACTATTTTTGAATGTTTTTAAAATGTACATGAACATGTGAGCTTGGGAGCTATTATGAATTTCTGTATTCAATCCACATATAATGTAACATGCTTATTAGGAGGAGCTATGTCATGGCAAAGTATGTTGCAAAAAAAAAAATATTGTTACGCTGTCTACAACTGAAGCCGAATTCAATGTAGCAACAAAAGCGAGCAAAGAGCTACTGTGCCTGATTGGCTTGTGAGCTTGGTTTGAACAACACTATGTTGTTTTTTCTATCAACAAAAATTCTGTATTCCTCATCACAAAGAAAAGAACAAAATTTCTGCATCCTTGTTCGACCTGCAGATTCCCAGCAAACGATTACTGTAGCTTGTGGCTAAAGCAAAACATCTGATCTGAGAGCAGCGGAAGCAAAAGGAAGGAGTTGCCTAGCAACAACCTAATCCACCGCATAACTCGTCCATGAGGCAACGCCAACGCTCTACCAGGAACTAAAATAATACGGTGACCTTCCCTATAATGCACCCCTAACCCATGTCCTAATCAATCTTGTCGCTGAAAGATCCCCAAGGAGCAGAAACAGTACCGTATCTGTATCATCTATCAAAAACGATGTGGGCAGCCGCGGCGCCAGCGCCGGCACCGGCTCCGGCGCCGCGCAACCGCGTTTACACGGCCGTCGACCCCCGGTGCGAGTGGGCGCGCGGTGTAGACGCCGACACCCTCGTCGTCGACGTCTCAGGTACACATTGATTGAATCACCACGTCCGTACCGTTGCACCGCGAGCCTGTAACTTCTGAAGAGCTCTTGTCTTGGCTTTTCAGGGTTCAGGAAAGAGGAGCTGAAGGTGCTGTACAACACCAGCCGGAAGCTGAAGGTCGCCGGCGAGCGCCCTGCCGACGACGACGGTGCGAGCGCGCGATGGGCGCGCTTCCTCAAGTCGTTTACGGTTCCGAGGAGCGTCGACACCGGCGGCATCAGGGCCGTGATGGACAAGGATGAGGCTGTCCTCTACGTGATCCTGCCCAAGGGACCGCCGTCGTCGTCGACGGACAGGCAAAAGCAAAAGGAGCGGCAGCAGCAGCCTGGAAGCTCTCTGCCTCTGCCCCATGGAGAGCAGAAAGCAGGGTTAGGCAATGCAGATGGCTCATCGGGAAGCAGCAGCGGCGGCGGCAGCTTCTGGAGCGCTCAAGAAGATGCAGAGAAGAACAGGGCTGAAGAGAAGAATATGGTACCGGACGAGACCAAGGTGACAATACAGGAGGAGATCGTCACACAGGATGCACCAAGAACTGATGGTGGTGCTGATGCGAACAAAGATGGGGATGATGATGGTGAGGCAAACAAGAACAAGAGGTGGTGGGAGAAGATTAGGCCTCTGCATGTCATTGGCGTTGTTGTCCTCGTCATTGCTATGGTAGGAGTTGGCGTGCTATGTGTATTGCTGTGAAGCATGAGTAAAAACTGTGTGTGAAGTGTGACCTGTGCATAAGCGAAGAGATCTGTAAGTGAGACACTGACAGATGCAAACGAATGACTGCACTTTTCCATTCTGTTTATAATTGTAACACATATGCTCCGGACAACAGTCTGAAGAGCGGAAAAAGGAAAACCCACCAAACATAGAATACAACATGTAACAGTGCATCGTAACACGACTAATCTAACCAAACACCAGGGGTATGATACGGCCGAGATTATTCGAAACAAATGGCTCCGTTGGGGCGCTGTTCCAACATATCAAGAGAGGTGTGCTGTCAGGCGGCTGTTCACTTTGTGCTGGCGAGCTGGGTGCGGATGAGCTTGGCGGCAGTAACCATGTTGGTAAGGGCAGGCATCACCTCGGTGTACTTGCGGGTCTTGAGACCGCAGTCAGGGTTCACCCACAGGATGTTGGTGTCGAGCACGGCGAGCATCTTGTTGACGCGGTCAGCAATCTCCTCTGCGGTGGGGATCCTGGGAGAGTGGATGTCATAGACACCAGGGCCAATGCCAGCTCCATATGTCACGCCCTCGCGGAAGACGGAGAGGAGCTTCTCATCGGACCGGGAGTTCTCAATGGTGATGACATCAGCGTCCATGTTAATGATGGAGTGGATGATGTCGTTGAAGTTAGAGTAGCACATGTGAGTGTGGATCTGCCCAGGGAAAAAATATCAATCAGGATGATCCTAAGAAAGATTTCTGAATATCTGTGACAGTTAAGAAGATTACCTGAGTGGTGTCCTGTACACCACAGTTAGTGATTCTGAATGAGTGGACAGCCCAGTCCAAGTAGAAAGCATGCTCCGACTTGCGGAGAGGCAGACCCTCTCTTAGAGCAGCCTCATCGATCTGGATCACCTGCAAATGGCCAAAGCACGTTCTTACACATGCCACATGGACGTACTGATGATATGATGACGAGACAAAGAGAACTGATATACAAACCTGAATACCACCAGCTTCGAGATCCTCAACCTCCTTCTTGATGGCAAGAGCAATCTGGTAGCATGTCTCAAACCTGTGACAAAGTGGCATAACCATAGGCAGTTAAAACACATCCACATGAGGGCTATCAAAACAGATTTAACAAGCTAGGGATCAGTATCAACCTTGGCTGGTCATTCCTGACAAAAGACCAGTTAAGAATTGTGACTGGACCAGTCAACATTCCCTTCATTGGGCGAGGGGTCATGCTCTGAGCCATCTTTGACCAGAAAACTGTCATGGGGTTGGGGCGGCTGACATCACCATAGATAACCGGCGGCTTCACACAACGTGATCCATAAGATTGCACCCATCCGTTGGCAGTAAACGCAAAACCAGATAATTGCTCACCGAAGTACTCAACCATGTCATTTCTCTGAAATAAACGTAGAAATTAAGTCACAAAAATGTGCAAAGGCTTCAATTTCACACAATACGATATCTGTAGACTAATATATCTTCATTGCAACGAGTCCAAAAGAACATCATGCAAATTAATCTACAGCAAACTACATAAGTTGCGCTGCTCACCTCAGGCTCTCCATGCACAAGAACATCGATGTCAAGCTCCTCTTGGATCTTGACAACCTTGCTAATTTCTTCCTTCATAGCACTGACATACACTTCCTCAGAGATCCTGCAGCAACACAAATTTTGAATAAAAAATGCAAGAAATATAAAAAAGGAAAGTATTTGTAGGAGCACTCACTTCTTCGCCTTGTACTCACGGCGGGCCCTCCTGAGTTCCATTGTCTGAGGGAATGAACCGATTGTGGTTGTCGGAAGGACAGGAAGGTTGAGCTTCTTCTGCTGAGCGTCCAGTCTAGCAGAAACAGTGGTAGCACGGCGGTGGTCAGAGCCCTTCAAAGCCGCAGCCTGTAAGAAATGAACTTCCTGTTAATAATCTGGCAGGTGCAAGCTGTTAATGTTTGTGTATGTGACTTAAGCTCAATGGACTTACGGCCTTCTGAACTTCCTCATTGTTCACTCTGGGTGACGATCTCCTTGAGGCCTGAGCAGCGGCATTAGCTGCAAAGTAAGCCTGCATTTGATAATGTTTCAATATTACATGTCAGTAAACTCAATTGACAATTCCAATTAAAGTGGTGCAAAGCACCGAAGTATAGTGAAAAAATAGCATACCTCATCCTTTATACCAGCCAAAGCCTTGCCAAGAGCATTCACCTCAACCACCTTTTGGGCGGCAAATGCAAGCCATGACTTAATCTCACTGTCAAGCTTAGTCTCGTTTACAAGATCGACAGCAGTGTGCATCAGCGAACAGGAGGTGGACACCACAACCTTGTCTGAAATGTATTCATAATTGTTGGATACAGAAAGGAAAGCAATGACAACAGATAACAATACTGCCTCTGAATCACAACCCAGGTCGTTTTAGAATCTATGCTAGTAAAACATTTCTAGGTTTGACCATCAACATAGAAAAAATATCAGCATCTACAAGACATTTATATTACAAGATTTATCATGAAAGTGATCATAAATATAAGGAATACTTTGTTTTATTCAAAGCAACATATTTTCATAATAAGTGATCATAAAAGTATCAGCTTGGAGACTGTCAGTATTGAAAACAACCTAAAATGTGACCCATAGGTACTCTAAATAATAAATATATGCTTTGATGCTTACCCTTGCCAACAACAGCCTCAAGAGACTGAAGAGTGCTGAGAGATGCAGCAAGATCATCAGCCCATATGTTCCGTCCATCTACAACACCAGCAAATAAGTACTTTCCAGCAGGGAAACCCGCGCTCTTGACAAGCTCAAGTGTCTTAGTTCCACGGACAAGGTCAAAACCATAGGCGGTCACACCACTCAATGATGTGAGGGTCCTGTGGTTACAAAAGAATTAGTGTATTGTTGTCTCAACAGAAAAAAAGAAGTGAAACACATACAATGGCGAGGAGAGTTTATTAGGACTAGAGAATATACTTGTAGGACTCAGCAGGAACATCAGCGAAGTATGTCTCAATAAGTACATTCAATCCAGAGAAAGCCGACTCGAGTTCAGCATATGCCGAAGAGAATGCAGCCAATTCGTGAGCAGCAAGGTCCTTAACAAGGGTGGGCTCATCAAACTGAATCCATGAAGCACCAGCTGCCTTCAGCTCAGCAACAACCTCCCTGCAATTATATAACATACAGAATTATCAACTGAAGATTCAAGTTACAACAGAATAAGTTGCTTGCTTTAGTCTATGCTTACTTGTAGATGGGAAGAATGCTACCGAGGAGTGAAAGAAGGGAGAATGATTTCTCCACACCCTTCGCTGCCTTAGAGAGAAGCAAGTATGAGACTGGTCCAACAAGCACTGGAACAGTGTCAACGCCAAGCTGCATGGAAGTAGGGACATTTAGAAGGCGGACATCATCATTTTTGTAATACAAAAACATGGCAAACCACTTCTCTTCCAGGCTAAACATAATCATCACTGAATACATCTAGAGAGGGTCCTACTGTATCACTACTACCATTATGCAACACAGAATAAGAGGATAATTCTGTGTTGAATCTGTTCAACAAAAAATAATCAGCAATTAAGCAACCAAACATCCCAGATGAAAGCATAAACTTGTCATAATCCATTCCATCAAGAATTTACAATATTATCGCAAAATGTGTTTTCTGAAAACAAAGTGAAGAAAGTAAAACACCAATTTAAGATCCTTGAACTGAAGTTTTGTCAAGTATGCAGACAGTAATGCATCATTCTCTGCACGATAGGAAAACATGTTTGTTCCAGGACTATCCCTTTTCAACATCAAATATAGCTTGCAAAATCAACTAGTAATTGTTAAATTGCATTGTCGATACGTCATATGGATAGACAATAGACGTGATACATTCATCCAAGAGCATTAAAGACTCTATTTTAACCAAAGAACATCAAACCAGTAAAGGAGACCATGTGATTTAATTAGCAAAGCTAGACAGACTAAACTAGGACTCAATGTTGAATTGGATTTAGCTAACAAGCACAGATATAGTAGAACAGGTGAGAAGCTTTTTTTTGGAGTACTACTATATTATACATGTAAGCAAGCTACTATGAAAAGTTGATAATGGCTTAAAACTAAAAAGACAATGCTGTGGTTGAAGCAACATACCGCCTTTGCCTCCTTGTATTCAGAAACAGCCTTGTGCGAAGCATATGAGAACTTGGTTTCTGGGCCCAATTCGGGTACGATGAAGTGGCTGTAAAAAGTAAGAAAGCCAGTGAGCAAAACTGTATGACCAACACCCCCCTAAAAAGTCACTCTGGTATCTGGTAAGCTTCAAGTGATGCAGATTGGCTTACTAGTTGGTGTCAAACCACTTGGTCATCTCCATAGCAGGGACAGTGGCATTGCCCCTGGCCATTGAGAAGTAGGTGCTGTGACCAATCTCGCCGCCAGTCCAAGAGTAGCGGTCCGGGACAGCACCAAGCATGGCAGTCGTGTCAAGCACCTGGTCATAGTATGAGAAGGTGTTGCTGGGAATGTACTTAATCCCAGCTTCTGACATCTGCTTCCAGATGCTGGCCCTGAGGTCGGTGGCAACCTTCTCCAAATCCTCAGCGGTGCTCTTCCCATCCCAGAAAGACTCCAAGGCAAACTTGAGCTCCCTCTTGGGGCCCATGCGAGGGTATCCAACAATATGGGAAGCCATCGTTCTACACAATTGAAAAATAAAAAGCAATTAATTTGCAAGAACATTGTCAGAATTATTGATTCAATTAAACCATGAAGAAAATTTTAAAATATTGTACACATATGGAAAAATATTGACCCAAACTCCCAATATGTTTCACAAAATGAGTAAAACCGTAATTCTCTGTTTTCACAAAATTCTTAGGTAATGTGACAGTATGAGCTCCTCCTGTAAGATAAAGAGGCTTAAGGAATACCTTCTGCTAATCAAGGATTCTTTAAACTGAAAATGTTTAACCGTACCATGAAGGCAGGTTACATGCACTAAAGATCTCCATTTAGGATCCAACCAACCCTTTCCCTGGTGAGGGGACAGGAGAGCTGAAATTGGTCGCAAGGAAAGCACGGCCCCTCTCAGACACGAAATCAGCATACTACAAATAACATTCAGAGCAACGGATAGCTCAAATCAAAATGGCTCATGGGGAGGACAATGATAATTTAATCGATTGCCTAAAAACAGTTAACTGTATACATAACACAAATATGTAGTGTGATGGCGTACACAATAAATGAGACGTGAAAAAAAATCATTATAACTACAGGAAACAAATTGATCAGATAGAAATATATAAAACCAGCAATACTTGCAGTCCTACAGACGCACAGCCAATGTAATTTCAGATCGTGTACGTGTTACCATTACTAGCAGAAAACGTGACAAGAGATCTGACGCCCGGAACCTAACCACCCCATCGATCTCAGATCTAACAAGGCATTTTCAGCGTAACCAACAGCTCGGATCTGAACGGCTACAGACTCGGGCGGATCCAGAGATTGTGGCGGGGTCCAAAATTCGCGGAGGATAGTTCGGGTTTAAGCAACCAGTGGATGACTACTGCGAGGCCAAACCTCGAAAACCAATGTCCGACGATACCACGGACGACGCGGTGGAGACGGCGGCGGCAACGCGACGCGACGAGGCACACGGCGGGGAACAGGCGTCAGCGGCGGGCGACGCGCGCGATCGGCGCCGAGCGGTGACGCTACGGCGGCAGTTCCTAGCGCGCAGCGGGCGTCAGGATGACCGCTGCCCGGGAGACCTTTATAACCGCGCGCGCGCGCAATGGGCCGGACTGACTGACTGACTGGAGCTCGGGCAGAGTGACGGCACGAGACAGACGAGGCGAGGAAGTCGAGAGTGAGGGAGGGGGGCGGCGGAGAGGGAAAATCGCACAGGCGGCGGGGGAGGGAGCGGTGGGGGAGGCGGCTTACCCTTGGGAGCGCGGAGTGGCGGAGCGGGGGAGTCGCGAGCGGCGGGAGATGAGGAGGGAGGAGGAAGACGGGGCTGAGCACGGGGATTCCGGGGGGTTTGGGGGGTTTATTTATATAAACGGGCAGAGGCTGAGGCTGGCCGACGCGGTAGGTGTGTGCTGGGGTCTGGTGAGATCTCTGATCTGAATCTGTCTGTTGGTGGGTTTTAGCTCGGCGGCTAGGAGGTTTTACGTGCTATACACGGGAATATGTGAATGTTGGTTCCAAACGACAATACTCCCTCTGATCCCTTTTTAAATGACGTGGAAATTGAACTGAACAGGTACAAATCCCTGTACAATCTACGACATTTAATTGGTATCGGAGGGAGTAGTAAATTGCAAAAAAAAAAAAACTTTATTTGGGATGAAATTATCAGTGCTTCATGCAAAAACCTACAACCTTTTTACGCATTTTGGTGGGTCTTTCTCTCTTTGTGACGACTTTGCCCAGTTGTGTTGGTTTTTTGGCAATTTGCTCTAAACGACGGGTTTGTAAAATAGGAGTGTCATGTGTCATGATGAGATATGCAAAAAATTACAAATGCATCCCATATTTTTCATGCTAGTGTGTTGTTTGCTTCCCTCTTTCGATATTTGTGTCCCGACCATCTTTATTAAAGGATGATACAATCGCAACAGACAGTACAACTCACACTCATGGAGTAATAATTCTATTGCTATACCTTCATCCAAGTATTGTATCCCTTGATAGTTGATACCGTCTACAATAGGCTTCACCTAGGGACCAGCGAGTATCGAACATCCACACGTTGTAGTGAGGACCATATGTGAATCCAGTGAGTATTCACACGGATAACCTACAAGGAATTGGTAACTCGTTTTTTGTTAAAAACAATATCACTAAATATCCCAACGTAGAACACACTCCCATACGGATTTGAGCCTTAAGTTGTCTACTAACCTCCATTAGGTTAGGCCATGAACGCCATATGTCATAGGAGTCATGGGCGGAGCTGTGTACAAACACTAGGTTTAAGTGAACCCAAGGAATCGCCAAATGCTTCACTAATTTAGTCTTTATCAATGGTAAATTAGTGAAAGAATACACCTAAAAGATGGAGCTGGCCCCAATGCTTTGATCTTCTACGTACCTTTGTCATTGATAGAAGTCGAGTGGGGAGGAGGGGGACAAAATGAATAATTGTTTATCGCAAGAAATCGTTTCTTAATGGCATCGCCATTACACTTGGCCAAGTTGGAGAAATGGAACACCTACAATAGTCATGTAGGAAATTGATGGGGTCGTAGCATGGAAAACAAAAAAATTTCCTACGCGGCAAGCGGAATAAACCCCAAGGATCTAGACCTACTAGATGATGATAGCGAAGATGAGATCCAATCTCTTACCCTTGAAGATCAACAAACGCGTTTTGTCGGTGCAGGGGTTGGCTAGTCGATCCCCGCAACTAGACTCGTCTAGTCGCGAGGAGATGTATTATCCTCGAGATCCAATCCGGTGAAGTGCAGCAACGGGCAGCACCTCCGCGGCGTCCACACGTACAGCTCGATGAAGACGTCGACTCCTTGATCCCGCAAGCGAGAAGACGTGGCCTTGATGATCTCAGCAGCACGACGGTAGTGCCGGTGATGATGACGATCTCCGCGAGCAGGGCTTCGCCAAGCCAAGCAAGAGGAGAGGGAGAGGTGGAGGTGGCGCAGCCCCTAGGGCTAGGGGGTGCGGCTAGGTGTGGAGGAGAGGCGGCGGCAGCCCTTCGGGTAAGGGGTGCGGCTAGGGTTTAGATGGGAGAGGGGGGTGCGGCTTGGGGCAGCCTCCAAAGGTGTCTGTGGTGCGCCCCCCTTCCCCTCCTTATATAGGAGGCCGGCTAGGGTTAGGGCAGGGGGCCGGCCGGCCCCCCTTTGCTTGCCCCCCAAGTTGGAGTCCATCTAGGACTCCTCCTTGGGCCCCTTTCCTAAAGGGTGGAGGGCCCAACTCCTAGTCCAACTAGGAGTGGGACTCCCCTCCTTTTCCCTAGGCCGAATTGGCCCATGTGGGCATAGGTGGTGCGCCCCACCTAAGTGGTGGCTGCACCCCTTTGCACCATGTGGGCCCCATACAAAATATGCGGTCCCACTTCTAGACCCTTCTAGAACATTCCGGAACCTTTCCGATACCCTATGAAATATTCCGGAACTTTTCCGAAACCTCCGGAAACCACTTTCCATATATGAATCTTATTCTCCGGACTCCTCCGGAACTCCTCGTGACGTCCGGGATCCTATCCGAGACTCCGAATCACCATTCGTTCACTTCATCATTTAATTCATCGCAAAACCTAATTTCATCGGAACGTTAAGTGTGTGACCCTACGGGTTCGAGAATGCATAGACATGATCATATCAATAATTAATAGCGGGACCGGGATGCCCATATTAATTCCTATACACTCAACGAAAACCTTTTCTCGATTGAACCACGATGCCTGAGATTCAATTAATCTCATATATGATTCCATTTGTCTCACGATATTTTACTTGCCCGAGATATAATCGTTGACATCCCCATGTCTAGTTTAATCTCGTTACCGGCAAGTTCTCTTTACTCGTCCATAATATAGGATCTCGGTGATTACAACCTAATCACATGTCTGCAGACTTTGATGCTATATTACCGAGAAGGCCTGGAGATATCTTCTCCGTCACATGGAGGGACAAATCCCACTCTCGATTCATATCACCCAACAACCCACCATTGGAGATACCTGAAAGCCACCTTTATAATCACCCAGTTACGAAGTGACGTTTGATGTCCACAAAGCATTCCTCCGGTGAACGGGAGTGATATAATCTCATGGTCTAAGGAAACTATATTTGGCATATTAAAAGTGTTGACAACAAAATTTTTGTGACACGATTAATTGCAACTCTTTATTTGGGTCATGTCCATCACACCATTACTCCTAATGATATGACTCCGTTATCAAGTGACTATAACAAGTCCATAGTTAGGAAACTCTAACTATCTCTTGATCAACGAACTAGTCCTGTAGAGGCTCACTAGGGACTCCGGGTGTTTATATCCCACACATGTATTATGTTTCCATTTAATACAATTATAGCATGGATAATAAACTATTATCATAAACGTGAATATGCATAATAAACCATTTTATTATTGTCTCTAGGGCATATTCCCAACAGAAATGTCCTAATGTGAGCAGCCAGAGTGAGAAATTAAACAAGACACATAACGGTGGGGCGATGTGCTGCCAGCGAAAATGCTACACTTACGGGCAACTGTTACGGGAAGTTTTGTTACGGGATTACGTGCCCCCTCCTAATTTGTCCCCCCCCCCCCCCCCATACACTAAATTCCACTGGGTGGGCCCGTTCCCCCCCCCCCCCCCCCCCCCAACACACACACGAAAGTATGCCACGTCATCCCGTAACCTGCTAATCCGTAGATGATTCCGGTAGCTGTAGCTGTAGCATAACTCTGCTGCCAGGGACCTTGGGGGTTGGTGTAATGACCAGGTAATGTTGCTTTGTTGCAAGCTGACCTCCATTTTAAAAATGGTTGTACTTGATCGGTCTATTAGTTTTCTTTGCGGAGATGATTGGTCCATTAGTTATCTCAGGCATGTTAATTTGTATACACAAAAATATGCTGTCGTACGTTAGACCGACCTCAGAACGAAAACTAGCATATACCCAATGAACAAACTATATATGTATAGCATATACCCAAAATGCATGAACAAGTTTGCCACAGTCGAAAATGAAAAGGTTCCGTTTCACTAGCATATAGTGACGGCGAACAACATTGTCGGTTGCAGAACAGTAGTACGTGCATGGTTCGTGCGGCAATTCTAAATTGCATCCAACCAATAGTGCTAAGTGGTGGGAGCTTAATTAGAGTGTCACTAATTTCCACGGAATCCTTCTCTCTGATGCTTTCCCAATGGAATCCCGACTGGAACGATAATGACATTCAGAACGCTCAAGATCGACGTGCGCCCCCCAACTCTCTCTCCAATCCCAAGTGGAAGTGGAGTAGCTCTCACCAACCGTGACAGCTCCCTCTTCAGCTACTTTTCCTCCAGTTTGGCTTCCATCGTACTCCAAAAAATTAAAATAAACTGCATGGAGCAAAGAGTTTCCTCGATCATTTGATCTCTCGTGTGCTCCTATTGGCGCTTGGGCATTATGATTCGTGGAGGAGGAGGAAAGGTAGCCATGGTAGGTGCTCCTACCTCCGATCCTGGGGGTTGGTGGACGACGCATGACATGCGAGATACGCGTGTCCATATACTTCTTTTTGTACTGTATACGTCACCGTCCGTTGCAATCACGTTCACGGTAAGCCCGTGCTTTGAAAGATCTACTCAGCTACCAGAGTTGTGGTTTACCGGGACTAGCAATTCCCTCCGATTGCGACGCATGGATTCCACTCAAAATGCTACTATAGTTGACTGGTGATGTAAACTTCGAGGACAAAATGGTTCTCTGGAAACTCCACTGAAACCAGTCCATTTTCGTTCTGCAGCAGACAGAAGTTCACAGCTCGTGCCAAACAATGGTTGAGAATCGACTTGTGGGTCTGAACGATAGCGCAGCATCGGTCAGCAAAAGCATCAGCACGATACCTATTTTCTGTTACGGAAACGAACAGTTCCGATAATGATGTCACCGTTCCAGGAAAGAAAAAAAATACGAACGATTCTGCCAGCTTCACCAGCTGGAAGGAGGAGGCGTTCTTGGTGGAAGAATCTCGGGGATCTCTTCCCCACGAACCAATCACTCGTGCGATGCAAGTCAAAAAATTATAGGTGGTGAGCTCAACTCAAGCCTAACAGGCCCCTTTCCAAGATTATAGTTAGTTAAAAGGGAATACAAAACTCTAGGGAGCTCCTGAAGCAGTTCCACCAGCAAAGTACTCATATGCTGTACATACATGTTGGAGACAATTTGACCAAACCCCAGCAAGAGCAGATAAAAATTAAGCTTGAGGAAGCTTCATGGTTATGATTAGGTTAAGCCGAAAAAATTCCTAGTTAACATGATAGGCTCCTAGGCTCATGGGGGCAAATGGTTGAGACCTTTAAATACAGGCTATGAACATGTATACAGCTATGCTCTATGAGACTCCGTTGGTGAACATGTTGTTAACAACAGACCAGGGACTCGGAAGCCATAGGAGAGAGGTTAGTAGAGAGACAGCACAACCACCGCTGATCTGAAAGATTATTCTTGTCCCACCTCGTCGCCGGATAGCCCCTCGCCGTCGTCATCGTCACTGTCCTCATCATCATCGTACACATCATCATCGCTGCCATCAGTGGAACCGAAAATTGCTTCCTTGGCTGCCGCGGCATCACCAAAGGTCTCTTGTCCAAGCTGCTGCATGTTGCTAGAGGAAGCATGCACCGAACTGGGTACAATGACTGGTGGTACTGAGGCGAGCGGTTTGGGGGCCAAAGATTTCAGGTGGTTTGGAAGGCTTTCCCCAGGCCTAATGTGGATAGCATCTTTCGACTGTGCCGCTTTTATGATCGAAGCTGCATCAGATGGAGACGCAATGCGTGCGCCCGCTGCAATGGCTGCAGCCCTTATGGAAGAGCCCTCGGGAACTGGCCGAGAATCGGTATTGTCTGCTATTGTTTTTGAATCTGAATGTGTAGCAGGTACTTGTGCAGAAGATTGAGATTGGCGAAGTCCAGATGATGTATTGCCATTACTCATTACGCCGCCAGAGTTAGAATTCATCCCAGCTGCATCAGCAGTACGGTCAAAATGACCATGTTACTTAATTAAGTGACTGGCAAGGATTATTCATAAAAACTTGATAAGATCATAACATATATACAGCTGCACGTTCGGAACAATTTATATATTTCCGTAGGAAAATAAAATCATGGCAATACATACCTGCAGACATCTTGAGTTGTCCATGGAATTCAAGCAGAATCCAATTGGAACTGTCACAAGCTTTGGTGAGGCAGTAGAAATTGCCATATTTATGCTGCTTCCCTTGATTCCATTAGCCTGGGACAGTTCATGGCTCTGCATATTTCATCAGCATTTATTGTGGTCAGAGCTTTGAAGCTAGTATAGAAGAGTCTTGAGACAATTGAAATGAAAAGTACTGTGTAATTTAGAAAGCAAATCCAAACCATGGCCACAATAAGAAAGAAACTACTGCAGACAATTGATACGAAAAGCACACTATATTTAGGAAGAAAATCAAGCTAACCACGTCCACTGAAAAAAAAGCCACTCAGGAGCAAAACCAATCATCATGCCATTTATAAGAGTCTTGATGCTCTCTCTCTGACTAGTTGTAACTGGCTGCTATACTGCAGCATCCGGTTCTTATAGAAAGGCGACCAACTTTTCTTCACAGATGACTATATAAAATATATTACTTGTTACAATTTTGCATAAGGCAAATAGATCCATACAACTGTCAAGTCTTTGACATAGCGCAAAATACGATAGCAGTTTAAAAATCACAAAAACAAGACTACAGCTGACACCCATTTAAGACATATAGCTCAATTTGATGACATCACAGGAAAATAAATCGACAGGTGCAGAGAAAAGGTAAAGAGTGAAGTTCAAGGGTGATAAGTGGCATGTTGCATTTCTGACACATAGCCCATTCCGAACTATTATGGTTGGTATCTTTTCTCAGTTACGACTGTTTGACTAACAGCATAAGACCATGTTACTACTGGGGAGGGGGGGTTGGGGTTGCTATGTCATAGCATGAAAGTGCCACATGCCTGTTTGACTGATAGCCTAAAAGTTCCTAAGCACGCCTAACTCAGTTAACTCGTGGTATAGAAAAATGGCACTACAATTTAGCTAAGTCATCCTTTGCACAACTACATGTGTGATGTCATGTGTCTATCAAGTGCAGGAAATAAGGTTGCCATGTATAAGTGGTGGCTATCAGACAGAAAAAATGGCTAACTTGGTCAACATTGACCCCCAGGACGGGGATGGCAATGTTTTTCTTCTAAATGTCAGACAATATTTTGGTAGTAAAGGACCGATACTAATATATCATTAGTTGTGTTTTCCACACATATAGGCCGTTATAGCCAATATGACAGCTTATATTTCGCCGGTACAGCCCCATATGTAGATGGAATCTTAAATGTCTAATTATTAATGAAAATAATGCATCAAAGAAAAAGGAACGAAAGAAAATTTCCATGCTGATGCATACAGTGACACAATGCACTTCCATCTGCTACAAACTTGCAACATAAGATATACCATGTGTCTAATTATGTATTATGTTGTCATATACTTAAATTCGTGTTTACAACTGTAGTAGAAAGGCATGACATGTACATCAATAACTAAAAATAAATACTGTAAGAAAACAGAGAGTGAACGCTGTGAAGTGTGAACAGCTAAAAAAGAACAGTCTTTTCATGATAAGACTACATATCGCCCGATATCGCATATCCTACATAGCCAAACCCAAACTGATATGAACCCGATTCCGCTATTTAGAAATTTGATTACTTGACATACTAAAACTTGCATACTAAAGGCATACCAAGTGATCCGAATAAACCATTCCCATATAGCTTCACACAGAATCTAGCATTCAGACCAAGAATGAAATTATAAGGTGAGAAGCAACTAAATCAAATTCAAACATCCTAAGGTCTCTATTTAAACAAGTTATTCGGGCAAGAAGCAACTAATGCTGAAGCCTACTCATCCTACAAGCAGTCACACTTTAGCTGAAGCTTCATCAGGTGGCCCCACTTCAAGCAACAAAAGCCGCAAATTGTATTTGTATACAAAATTAAACTATCACGAATATGTGAGTAACACTGTTTTCTAGCTGAACCATAATCGCTTAAATTTCCTTTAGCTACTTGCTGGAGCACTGGACAACAGAATTAGTTGAGTGTTTCTGCCTCTCTGGAGAACACTCAAGTATGACCAAAGCAGTTCAATGGAAATTACTTCAGAAAATACTCAAATCAAACTAGCAAGACTGACTTGTTAGTTGTATTTCCTAATGCAGGGATAACAAGAAATCAGTGATGAAGTAATCTTCTTTGGTTATACATGTGAAGTACCCAATTTTTTATTGCAAATCTGGAACCACTAATGCTATCCAACTGAGGAAACGATGTAGTATATTTATAGTAGGGAATTATATGTTTATAAGGCAACCGAATGGTAGATAAATGATCAAACTTTCCACAGGGGAACGCTGTTTTTTATGCATATTTAATTCCCAGGCTGGATAAAGCACTATCTGCTTACTATATACAAATATAAAATATTCTGAAATTATTCCCCAAAATGTTACTAATATCAGTCAAGCAGTTAGTTTGGATGAGGATAGAAAATAGCACCCATAGTATTTTTTTGGAAGTGAAAGAAAAATAAGGAAAGAAAGAGAACAGGAACATGAGTCATCACAAATCAAGCAGAACTCAGATGAGAGAAAACAAAGAAACGGTATTATAGTGTTCATTCGGAACTATAAAAGGCAGAATGTACATGGTGGGAGAAATTTTTTCCACAGTATTACTTACAATTTTTAAAATCAGTCAACCATGATATTACGAGCAAGATTTTATAGTTCAAGATGAACCTAGATCTGCGTTTTGCTGGTCTTTTCAAATAATTCAAGTTGATTGACCACAGTGCAATAAGAAGAGAAAAAAGACTATATTGGCGTTCTTAAGATACAGGTAGGAAAAAAGGCCTACAATCAAATACATAGAAGACAGAACCCTGTAATTTATGTAGCAAAATCATAAACTTTTCCACTTGATTGTGAACATTGTATATAGAGTTCAAATATAGGTGCTGATAAACTAGATGATAATGACGTTATGTATCTGTTAGCAGAAGTTCTTTCGGGTTTGTCTATGTCTTAGTTGACTGAAAATTTCTTAAGTGTCAGTCACCTTAAAAAAAGTGCAACTGCAGTTCAAAAAAAGTGCAACCGGAACGAGTTGCACTTTTCTGGCAGAAAAGTGTAATTGCACAATTCTCCCAGAATAGTGCAACTCGTGCACATTTTTTTTGGGTGACTGAGACATAAGAAAATAACAGGCACCTGAGAATTAGCAAATCCGTAAATTAAATTATGTTACTCCTTGCATACTTTATAACTGATTTGTAGATGCATGCACAACTAAATGTATTCATCAACCAAAGACCTACCCTTTCTAGTCCAAATGATCAACAGACAAAGTGAGAAATACCTCACACAATAAACAAGGGACAATGTATGAAGATATGTTGTAACTAAAATGTCTTATATAAGAAGAAGAACCTCTCCCTAACGATCATGTATGGAAGAACAAAGGAAGTATGTATACTACTCCCTCCGTATCAAAATATAAGATGTTTTAGCATTTCTCTTTCCATCCGTATCTAGACATGTTTTAGTGCAAGGTTCAAATGAATCTTACACTAAAACATGTCTACATACGGATGGAAAGAGAAATGCTAAAACATCTTATATTTTGATACGGAGGGAGTATATCTACAGCATTTAAGATATGAATATGAAACTTTTGGTAGTCAGCATAGTAAATGACCTCATTAATTTGTGAAGCAACCCCTGAAGATTTTCCTTCTCCTCCTTGCATGACATATCCTGAAGAAGGTGCTGATGTTAATGCATCTTGGTCTGACAATCCATGCAACTTGTCAGCAGCTACAGAAGCAGACATTGTTTTGCCATCAGTTGAATTATTTGAACCTGATGTTTGTCCGTATTGTGTACAAAAAGAAACAGGAGGAGCAGCAACTATCTGATCAGGCCCTTGTGAAGCACTTGATGTACTGGGAGCAGGAAAATTAACAGGTTGTTGCATGTACATAGGTTGATTTGGTGAAGAGTTCTCTCTCGAGTTGTTTGAATTCCTTTTTCTCTTCCTTTGCTGACCAAAACTATCCTGGAATTTTCCAGAACTTTCTGGCGGTTGTGATGCAAGTGGCATCACTGCCAATGGTGCTACTTGTCCAATACCTCTCTTGGCCATATTGACCTTGTTAGCAGCCTCTTGAAGAGCGTGCATTGCTACAATATATACCTCTACAGAGGATGCTCCTTCTTCAGCATACCTAAGTGCTTCACGACACAAATTATTGTAACGCCACGTCTGAGATTGCTCGCCATCTTCAGTAGTACTTCTTTGCTCTTCCTTCGGCTCTTTAACTCGGGCAACTTCAACAAATTTATTGTTCGAGTTTCTATCCATGGCATGTTTGGTCCATCTTCTCAAGATGTACTGAGAAGGAAGTGCAGATACACCTTGTGCACCAAAGACAGTAAGAATATGCCTACAGACAATACCAAAATATTCGAACAACTGACAAGTACATTTTGCTGAATTCTCAGAAGAATTGAACTGAACCATACGAGGCTTCTTACTTCCTTGGGATGCAGTCACTTTATATATGCAAGCCTTACCATCCTCCTCTACTCTTTCCAAAGTGGAAACAGAGGCGTCAACCAATTCCTGTTGGAACTTCAAAAACATTGTCCTTGTGTATAACTCTGTTCCTTGCTTCTCAATAGGAGATGATGTCTTAATATCTGGAAGCGAATACTTTGTTTCAAATTCTTCCTTCACCTCCTTTTCATAACAACTGTCCAATGCCCTTTCGTACTGCTGGATGAATGACTGTGAGTTAGTTTTTGCAATGATGCAAGATTCAAAAAAAGAGCTCCTGCTTGTACACTCCTGCCTTGATGGCTCATCTCCGAAGAATGTATCCCTCAAGTATACTGGGACCCACTGCTGCCGGCAATTGTACACTGAATCAAGCCACTCAACATTTCCAGAATCAACCTTGGAAATTAATGCCTTCCAATTTGCTTCGAACTCATCAATTGTCTCCGACATGTTGATACAACTGACAAGTTCGTCGTGAAAGGACGGGAGTGCATTTAAGAAATGAGATAGCTTATGCTGGGCTTCATTTAAGATGTGCCACCAGCAGAATCGGTGCCTAGTTTGAGGAAGAACCTTGCGGACAGCTGACTGTATGGCTCCATCATACTCAGTGGTAAGAGAGGTAGGATGTTGACCAGACATTGCCAAGAGAAGTGTCTCAAACAACCAAACAAAAGATGCCTCGGAGTTATCCCTGATGACCGCACAACCAAATAGGATTGGCTGGCAATGGTGATTGACTCCAGTGAAAGTGACGAGCGGGAATTCGTACTTGCTTCTTTTGCAGTAGTCATCCAAGAAAACGGCATCCCCGAAGTCCCTGTACGCCGCCCTTGCCCTGGCATCAGACCAAAAGACATTCCCCACCGGATGGCCGTCGACGAACTGCATGGCGTAAAAGAATGCCGGGTCTTCAGCTTGCATGCGTTTGACATAATCGAGAACTACTCGGGCAGCATCTCCAATACCATCCCCAATATACTGGGGAGCCACTGGAGCAACGTTGTTGTTGTGAGGAACTGGCGGGGTAAGAGGTGATGGTGGCGGGGGCTCAATGGCGAGAAGCATACCGCCATTCCGACGAGCTCCACCTCCGAAGGAACGCTGCTTCCCGCACTCTGAAAGCGGCTTGTGCGGGCGCAGGCAGTGCGCCTGGTTCTGAGGAACCAGGGGGTGGTTGTGTGCGGTCTCCAGCTTGGTTATCAGCCACTTGCCGTTGTCCTGCTTCTTGACCCGGATCATGGCCTTGCACCCGACCCTGGTGACGGCCCGGGTCCGGCGGCCCCTCCCGCCGTCCTCGCCGCCGGCGCCGGGGCTGGCGGCGAGGCCGTCGCTGTTCTTGCCGCGGTAGGTGCGGAAGCCCTCCTTGGCGCAGACGAACTGGCGCGACATGATGGCGCCGTCCCGGCGGGAGCGGTGCATCACGCTGATCCTGGTGCTGAAGCCGACGCGGTGGGCGTAGAGGTTGTAGAAGGTCCAGGCGTCCTCCTCGTCGTCGAACTCCATGCCCTCGAAGGGGTCGACGCCGTCGTGGACGCTGGGGCGGGCCGGGTGGTACGCCCCGGCGGCCGAGCCGCCGTCCAGCTCCATCTCCGTGCCGTAGCCGCTGACGCTGTCGTTGTCCCCGTCGCCCATTTCGCTGTCGGGGGTCCCTTGGTCGCTCCCCGCCGCCCCCCTTTCCATAGCGCGCGCGGCCCCGGGATCGACCCTCAGGCCAGGGGAGTGGCTGTCTGGGGCCAGGGGACGAGTATCCGCCCAGAGCAGATTCCCGGGAGCAGGTCGTTAGCTGCTCCGGCGGGGAGGGAGGAGTAGAGGCGATCGAGCTGCATACGGCGCGACAGGGCGGCGAAGGAGACGGGGTGAGAAGGAGTGGGGTCCTGGTGAGGGAGGTGGGGTTGCGGCGGCGGCGGTGCGCTCCGGCGAGGTGCGAGTGGGAGGGAGGAGGTGCGGGGCAAAAGGGGAAGAGGGGAGTGACCGGGTTGGGCGGTCTGGGGTTTGACCGGGCCGAAGCGGGCGCACCGGATCAGCGAGGGGGTCCCGTCCGCCTTGGCTTGGCTAGGGTTTGTTGATTGTTCCCGTCCCCTCCCTCCTCGCCGGACTGGACTGGGGTCCCGTGGCCCGCCGCGATTCACTGTACTTTGACGTGCAACTCAGCGGCTGAATGGAACGGAATGAATGAATCATCGTCGGATTTTGGTCAAAAGGCCCCAAAATAGTGCGCTTTTTTTTTTGTTCTTCTTGCGGGGACAAAATTAGTGCGGTTTTCTTTTGCAAAATATGGAGTGAGCTGCTTTTTGGAACAATTTTTTGCTACGCAGAGATCTGATGCCGGCGTGGCTTGAGATAAAATTCGCATGTTGAGGGACTACAACTAGGCCGTGTATGAAAAAAAAAACATTTCCGCCGGATTTATATTATTAAAAGTTCAATTGAAATACAAAGCACCCTAGACATAATAAAATTGGGTGTTACTAATACTCACTTGAATGAGAATTAGTCTAGATCTCAGTTAGGTACGTCATGAATCATGGGTTGCAACTCATGACTAGCAAACATTTCTTCCGGTTGTAACCTAAAATGCAACTGAAAAATCTGAGTTGCTCATGTGTGCACCAATCGCGATGCAAATCCGATGGTGTAGAGCACTAACTTAGCTGAGAATTAGCAATATGGATTAAAATTTACATCGAGATTTTTGAACCACCTAACAACCACTACCGACGCTAGAGCGATTCACCATCTTCGCTCCACTCCCGGAGTCAGCCCGACTTGTTGATGACAGTGGGCAAGTTTCTTGACCCTAAGAATTAGTGGGACAAAATTAGTGTTATTTTCATTTGCAAAACATTGAGTAATCTGCTTTTTGGAACAAAAAATTGCTACGCACTAACGAGAGATCTGATGCCGGCGTGGCTTGAGATAGAATTCGCACGTTGAAGAGGGGCTACAACTAGGCCGTGTATTCTGTCTACACCAGGAAAAGAACTAGGTCTTTTTTCCGAGAAGGATCTCATGTTTAATTATAAACGTTCAGCTGAAATACAAAGCGCCCTACAAATATAAGAAATTGCATTGAGCTCCTTGAACCACCTGACGACCAGTACCGTCGCCAAAGCGAGCCGCTCCCCTGACGGAGCCAACCTGATCTGCTGGTGAAAGTGTACAAGTCTTCGTTCCCGTGACCCTATATAAAGACCAGTGTCCCATAGACAAAGTCGTCGCCGCCGAACCTTTGAATCGTTCTGAATCCCCCTCACATCAAAACTACAACACACATACACAAAACAAGATCCACCACTCCAAGGAAACAACGACGAGACGATTTCCCGACCTTCTCAACGCATCGGCGAGATTGACAACAACGAGGTGGACGAGGAGACGGGAAATACTTAGTGCCTCTTTGATTCAAATAATTCTCATAGGAATTTTGTAGGATTCAAATCCTTAGGATTTTTCCTACAGTGATTGTTTTTGTAGGATAATCCCACGGGAAATTTTCCTAGGAAATCCTTTGCATTCAATTTCATAGGAAATCTAACATCCACCCAATCCTCATTGTAGATTTTCTTTGTTTTCAAGTGATGCAATCAAATAAACTTTTATCCATATGAAGGGCTCTTTTAATTCATAGGATTTTCAAGAAAAATTGTGTAGGATTGAAATATTATGGAAATTTTCCTTTGAAAGTTGTTTGATCCACGTGATCATATCCCATAAAAAATAATCTCATAAGTATCTTGTAGTGTAAATTTCATAGGAAAAATAACATGAGGTCTATGAAAATTCCTCTTCCCATAGGGTTCAAGTAGGCATCCCATCACAATCCTATTGGTTTCCTATTGCTACACTTTTCTATCCTATGAATCAAACAAGCCCGAAATCATGTAGGAAAGGAATGGGCATGACATTGTAAACGTGTGGGTTTCCTATTCGTGTGTTTTTTTCCTATCTTGCAATTGAAATAAGCCCTTTATTATTGTTCTGCGCAACGCTGCCATAGTCACCAACATTGTTGTTAATGAACCAAATTCTAACTTTAGACACCTAACTACAATATCGAGTGTAGTTCCAAGGTCCCCACCCCTCCCACCCTAGAGAGTGGTAAGCAGAGAAAGTGGGGATCCATCGATTATCGGACGGAGACGGATGAGATGGGCAGCTTGTAGGGTACTTTTTCTTTCTTATGGGGACACCAAAAGTTATCTAGGTTGTACACTACTAGTTTTCAACACCACGAAATTAAATGAAGGATCTCTAAAAGGGCAAAAACAAATCTCTTGGGAGTTCTTGTCTTCCTTTGACCCCTTGGCTGGTGAAATTATCTTGCTTCACACGAAACTATAAGGAAATATATCTTACGGAGTGAAGAACCAAAGATCCACTAATATATCCCACTAGATATTGCAAACATTTGAAACCTCTTAAACTGGAAAAGAAATTAATTTGATACCAACTAAAAAAATGTCATCACCAACATGATATCAATAAGAGCTAGTGAATACATCAAGTATACACACAACCACCCCCCACAAAATAAGAGTATACACACAACCAAGTTATTAAAGAAAAATAATGATCAACAGAACAACTGCAGCAAACAACGACATCCTCCACCACTGATGGCAACCTAAGGAAAACATGAGAGGTGCTCCAACAATTACGCCTCTAGGAGTGAATGTCGCATATCATCGAGGTTGTTGGATTCAACCACTAAGGCCAAATCATGAGTTTCAACCCCCCCCCCCCCCCCCCCCCAAGTACAAGCAAACTCCGCCTAATTTCTTCAACAAGGGAACATCTCATGAGCATCGGTGAGGAGTACATGGAACACTGAGTACCACGTGGGCGGACAAAGATGTCACATGGACATAGGGTGGGTCGGTCCATCGATATGGAGTCTGACTATAATACAAGGTGATAAAAATATGCCAGGGATATCTGAATTTTGTATTCGATTAGGATTCTACAAGTTTATCTACACACCTTATAACCCAAACCATTTCCACCTACGGTGGTGTCGAATGAGGTGGATAGGTGCTGTTTTTTTTTTTGCATAGGTTTATCATATCTTTTTAGTTCTGTAAGTTCGGGGTGTACGTGTCTTGTAACTTGATCTTTATTTTATAAGTGATACACGTATTACCATGCAAATATATATATATGCTAGGTGGGGTAGGGAGCACCGAGAAGGCATGATCTACACTGCTTAGAAGATCTACAACAATCTTAGCTCTACACAACACACAAACCGTAACATACATTACCTAAATTTGTCTCTCGTATGCATACCCACCAGATCTTACGCTGCTTACAACACCATGTTAAGTATTGCCATATTAATACACCGACAGTCGTACCTAGAGTTTTCACCCATCAAAGAGGACATCAACTTCGAACTACAGCCCAAACGTCAAACAAAAAGAGGAAGCACAGTTTCTTATTTTCTTGAAACACTTTCGATTCTTTGTCTGATGTCCCCTCCGTTTTTTAATGTAAGATGTTTTAGTAACCTATAAATTATCTTCCTAAAGCATCTTATATTAATAGAAAGAGATAGTAGAAACGGAGTACGTCATTACATACTCCAAAAATTACGTGTAACTCTGATTTTCAAATTCCAAGTGTGTAACTCTGCACCTAACACTACACATATTTTTGGTAGTACGATATATACTACAGTCAATAAAATCCGCTGTTGTCAACGAGATACAGTAAGCCAATCAGTCGGTGGGCTGCGCGGCGGCGAGGTCGGAGGGGGAGAGCGTGCCGGAGTGGTCGACGTCGAGTCTGTCGAACTCCTCCAGGAACTCTGAGATTTCCTCCTGGCTGATCTTCCCGAGCTCCTTGAGCTTGAACAGCACGAATTCCGCCGCCCCCACGTGCTGGTCCCCGTCCATGTCGGCCGCCTCCAGGTCGGCGCTCGTCGTCCGCCGCGTGACCACCCACCGCGCGAGCTCCCTCTGCCGCCGCTCCGCGTACAGCTCCGCCACGTACAGGAAGAAGAGCGCCACCACCACGGTGCTCACCGTGACCCACACCACCGCAAACGCGCGCCCGGCCCGGGACGTGAAGCTCCGGTCTCCGTACCCCAGCGTCGTCACCGTCGCGCACACGCAGTAGAAGGCGTCCACGGGCCGCATCCCCTCCACCTTCCACAGGAACAGCGTCCCGGACGCCATCGAGGCGGCCAGCAGCACCGCGGAGGCGTAGAGCTTGTACCGCGTCCTGTTCGCCGCCTCCATGGCGCGGAGACGCGCCGCCCGCGCCGGGTGGCCGGCGTTGGCGTGGACGGCGCGGAAGAGGAGCGACTCCTGCTTCTCGACCAGGTAGTCGGCGGACTTGCTGAGGAAGGTGCCGACGACGGCGACGCCAGCGAAGGCGAAGGCGCTGGCGAGCAGCTTGGCGGCGTCGCTGGACGGGACGAGGTCGCCGTAGCCGACGGTGGTCATGGTGATGACGCAGAAGTATAGGGCGTCGAGAGCGCGGCTGCCGCTGCGGTCCCCGGTCATGTGGTCCATGACGAGGTAGAAGGCGGTGGTGCCGGCGAGGAGGTAGGCCAGGAGGAGGAGGCCCACCAGGCGGAAGCTCGGGCGGTTGCTCTCGAACACTTTCTTGGCGCTCGCGGTGTTACTGGCGTTGTCGGGGGAAGGGGGACGAGGACGAGGCTCTGCCGACGCCGCGGGGTCGGAGGAAGGCGCCGTCCGGCAGCGCCGGAACCTCTTGACCCCATTCCGCGGCTTCTGCCCGATGGCGCCAGCTGGACCGCCGCCGCCGCCGTGTAGCAACGGTTGCTGGATTCCATTGGCCGCCATTCAGATTCTACTTGTTTGGCAGATAGCGAGGCACATGTGTAGAACAGAGAAAGAGCATCTGCTCTGCGGATTGGGATTCGGTGACTTGGTGGTTCCGGCCTGTCGCTCTCTTCCACGCGTGTCGTTAGCAGCCGTACAGGTGTAATTTAGCCATACAGGTGTATTTGACAGGTGGGACATATGCCACGTTGCTGCCAAATTGTAAGAAAAAAGTCTACCGTTTATTGCGATGATGATTCAAACCTCACATTCGTTTCATTAAAATTAAATCAAAAGTTTATCAGTCTTTAAGAATTTATAAAGGTCTACCTAACATTATAGGTGATGTGAGATACTCAATCATATCAACCATAATATTAATTAGGCAGCCACGTGACATATGCCACACCTGTTGTATGACTAAATTACATTTACACCTGCACGGCTCCGGAGTTTCAGTTATCTTGTCAATTTAAAATATTCAAATGATATTCTGAAAAGTGGTTTACAGATTCTACAAAATTATGAAAAAATTCTGGACATAGTCAATGATATATCCTAAAAGTATGGAAAAATCTCAATGCAAAATTACTTATATTGTGGGCTACACGAAAAACAAAAATCTAATAAAATTTGGAGAATTAAAAATATGCATACCCAAATTCACATTTTCGTTATTTTTGTGTAGCTCAGAATACAAAGTGATTTTAATTGATATTTTGCATGTTTATGGGATACACCATTGGCTAAATTAAAGTTTAGATTATGTAACATTGTAGCTATAAAGATTTAATTTATCGAACAAACTATTAGGTATAGTAGAAACAATAACATCTAAATCACATAGTGCAGAAATCTCATTGATACCTATATTAATTTTAACAATAGGTTTGAATTAACAATATGTTTGAATTAATATATCATCTACCTTAGAAGGTAACTTATTAGACAATGTTTATATTTTATTTCTAACTCACATACCTTAGTGCAACTTGATTAATAAAAACATTATACACGGCTTTATTACCTCCTTCAAGACTGGGGTTTTTCAATGTTACCATCTTGACTAAATCTTCAACTATGTACTCCCACCGATCCATAAAAAGTGTCGCTCATTTTGTACTAAGTGGGCGACACTTTTTATGGATCAGAGGGATTAGTTAGTATAGGAGCATTTCTAAAGTTAAGTTCTTTAGTCATTGGATTATCTTTATTGCCTTTCATCATTTTTAAGTTTTCAACCGGATTGGATTCCGTTTTTCTGTAAACTTTGTAAAAATCAAGATTTGGCTTTCAGCTATCTTGGCCATTTGGGTTTCCATGATTCTCTTCCTTTCTTGAAGAAACTGCATATCGGTTCTAATAGCAACTTTGTTTGTTAGCTGACCAAGAGTTGTATCATGATTTTTAGCCATTTTTATAAAGACGTCATTTTCTCAGTTTGAGAACTAATATAAGTCTTGAGTGTTTACTCAAGTGTCCGGCGGTTACCGTTGTTTGCTCCACTATTATTATTATTACTGCTACTGTTTGGAGCTCATGCTGAATTATATGGTTTTTGACGATTTGAGTCTTAGTTTTGGCCCCTCCATGCTGGGTTAAAATATTACGAGTTATAAAATCTATACCTCTTAGCATCGGTGATGGAATTAACTTGACATTATTCTTACCTTTAATTATACTAATCAACTCATCTATCTTTGCTATAACCTCTTCATTATTTTATTCGATGATTGAGTTAACATTATTCGTGGTGAACTTTTTTCACATGCCAGTGGGCATGATTATCTTGCATATCATCGGGGAGTTTTTTATGCTAATTCAATTTTTTAATCATGAATAAGTCTATTGCAGCAGTATCAAGAATAGATTTTGACATGTGACCAAGTTGCATCATAAAACAAGTGAAGTACGAGACAATCTTCCATCCCATGATTAAGACAATTTCAAACAGACTCCTTCATTCTTTCTCACGCAAGCGCTAGTGGATCGTGATCTTCCTATCTAAAACCAATGATGTAAGAACGTAATTGCATAGCTTTAGAAGATGGAAAAAACCTATTCTTAAACATATTGTAGCAGTTATCTCACTCCCCTTTAAGTAAAAAGGGAAATACATGTAGATTGAACGCACTATGTCAACATATTTTATGCGCATCTTCACAAACTCAGTAAAAGTGTTTAGGTGCATACCTGCATCCTCAGAAACTGAAATCCAAACTGAAGAAGTGAGCCTAGCTCACTTGGTTAGGGAAGTGGATGTACAACCCAGACACCAAGGTTCAAGTCCTCACAAACGCATATTTGGGTTCTAACTATTTCAAAAACAAATCTTTGTAGGGGCTTCCCCTACCGCATTTCTTTCGGAATAAAAAACACGTGCATATTTTCGGTTTGATCTCATAGTTTTCCGCTGACAATGGGTTGAGTGAAGGGTGCACGCAAGTAATCATTTTTGGGAGTAGCAGATTCCCCAAGCTTTTTATTTGCCATATTACTATTTTTTTATGTTCCCAAGTAAGAACAAATAATAAACTAAAAGTAAAGGTCACTATTTTTTGGGGGTTTCAATTAAGAAACAATAATAAAGTAAGACCAGTTAATAAACAAAAACAAATAAAACTAAAACATAATCTAATGACCTAAAAAGGGTAGCAAAATTACTTCCGGGCAACGACGTTAGAAAAAATCTAATACCTTTGATTCAGATTGTGAATCTATTCCCTCAGTCCCATATTACTTGTTGCTGAAAGTGATGAGTCTACACACCAAGTGTGTGTTTGGTTAGGCTTATTTCTAGCTTTCTGAACTTTGGCTTATTGGTATAAGCCAACAGCCAAATCACATCTTTAGGTGCTTTTGTGGCTTATAAGTCAAAATCCAAAAGTAAAAAATAAGCCTAACCAAACATATCCTAAATTACCTCTAGATATATTCGTCTGAGCGACAACTAATATGGGACAGAGCGAGTAGTATATATGTTTTTCTTTAGAGACCTAGAATTTATCGAACCGGTAGGCAATAGCTTGGTAAGGTGATGTCTACTAAAGTCTAAAGCAATTTTGTTTACTGAATCAATTATGTTCTTTTTAACGGGTTATTTCAATGGATTCAATAGGTGAGAGCAAAGTTTTCACCTGCAGCTGTACACACATATATTGTGACAACAAAGAAAAAATAAACATTGTTAGTGATAAAAAATACTCATATTAACAGGGATATATGAGTGTAATGCATCACATGACACCATAGCCTACTTGTGTAGCACTATGGATTAAATTTTCCAAACTCGGCATTATTCCGTCTTGCGGGGATACCTCGGTTATTAAGTAAAC
Source organism: Puccinellia tenuiflora (assembly GCA_012064385.1). Taxonomy (NCBI): domain Eukaryota; kingdom Viridiplantae; phylum Streptophyta; class Magnoliopsida; order Poales; family Poaceae; genus Puccinellia; species Puccinellia tenuiflora. The sequence goes on along the minus strand of QRDG01000150.1, from coordinate 4,841,645 downwards.
AAACCAAATCATTAGGTTCTATGACGTTATTGTTGTTCCCCAAATAATTGCTTCCAGCTATTGTACTCCCTTTTCTCTTACTTGGTTTCACATATAGCCTTCCGTTCTCCTCTCTTCAACCTCTATCTTGATCACTCTTTTGAGTCTTGGGGTACCTAGCAAATCCTAAGAGCGAGGCATTGACAATACCATACATATTGCAACATATTAAATCAATTAAACTAGCATCCCATATATGAAAGAAGCATGTCCGAGGCTAGGCCTCAACCCTCGAACCAAGTGGACTACTCAAGCAACCGTGAGATCCACCTTTTGCTTACGAGATCTATACCATAGTAGTATAACTCGGGTTGTAGTGGCCTCTCCCCCTCAGAGTGCTTTGTGGCCTTCCGCTGGAGGGAATAGAGCCGATGGCAGCCGTAATCGGCTCCCATGGATAGGTGTTCATGTTTCTTTGTATTATGAGTGATGTACTATTTTGCATAAACTATGCTTACATTTCATGTGTTTAAATTTGAATTTGGAAATAGAATTTTAATATTGTGGAATTATGTTCGATATGATTGCACATGTTTGAATTATGTAGTTAGAGCTTATTTAGTGATATGCACACTTGAGTGAGAGATAAAGTCATAATGTTTTACTTATCTACTTTTAGTAAGGGCGAAGAAGACTAAAAATTCCGTGCACATCTTCTTCCTTCTATACTAAAAGTACTACCTAATTATAAGATATTTTAGATTTTTCAATTTAAACTAGATACGAGCTAAAATGAGTGAACAAACCCACTAAAACGTGTCTAGATAAACGCGATAAGAAAAAAGGTAACACATCTCATAATTATGAACGGAGGGAGTAGTTTCCAGTAAGCAAATATAGGTAACCTGTTGGAGATTACTCATAGTTATGAATCCTTTGAACAACTAGAGGAATTCTTTTTTACAAAGTGTATATAATACACTACAACACCACAGTAAAACATATGTTACACTTCCTTCAAAACAAATTTAAAAATACCACCTCATCCAAAACTAATCACATTTCCAACGAACACCTCTGAATCCTTTTTCTTTTGTAGGAAAAAGGCTTACCGTTTCAACCAAAACCCCAAATGCTGTTCTGCATCTCAAGTCCAAGTTAAACGCTAGTGCGACCACCCCACAGCAACCGTGGCAGCTTCGTACCCTTCCTTCCCGCCACCGAACCGTATGGCGCCACTGCTCCCCTTCCTCACCCTCCGCTTCCTGTCCATGCTCCCGCCCTTCGCCACCACCTTCTCGCCGGTACCCTTCCGCCCGACACCGCCGGCCTTCTCGAGCAGCCGCACCACCTTAGATTTTCCCGCGACCGCCGCCGATGCTGCGGCCGTTCTCCCCTTCGCCGTTGCGGCCCTGGCATTGGCCCCGCTCTTCAGTAGGATGTCAACAACGTCCGCACGCCCGGCCTCGGCGGCGCAGTGTAGCGCCGTGTATCCCTCGGCGTCGGACGCCTCGATGTCGGCGTCGCGCTCGATGAGGTCGCGCACCGTGTCGGCCCGCCCTTTGAACGCGGCGCGCATCAGCGGCGTCCACCCGTGCGCGTCACGCCCTTCTACGGACGCGCCTCCGTCGGCGGCGCGGCGGACGGCCCGGGCCTCGCCCTTGCGCGCGGCGGACAGGATCGCCTCGCCGAGGCCCAGGAAGTCCATGATCCGCCCGTTGTGGCCCTCCTCCGCGGCGGCCTCGTAGGCCGTCTTCCCCTCCGCGTCGCGCACCGAGGCCGTGCCGGCCGCGCCGTGCGCCAGGATGAGGCGGGCGACGGCCTCGTCACCACGCCTCGCCGCAGCGTGGAGGGCTGTGCCGCCGTCCGTGCCGCACCTCGCGTCGGCCCTCGCGCCCGCCGCCAGGAGCGCCTTCACGGCGTCGCGGCGTCCGCCCTCCGCTGCCAACCGCAGAGGATTCTTGCCGTCCCTCCCCGGCGCGTCGATAGACGTGAAAGACCCAGAGAAGGAAGCGGAGGAGGCAGAGGAGCGGGGAGAAGCAGACGCGGGCCTCCCAAGAAGCAGCTTCAGGACATCGTTGTGCCCTGCGGCGGCGGCGACATGGAGCGCATCGGAGCCAGCGGGCGTGGCGCCGTTGGCGAGGAGGAGCTCTGCGATGAGGCACTCGCCGGACGCGGCGGCTATCTCGAGGGGAGTCCGGCCGCGGCTGGGCTTGTCGGCGTCGGCCCCGTACTCGAGGAGCACCTGCACGATGTCAGCGCGTCCGAGGCCCACCGCGAGGTCGAGCAGCGTGTTGCCGGACTCGTCGGCGGCATCCACAGCGCGCCACTCGGGGTCGCTTCGGTCGAGCACCTCCCTGAGCGCCTCCACGGCTCCGGCCACGACCAGCCGCGCGGCCACCGCGGCGCCCACGAAGGACGCCCTGATGCCGCTGTCCACGAACACCTGCTTCTTCCTGGCGGAGAACCACTCGGGATTCACGGAGTCCAGCGCGGACACGGGCTCCCTCACCGAGGCGCCGGGCGCTACCACGCTGTGCAGCAGAAACGCGTCCTCCCCGCCTCCCCCGGCGCCTAGCCCATCCGGCACCACGGAAGACAGGTAGAGCACCTCGACGGTGACCGAGGCAAGCGGCGCCAGGATCCCGGTGTGCGGGCGCACGGCGAAGCGGCCCCTCACGGCCGGCTGCAGCCTGAACGCCACAGGCATGGTGTGCATCGCGTTCCGCAGCGTCAGCTCCCCCCTTGCCGGCCTCCCCGGCTCCACCCGCACCACCACCTCGTTCGTCGGCTCCGTTATCACCAGCCGATCCATCTCCGATCCACTCTCACTTACTTCCTCTTGCTGCCGCCGTAGTACACACACACAGGACCAGCTACGGCATCAATGGCGAGTTGTTGGCTGAACTTGACGTGCAGGAAGAAGCCATCAAAGGGAGTGAGAGCAGTGGAGGAGTCTTATATCGCGGTAAGGTTTGGCCGGCGCGGCGTGGAGGCGTGCCACATGGTGGGTGTAAACAACAAGGAGGACTTGTTCTATGTGCTGGCCGCGGCATGAGATTGTTTAATGGCCGTTTTGGCGTCAGAGGTTGGAGCTCGATTTCGCAGGGGCAATGGAGATGCCGGGTTGGGGTTTAGCGGCGGAAACTTCCCGGCGGCCTTGCCCGTCGCTGTCGCTAGTCATTGTGGGAGGTTGTTAAACTAATGATACGATCAAAGCAGATGTGTGATTGGGTGCTACAATTACCCAGATCCCGTTTTTAATTTGGAGTTAGCGGCATATTGCATTTTTTTTACAGCAAGAACAGTTAAATTCCTGTGAGATGACCTATGACATTGGCATATTCTGTTTTCTAAGTTTGCTAACCAATTTTGTTCCTGCTATTAGGTTGCTGATTATTGCTCCAGTATTGACTCACACCGTTCCTCAAGAGACTAAATTACAATTGCCATTCAGTTACTTCAGAACCTGAATTCTGCAAAAGAATCTATGGATATTCCTTCTTTTTAGCAATGGAAGCTACGTTCTCTACTGCCAAAATCTTGCTTTGTATAGGCAGATACTCATGCTCCAGATTTACATGTCCGTGAGCCTGAATGATGAACTCATTCTTCCTATTCTTGGACTGTCCCTGCACTGTTTAGCCAATTATGGAAAACTAAAATCACACAGCTCTGTATCCTTAGTATGTCGCAATCCAAAGGTCAATCATGTCACTGTAATGCATCTCGGCCAACCTTGCGGTTTGTCTGTCTATTCTGATGATCGCCAACGTATTCTGAATTTCAGACCGTCTTTAATTTATGCCCTATGGCAAGAGATAAGACCAGTCTACCTCGGTGCATAGTATTTCCATGGAAATCCTCACAAGAAGTAAATTTTCTTCAAGTTCAGCAGTAATGTTTCATGTGACTCTCCCATTTGTAAAGAATAAAACACCAATGCATTTCTTGGACTGTCCTGCCTCTTGTTTCTTACTAAGAAAATGACACCAAAATGACAAACAAAGATGCTAGCTCTCTACGAAATCTTCCGTATAGGACACTACAATGTCTTGGTCAGAAAACCTTGAGTTTGTCATACTAACCACCCTTTGTGGACAGGAAAATCAAAAGCGCTTGTCGTTTACGTATCGATTAACCAGGGTTAATTACCCAACACATTGCTAAGCTCACCGTCGTCTAGTCAAAATACTCAGCCTTTGGGAAATTAAGATCTAAAGTGCTGTAAATTGCTTTGGTTGTATCTTCTCCCATTACTCCATACACAAGGTAGGTTCTTTTTTCTTCTTGAAGGGCCAGCGAAGAGCTTGGAATTTACAATAGGGTAGAAGGACACATGTTTATCTGTCCATCTTATCTCTAATCTTAACTCTTTTGCAAGGTAAGTACAATATTTCCTGTCATTGTTAGATGCATCACTTATACGATGGATGGTTCTTGATCTTTCTGCAGACACTGGTTAAACACCATATTTACTGATGAATTAGTCCACGCATCCATTTTGGGTTAGTACGTTTGTTTGTCTTGAAATGTTTATGATGCTCTAACCAATTGCACAAGACTGGGCAACCTGATAAGGTTGGCTTGGTCCAGATACCATCAGGATGTAGCCTGAATTGACTGATCATTTGGGCATTTGCAATGGGGGAAAGATACAACGAGTTCTAGTTTTTTGTATCTTAGGAACATTGGTAGAACTAGGGGCCGGCCATCCATGTGAAGTTGATTGTTTAGTGACAAGAAATTTCATCACGGGATTCTCCTTCGTGGTTAAAGATCTTATGCTAGCAAATTATAATTCAGTACCCTGTAGGGTTCAAGAGAAAAAAAGAATTCAGTAGCCAAGTTGACCTTGAAGGAGGACAGCTAAAGAACTCTCAAGTTCAGCAAAGTACAAGCAAGTCAAGAACTAAACGACTCCCAAATCTAGGTCTATAAGAATGAAGGTAAATCTTATTGGCCACTAAGGTTTGGCTACTGATCTCCAGCACATTCCATAACTGGCTAAGTAGGTGCACACCATCAGCGCCGGAGCCAGTCACTGACGTTGAGATCGTCAAGCTGCCCTGACATTCAGACATATGGAGCATTTCCTCTTCCCCGCATCGATCTCTCGCTGTCGCGATTGATGATAGACGATACTGTCATTTTCGGACATATCCGTACTTGCTGTGCTATGACATTTCAGACAGCTGTTAACGGTCAGATGATGATGCAGCTGGAGTACGGCTAATCGCAGCTATGGTTCTAGTCATGCTGAGCAAACGTGAGCATCTATCACAGCTAAGTGCGAGAAAAGATGCTTGATTTTTGCATGGATTTGCACGTCGCTGCACTGTAATCTTCACTCGCTCATAATCATTGTACGGCCAGTTTAAGCTATGCGTCGTAGCTGTCCAGCTACCGTAATATTGTGTCCTGTAACTGCGTATCTGATTAATTATCTGGTAATTCGAGCATCCAGCACTCACGCTTCTTTCAATGTGCCATGTTGTCTTTTCTCTTGTTCATCCAATGAGACGTAAGTTATTTACTTATTTCCAGCTGTTTGGTGTTGGCCGTTACTTACATTACGTAAAAGGAGTAAATTGTATTTCCTCCGTTTCAAAATATAATATGTCAGTGGCGGAAATAGGATTGGCACCAAGCGATGTCAAAAGCCCAAAATCAAAGACGTGTATGATTAGTGAGGTCATTAGCTAATACTTAGGCCGGTGCCAGTGCACCACGTGATAGCGCCCTTGATAGTGATGCCACGTCAGCTTTTTCCTCCACTTTCACCCTACTCTCACCACACTCTCACCCCACGATGCCAGTGCACGGGCTATAGTGCACGGGCTATAGTGGCAGCTCTCACTTCTCTCTCCTCCACATCAGCATTTTTTTTTCAGATTAAGTTATTTCACTCGCTTTTCTTTAGACATTTAAAATAATGTAAGAAAATTATTTTATTCAATTAAAAATGTTACCGATTACATAATAATTAATAAAATTGCATAATAAATTTAAAAAATTACATAATAAATTGAAAAATTACATAATAAATTGAAAAAATTACATAATAAATTGAAAAAATTACATAATAAATTGAAAAATTTGCATAATCTAGGCATTACTTTTTGCCCACACATGCTCAATCAAATCTTGCTGGAGCTGTGTATACATCGGTGAGTCCCTCATTTCAGTGTCCATCTGAATCCTGGCTGCTAGACTTGGTGGTGCATTGTTGTGTATCGGCGGGCCGACATTGGAATCAACGGTCTAATAGATGTCGTCCAATCCGGTACCACGCTCATCGTCGATGATCATGTTGTGCAGAATGACACATGCACGCATGATCAACCCGAGAGTACGCTTCGAGTAGGAGCGCCCGGGAACTGCTATAATGTTGAACCTAGACTTGAGCACTCCAAAGGCACACTCGACATCTTTGCGCCAAGCTGATTGAGCTTTTGTGAATAGCCGATGCTCGTTACTTTGTGGAAGAGTAACACCTTTCATGAACACCGGCCAGGAGGGGTAGATGCCGTCGGTAAGGTAATAACCCCTGTTGTACTCGTGTCCATTCACCGTGAAGTTCACTATGGGTGCTTCTCCCCTAAGCACATCAGTGAACAACGGCGACTGATTTTTGGAGGCTGCAATGGATACTTCAACGGCTAGCTGACGTGGACGAATCACAGCTCGCCACGTCAGCTAGCCGTTGCGGCTACCGCCTCCTTCTCGCCCGCCTCCCGCCCCCCTCTCGCCCGCCTCCCGCCCCGCCATCGCGTCGCCCGCCTCCCGCCCCACTCCCGCCTCCTCCTCGCCGCCCTCTCGCCGCCAACGCGGGCGAGAGCGGGGCGGTAGCGCCCGCTACCGCCGGGCGATGGATCCATCGCCCCCCGCTGCCGTCCCGCCTCCCGCCCCGACCCGGGCGGTATCGCCTCCCTTACAGCCCCCACTGGCACCAGCCTTATGGGTTCAAAAGTGTGTACTCATAGCTAGCATCTATGTGCTTACCAAAGTTTTGTGATGTTAGTTGACCACATAAACAACACGTAGCTCTGCCACTATAAGATGTTTTAGACATTTCAATTAGACTATGTACATACCTAAATAAGTGAACAAACACACTAAAACGAGTCTGTATACCCCCTTTCTGATTTAGTCTATATCCTGACTCGATTATTTGTGTAAAACGAGTCATTTACTCCCTTCATTGGGTAAAGAGGAGACACATGGTTTCCTGTGATACATTACGGCTAAGTAGTACTAATAAATGCCTAGTTAAATTGTTTGATTTTTGTAAGATGCAAACTAAATCAGAACGTAGGAAGTACATCCGAATTTGAAAAAAAAACTAAAACATCTCATATTATGAAACGGAGGGTGTACTTCGCAAATACTAGCACCGGAATGTGAAAACCATGTTTGGAGTATCTTTTTTGACGAAACCTCATGGGAGGGCGGAGAGTCCCCGTATTGCATTATAGGGGTGATCCAGTTAATAAGGGAAAACCGGACTAAAAACCGTACATCTCGTGCGGTTAATTGTGCTCCCGCATTGCATCTCCACATGTTTGGAGTATCGTCTGCACATCTGATGACCCATGATTGGTGTGGAGGACAGCTGCAGGTAAGCAGGAACTCATCGGTATAGTCTGTCGCGCACATTGTCACACACACTCTTGTTTGTGGTTCCAAATGTAATGCATTCGTGAAGTTGCACGGCAACTTACACAAGTAATAAAGACGACGAATTTTGTTTTAGTCTTGACATGATAATTAAGTTGCCTTGTTTGATATTCTTGGTGGATATACTCAAGTAGCCTGTGGCACCTCTCTGTTTTTTTGTGTGCCATAAACCTCATATCATCAACTCATTAAGGCTCAAGCAGAACAAAGCACCATCCAGGGCACCTTACAGGAAGACCCCTCGAAGAAAATAAAACAAAATTCTAGGCCGTAGGATCTCTAACACTCCAATTGGGCCGGCCCATCATACAACGCCCGCTGCCACCCGGGGTCGAAAAGGACGCAAGCGCCGCTAGATGGGGCATGCTCACCAGCTCCATTGTCGGTGATTCTCTGGTGAGCGTTTCACCGAAGCACTTCAAGGTGCGCATCGAGGTGGAGTCCACCATCTCTCATAAGGGGAGGGCCGGTCGGAATCAAGCTAGTGATCCCACAAAATCCGGCAATATCTAGAAGAGAAAGCAGTCGATTGAGCGGGGCACCTCTTGTCGCCCCTGCACCTTGTACATCGCCTGAGAAGACGAAGATAGATCGGCGCCGTCACGAGGATAGGCGGATCGATGACCCAACCTACTCCCTTAATCCCAAAAATCGAGAGAGGCAAAAAATCCACCTGATTCCATCGACGAACTTCACGTTGCACGTGCCATCAAAGCCATAGAAGAAGCCAGAGGAAGCTTTATTTAGCCTCTCCATCACTGCCAGAAGGGCCGAAGTAAGGGATGAAGTGGACCAACCTAACAGCTCCAAGATCAGCACACCATCGCATCTAGAGAAGCCCGAAGTTCTGGGAGCCCCAAGGACGAGACACCCAAATATGAGGGCGCAGAGCCCGGTCACATCCAAAACACCACAAGGGGTGTTACAGACGTCGGAAAGTCGACGAGGAGACGGCAGGCCGAAACGTAGCCTGTGTGCTAACTTGTGCCTAAAAAAGTTTGTAGTCTATTGGTGAACATGAGGCCATATATATATAGGCGAGTATTTTCAATTCCTACAATTTATAAATGGAATAAACATCCTTACACATGTAAAACCAAATATGTCCCTCGAAAGAAATAAATAAATAAGTAAAATAATTAATACTAAATATTGTACTTGATCTCTCTATGGGATGTAGAGATTTAGTTTACGGAATTGCTATCCCTACGGTCACGAACAATTTGTTATTTGTAAGTCGGTCAAGTGGTACACTATAAGACCTAGAGTTGCACTCATTTGCACAGTTCTTTATTAAGCCAAATTGGCACATAATCTCAAGACCGTGTAACTATCTAAGTTTTGTTGGATATAGAAGAAATGGTCATGATAATCGACTTAGAAATATGATTTCTTAGTCGACATATAAAAATAGACCCTCCATTTAGTTTACAATTTATTTTTATTTAGTTAAATGGACTAATTTTATGGTTGTACAAGTCCTACATAGATTTGGTTGCATTTTTTCTCAATTAGAGATACCAACAATTTACTTTGCATATGTTCACTTCCTAGACTTAGGAGTGGGAGGTGAAGGGATAAGTAAATAGAGTGAGGATGAAGAAAGGAGAGAGGAGGCTGGCCAACTGACGACAAGCGACGGGAGATGGTGATGTCGACGTGGGGGTAGATATGGACATGAGAGGCAAAATGGTCTGGGCAGGGTGAGGCAGAGGTGGGGTGAAGGGTCCTCTCTCTCATAAAATAAATATGCAAAATTCATAGTACAAGTTAAAAATTAAAATTAAACCGTGTTGAGGATTCATTAAGTACCAAAACAGTCACAAAAGGCACACAGTTCATACAAACACATAATATGACATAGACTGATCAATCGGTGCGGGAGATGATCTTTTCACAAACTTGTTCATACCAAGACGAATTCGTTCTATCCATGACAGGTTGCGTCAACTAACATTACCAAGGTCTCCTTGGTGAACAACTTGAGACCTACTTTGTTTGCCTCCATTGTTGCTCTGAACCTGTCAATTGCGTTCTTTTTAGGTTTAGTTCATAGATTCTCCTTTTTGTATATCCATAAAGCTCTTGAAGCATTTATCTTTCTTAAGATATCTCATCTCCCCACTTTTTTGTCACTTGACACCTTCTTGACGCTTATCATTTCGGCCAAGAATTCTTGCAGTGAGCTTGATGAACCGCAAACTTTGCGGCCTCATTCTCAAACTTACTGTCGCTCAGTCGAACTGCGCGTTTTCCCCATTGGGGAGACCATCTTCATCAACTTTCTTGTTTGAGAGGAATCATTAATTGTTTGAACCCTTCTTTGTATTTTCACTTTCATTGCTGGCTTTGAGAAAACCAACAAGATTTTGCCCCTTGGAACACAGACAAATCATCGTCCAACAATGTGTCAAGGTGAAGGCTTTGTTGTCGTACATCGTCTTGAAGAGAGACAAAGCCATGGACACCTATAAGTGAACAAAGTATGCAATTAATACATTATAAAATATAGTTAGAAAATAGAACATGTACCTTTGTATTTGATCATGATCTCCGGTAAACTTGTTGCATTGATCTTGGATAGTAGGTCACCTATGTTGTAGGGAATTTCAGTGTGATTAGTTGTATTGGTGAAGGAATCAAATCGTTTCCGCTCATGGAAGCATCCATATATCTCATCTAACAGGCATTCCCATTTTGATCAACACCACAAATTGGCTCTTGTGTAATTTTCATCCAAGCATCGCACAAAGATTGATCCTCCTTATTCGTGTAGAAAGGACGTATTGTTTGTTTTTGTGTAAGCTTAATATCAAATAACCTCTCTTCCGTAACATCAAGCCCCTCTACCTCACCTTCTCCTCGACTGTTGTTGATCAATTCCATGATACAATCATTATAAAAATCTGACATGTACAATCACAATCAAATGCAAGGACCAGAACTTTCTAATCCGGTCGTAATTGCATTCAAATTTAACATAAATATTCATACATATGTGCACACAAATATTTGTACAATTATGCAATCAAAGCAAAGACAACACACAATGAAACATACCTCACTTGCATGTGTCGGGGACGATGAACATTCCACCGAAAAATGTGGGCTCCGGGCCATCGCCGGTCAACAACACCTGCGCCTCCCATTGAAGCACCATTGAGTCGTCGTCCACATATGAGGCATTGAAATCAAGGGGCAGCGACGTGGGGGCAAACAACACAATTGAGTCGCCGATCTCCTGGGAGAATCAAGACATTCATGGTGGCGCGGAGGGATCATGAAGGCACATCAGTGACGATGAGAGGATGAGAGACATGGTCCATGGTGGGCAGTTCGGGAGCATCCAGAGCCTTGCCTCGCTGCGTCTTGGATGGACATGGCTTTGGCTACCATGGCTTGGTTGGCCATGAGACGAGCATCTTGCGCGATAATCTCTTTGGCTATGGTTGCGACTTTCTTTGCCTACGTGACATCTTTCACCCTTGCTTGCCGATTTTTCCGAAGCTGGATTTCCCTCTCGAGTTCAGTCTTGACCTCGAATACCGGTGTGTCCTCCTCCATGCGTGGTGGCATTGGACAAGTACATGGGCGGCGGCGAAGGACAACGGGGTCAACGGTAGATGAGGACTAGGGTGGAGGTGGTGGCTAGTATTGGGAGAGGAGATGTAGTCAAGTGAGGAGAGATACACAGAGTGGGGTCACCATTTTTGCCTCTCACCCACTGACCAGTGGGGTACGAGCTTGACGTGGAGGCGGACAATTAGGGGACGGTTTAGGTCAAACGGACAAAAAATGGAGAACCCGTTCACTTGGGGGTACCGTTGGGACATGCTTTTCGTCCGCCCAACCGAAAGGAATAGTTCGAGGTGCCATTAGAGATGCCCTAAGATTTATTTTAAAAGGGAACAAAGCGATAGGTCATATTGAAACGATGCACACAACCTTTTTATTTGAATTTTTTGGAAATGTATAAAGTAAAAAAACTCGAGGCCACATGCCTCATGACAATAGCTCCATCAAATGGCCACTAGGAAGTGAGCCTAGCTCAACTGGTTGGGGGAGTGGGTGTACAAACCCAACACCCAAGTTCAAGTCCTCACGGACACGAATTTAGGTTCCTATTTATACTTGAGGATCAGGCATTCCTGGTACTCATGCAATTTGTCCTGAGGACCAGGCTTGGTTATTAACCAAGATAAAAATCCTGGTACTCATGCTTAATGGCTGTGTGACCCCCTAGTTGGTGCAGAGGCCGGGGAAGTGAAATTCTCCCCCCTTTTAAAAAATAGAAAGTCTGGTCCAACATGAACGGTTGGGGAATGGAGGGCTCTGGCGATGGAGGTGGCGACTCGCCTCCATCTCTGCTGGCCGGCCGTTTCTGGGCAAGGTCACCGGAATCCAGTGACGGGGAGGGGGACTCCACGCTGGCATCACATGTGTCTCCATCTTTCCGGTACCTCTGCCGCACTCCTTCCGAGTAGACCGGTCGAGATCTCAGCTCGGGCAAGACGAAGAGGGAGGGCAGGTCTAGGACCAAGGCTTGGGCTGCGTAGGCTCTTCGGGTGGACTCGCCATCGCCGGTAAGTTCTCGTGCTCGCCCTGTTCGTTCCAAATCGCAGACATCGCCTTTGATCAAGATCCCGACGATGCCTCCGTCGTTTGTTACCTTGGCCGAGGACTCTGATGCCGCGGAATGGACTACTGTGTGCCACAAGAGGCGCTCAGTCCGGCTAGGTAGATCGATGAAAGGGAGCTCGTCGGCACAAGCGCCGACGAGGTTACCACGGCCGGCGTTCATGGAAGATCGCGTAAATCACGACATGTTGGGCCAGGGCACAAGGCCCATTGGAGGAGGCGTTCCGTTGTATGGCCGGAGATCCATCGTAACAAATTATGGCCAGAAAATTTAAGAGGCACAAGGCCTCGGGTGCTATCGCATGATAGGGTTTTAGGGTTACGTCCACAACTCTCGATTGCTCCTCCCTCGCTGTTGGCGGTGACGCGGCGATCTTACGCTGTCGTCGTGATGGCGGGACGAGGCTTTAATGGGGGACAGAATGGAAACGATGGTTCAGGTGTTGGCCCCAACAATGGCAGGCATCAGTTCATCTTCGGGGCTGCTGCAAGATGCGGTGGTTATGATCGGGGACAAGGCCCTGTCGGTGGTAATCATCAAGCAAATGCATCGGGAGGCCGTGGAGGTAATCTTGGGTTCAATAATCAGAGAAATATGGGCGGATGGGAAGGCAACGATAGAGCACAAGGGTATGGAGGGCAGAATTTCCGATCAGCACACACTCAGTTCGAGCGAGGTGAAGGCAGCGGTTCAGGCGGCAACAATTTTAGGGGACCTGCTTTCTTCCAAGGGCAGCAGCATCAAGGTTTTCGTGCTAACTCTAATGCCAATGGGGCTACTTTCGGTGGTGAGTTTGGTAATTTTAAAGACGGGCGTAGAGGAGGCAAGGTTAATAATGCTTATGGGCATAACCTGAATTATCGCCGTACAAACAGTTCTGCTATCAAGGACATGGGGGTGGTGATCGTTGGCGGGTGCGTAATCGCAACACTAATAATAGAAGAGATGAGCAACAGGAGCCGGAAGGACAGCAAGGTGGCCCAACAGAGGTAGTTGCATCTGTCAGTAGAGCTACTAATCCTCAGCTTCAGCCAAGTGGACAGGCACAAATTGGTGAGCTGAACGCTATTGTTACACCTGCTGTTGCTAATGCTCAAGGTGGGGTTACGGCCAAAGCCAAGAAGAAGGACAAGGTCCTTTGTTTTAGATGTGATATGAACGGTCATGTGGCGGACGATTGCACTGCTGTGCTATGTATTTTCTGTGATTCGGCCTCTCATGTGGATGCAGATTGTCCTCTACCAAAAATGCCAAAGCCAACTGATATAGTATATGGCATAGCAAGGCCGAGTCTAACTTTCTTTGAGGTTTTCAAATCCGATAATTTAAGGATGAAGAACAACAGTGGCAAGGTTGGCAAAATTCACATATCCGGGGGATCCATGAAAAGCAAGCAGGTAATCAAGGAGTTGGAATGGTTGGTTCCAGGTGAGCATCAATGGGACATCACTGCTCATGGTGATCATGCTTACCGGGTTGTTTTCCGTACTAAGGCCGATCTAGTGCGTTTGAAGAAGATCAAGTTTATTGAGGTAGATGAAAGTCACTATAAAATGTATTTTGAGGACTGGGTGTCCAAAAAGTTTGATAAATGGGGACTGTATGATATCTGGGTGCGTGTCTCTGGATGTCCGGAGACTGTTTGCCGTGATTACTTGGCTCTCTTTGGTGTGGGTTCTCTAATCGGAAAGACGACAGAGGTTGATATGAAATTTACCAAGGAAAATTGCATTGCTAGGCTTCAGATTGATTGTGCTTGTCTACAGGCCATTCCTCGTAGTTTGGATCACCTGTATGATGGGGAAGGCTTCGGGATTGTATTTGACATTGAGGCTGATGATGGCTCTGTGGTTCCGGCTGGCTCTTTTGATGTTGATAATGATGGGGATGATGATGGGGATCAAGATAAGAACGAGGAGGAGAAACAGGATGATGAGGAGAAGAAAGACGATCAGCAACACACTGAAGAAGCATCGGATGACAAATCTTAGGTTAAACCCATGGACATGGAGGGAAAGACACAAGAAAGTTATGAGAAGTCTGTGATGGAATCAAAGGACGAGGCCAATGATTCTCCATCTAAGTCTATAACAAGTAATCGTGGATCCAAGTCCGTTCCCACAAAGAGATGGTACGAGATGGTGGAAGAGGAAGAAGAGGAGGCAACCCGATCTGCTCCTCCTAAATCTATAATAGGGCGTGGGATCTCTTTGTTATCGGATGTGAATTTTTCTGCTGATTCTGCTGAGGCAGGGTTTTTCCAAAATTCTCTGCCGCGGCAGGCTGTCGCGACAGAGTTTCCTCAGTTTTCTCTGCCGAGACAGGACATAGGGACAGTGGAGTCTGCTTTTTTGATGTCGAGTCAGGAAACTGTTGGGGGTACCGATGGTTGTCACGCAATTGGACACCTTGTTGCCTGCTTCACCGTCGACCAAGGCATCGAAACGTGTGACTGCTGCTCGGGCAGATGAGGGTTTGGAGTCCCCTAGATCGCCTTCTACTCGCCCTCATAAAACTTTGGTGCGGACACCACCGGCTGGGGATCGTGACAGGTTGCTATCTCCCAAGTCACCGGGTAGTCGAGGAGGGACCGGGGTTTTTCTCGGAGGTCGTTATTCCAAGGAGGAGGTGATTCAGTATGGCGGTTTAACTGAAGCTTCAGCTATTGGCATCCGATCAAGCGAGCTTCTTAGGGCTCAGCCGAATGCTGACGCAACTGTGATGGAGCGTGCGCAGCACAAGGCCTATGCACGTGACCCCGACAACAGCTCAGGTACTTTTACACCTAAGTTTAATATAGCTTCTATTCCTAATGATGTTGTCATAGCTAGAGCATCTAAACTAGGTGTTTCCTTAGGCAAATCACCTCTTCAAGTCTCTGAGTCAGTGGATCTTCTAAAACAAATAGACTATAATAGATCTTTAACCATTCTTAATCGGGACCATAAATTGGTTTAAGTCAAGTGGATGATGATCTGGGTTCTTTAGTGCTACAAGAGGCTATGGATTTAAGCACTGATTTACAATTAGATGAGCCAAAAAACATAGATGATCATAAGGATCTTTCTATCCGGCCACCACGGACCACAAGGGTCTGTAAGAAATCTGTCAAAGATAAATCCGTAGTTAGAATAAGTGATAGGCTAAGGAAAAAGTAATTTTTTGTTTTTTAGCAATGAAAGGTTGCTTTTGGAATTGCAATGGGTTCCGGGACACCGCCAAGCATTTACTAGTTATTGAGACTATAAGAGAGTACAAGCTTGATTTTTTTGCTATTTCGGAAACGGGTAGAGCCAATTTTTCTGCCCCATTTCTAAATAAGTTGTCAGGTGGTTTCGATTTCCATTGGTACTGCCTACCACCACAAGGGAGGTCTGGGGGGATGCTTGTTGGGGTTAATTCCACGACTCTTCATGTTAACAATGTCTCACACGGAGATAGATGTGTCAAGATTAAATTACGATCTAAAACTGATGGTTTTGAATGGTCTCTAGTTTTGGTTTATGGTGTTGCACAAGATGACCAAAAACATGAATTTCTAGCTGAGTTAGCTCAGATTTGTGATAAGGATTCTCAACCTATGTTAGTCGGGGGTGACTTTAATATAATTCGTAGAAAGGAGGAGAAAAATAATGATAATTTTGACTCTCCTTGGCCTTTTATGTTTAATGCAATTATTGAAAGTCTAGACCTCAGGGAGATTGCTCTATCTGGTAGACAGTTTACATGGGCTAGTCGGAGAGACAAACCAACCTATGAAAAATTAGATAGGGTTTTGGCTAGTGTTGAGTGGGAGCAAAAATTCCCGCTCGTGTCTATTGTTGCTCTCACTAGGGCAGGCTCGGATCACACACCTCTTATTCTCGATTCGGGTGAACAAGCTCACCTAGGGAATAAACCTAAGTTCTCTTTTGAGTTATCATGGTTACGTCAAGAAGGTTTTATAGAAATGGTTAAAAAGGAGTGGCTGTCCGTTTCTCATGGGGCTTCTAGTATAGAAAGATGGCAAAATAAAATTAGGAATTTGAGAAGTTTTTTGAGAGGATGGGCTAAAAATTTGAGCGGTGCTTACAAGAAAGAAAAAGAACGACTTTTGAGTCTTATCGATTTCCTTGACAAGCAGGCCGAAATTGTACCTTTAGTTAAGACTGAGAGAGATAAATTGAGAGAGGCAAATGAGTGTTTGGCCAAATTAAGAAGGGATGAGGAGTCAAAATGGGCACAACGAGCAAAGATTAAACATGTGCAAGAAGGAGGAAATAACACGAAATATTTCCACCTCATTGCTAACGGAAAACATAGAAGGAAAAAGATTTTCCAATTGGAACAAAATGAAGGTACAATAGTTGGTCATGAGAATCTAAAAGTGTATATTTCAGAATTCTATAAGAAATTATTCGGGGCACCGGCTGCTAATAGTTTTTCTTTGGTAGAAACCGAAAATCAGGATATGCCTCAGCTGTCAGCACATGAAAACGAAATACTAACGGCTACTTTTCTAGAGGAAGAGATTTACAATGCAATCATGCAAATGGAAAAAAACAAAGCACCAGGACCAGATGGGTTTCCCGCTGATTTTTACCAACACTGTTGGGAATTTATAAAGGATGATTTGATGGGGATGTTTCTGGATTTCCAAAAAGGGGAGCTACCTCTGTTTCAACTAAATTTTGGCACAATCATTTTATTGCACAAAAAAGAAAATGCAACTCAAATCCAACAATATAGACCAATATGCCTTCTTAATGTGAGTTTCAAGATTTTCACAAAAGTTGGTACAAACCGAATTACTAAAGTAGCTCAAACTGTTATTCGCCCAACTCAAACAGCCTTTATGCCGGGTAGACACATACTGACAGGTGTCGTTGTGTTGCATGAAACTTTACATGAGATGCATACCAAAAAGCTGAATGGGGTTCTTCTAAAAATTGACTTTGAAAAGGCATACGACAAAGTGAATTGGGAGTTTCTTCAACAAGTCATGAGAATGAAAGGTTTTGACCCAATTTGGTGTAAATGGATTAACCAATTCGTTAGTAGGGGCAGCGTGGGCGTCAAGGTTAACGATGACATAGGTCATTACTTTCAAACACGTAAAGGTTTGAGACAAGGAGATCCCTTGTCTCCTATTATGTTTAACATTATAGCTGACATGCTGGCAATCTTGATCAACCGAGCAAAAGAAGACGGCCAAGTAGCGGGTCTTATCCCTCATTTAGTTGATGGCGGGGTTTCCATCTTACAATACGCGGATGATACCATCATTTTTATGGAACATGATATAGAAAAAGCTTTGAACATGAAACTTATTTTGTGCATCTTTGAACAGTTGTCGGGGCTCAAAATTAATTTCCATAAGAGTGAACTATTTTGTTTTGGGAGTGCCAAAGAAGTAGAAACTGACTATATGTAGTTATTTGGTTGTGAGTCGGGTTCCTTACCTTTCACTTACTTAGGCATCCCAATTCTAGTGGAGGACCGATTTGAGAAGAAACTAAGTGCCTGGATAGGAAAACTTCTGTCATACGGAGACCGTCTCATTCTTATAAATTCCGTGCTTACTAGTCTGCCCATGTTTATGCTCTCATTTCTTGAGATCCCAAAAGGGGTTCGCAAGAGATTGGATATGTTCCGTTCGTGCTTCTTCTGGCAAAGCGATGGTCACAAAAGAAAATATAGGTTGACAAAATGGGATATTATTTGTAGACCGAAAGATCAAGGGGGGCTAGGTGTGGAAGTGTTGGAGTTGAAAAATAAATGCCTACTTAGTAAGTGGCTGTTTAAGCTTTTGAACGAGGAGGGAGTGCAGCAAGAATTAATCCATAGCAAATACTTACACTCTAAAACATTGTCCCAAGTCACAGCCAAGCCTTTAGATTCACCGTTTTGGAAAGGGCTTTTGAAAATTAAAGAGGACTTCTTTAGTAGAGGCTCTTTTACTATTGGCAATGGTATGAACACAAGGTTCTGGGAAGATACGTGGCTGGGGGATACATCTTTGGCGCAACAATACCCTTCGTTATATAATATTGTCCAACGAAAACAAGTTTCGGTGGCAAATGTACTTTCAAATTCGACGCTGAACATCACTTTTCATCGTTCTCTAACGGGTAATAAATGGGATAAATGGCTTGACTTAGTTAACCGATTGATGCATGTCTCTCTCTCCAACACACAGGACGTTTTTGTTTGGAGTTTATCTCCCTCCGGAATTTTCTCTGTCAAATCTATGTATCTAGATCTTTTAAACAATCAGCCAAAGTATATGCATAAGTTTATTTGGAAAACGAAGGTGCCGCTAAAAATCAAGATTTTTATGTGGTTTCTGCATAGGAAAGTCATTTTAACAAAAGATAACTTGATGAAAAGGAATTGGCATGGGAACCAAAAGTGTTGTTTTTGTGACCAAGATGAATCAATACAACACCTCTTTTTCGGCTGTCAGTTTGCAAAAACAATCTGGAGAATAATCCATATGTCTTTCGGTTTAGTACCACCCAAAAATGCCACAAACCTATTTGGTAATTGGCTCAAGGGTATACCAAAGACGGTTCTTAATAACATTAGAGTTGGGGTGTGTGCGGTACTTTGGACTATTTGGAATATGCGTAATGATTTGGTGTTTAACAAGCCAATACACATATCTTTTTTGCAGGTTATCCCCTTGGTTACCCATTGGATCCATACGTGGTCCTATCTCCAACTAGAGGACAAGCGCAAGGCCATGGATTCTGGGTGCAACATTTTGGAGACAGTAGTCTAGGATTTATACAACCAGTGCGGCTGGCGACTGCATAAGCGCTTAGGTTGCTAATTTTTTAATATGGCTGCTTATTTGTGTTTGTTCAGATGGTTGATCTTTGTATCGACACTGTCTGACCCATGATTTGTAACTTTCTTTGAATGATGAACGAAGAATAAAATAAAGTAATAAAATGCCATATGCATCAATTTGATGCAGAGGCCGGGGATCCCCATTTCGAAAAAAAAATCAAATGGCCACTAACCCTACGATAAAGACAAAAAACAAAGAAAATACACAATGTCTAAGGTAAAACCTAATTGAATTTGATAGATCTCTCAGAGTTGTGCATAGAGGTAGGGTATGCGTGTTTTTGCGTTCGTAGAGGTGACTGTACATGTTCTTTTATGAGCTTCTACATCTATACTTTCTCAAAAAACAAAAAGTCCACCCGCCAGTTTTGGTACTATCTATGTATCACCATAAATGCAATGTCGCCTCTCATGGATATATAAATATCATCTCCCTCTCCTTGATCTGGTTCACATGACTACCTAGGTTCAAGTGAGCCATTCTCAATTTCTCTATCTTGTCTCTACCTCAAATTCTCAATTGTGCTGCACTATCTAGAAACTGAGAGGCCTCAGGAATAAACTCTTCCCTTGTGGGTCCAACATTACAGGGGTCTATTGAGCGCTATGGTCAATCAAGAGAAAGTATTGCACTCTTGTTGAGTGATCTGCAAAGTGAACTAATATGAACATTTAGACGGGGTGATTCATGATACAGATCACCTTCAGGTAGCAGGCTCACATGCAATGTCGAGGCGAGTGAGTAGGTATCGATTTTTATTTTTTAGGGAAATATAGAAAATCGTCATGCTAGAAGACGATACTTGGATTGTTTGCTGTGGAGATTTCCGGTTCATTAATTAGCTGGAAATACCACCTATGATCACTTGTTTTTGTGACGAGGAATTTTAATTTTTATATTTCTACAATGAGTACAAGGATTGTAGAAATTCAGTAAAAAAACAGAGCAATTCTGTAGATAAAACTCCGGAAAAAAAAACCAGAGCACCACACACAACTTCCGAAACTTAACATAGCAAAACCCAAGAACTGAACGAATAGAATGACCTCTTGGCTCTTGGAGTATTTTTCTGCTAGTTTCAGTTATGACCTCGTGTGTGTGTGTTAACTGTTCATCTAAAAGGACGCACCTATGAATATCTGAAGGCTCTCTTCGCCCTACCTTTTCAGGTGTTAGGGCCGTCAGCCTTCCATGTGTTTTTGGGCCTGTTTGGTTGCACTTAGTTTTGATTTTTGGTTTTTGGCTTATAAGCCACAAAAATATCTAAACTTTTGATTTTAGCTTTTGTCTTGTACTATCATGCAACAATGCCTAGTCAACAGTCGAAGAAAAAATCCAAAAGCCAAGAGCCAAACCCTTAGGTGCTTTTATGGTTTATAAGCCAAATTATAAAAGTCATAAATAAGCCCAACAAAATAGGGCCTTAACTCATAAGTTTCACAATGTTCATTCAATCCATCCATTAAAGAATAGACACATTGATCGCTCGAACAAAATTTTGAAAATATGGGCATGCCATGGTAAGATAGGAAAATTTAACATGCCACATGCAGCTAAACTCCCAGTAAGACAGCCTCCTCGTAGGGCAGGCAAAAAACACAAACACGTGTGATTTGTTTTCTTTAGTTTGGTCTATTTGGAACCAGTGGTGGTGCTAGGTTCTAGAGGCTAGGTATTCTTTGTAAAAAATCGCTCTTAACGCCATATACGAACAAAAAATTGCTCTCGATACAATATATGAAATTTAGGAAATTAGAAATTGCATTTAGGAAAATAAGATCTGTTACTGCTAGTACGACATGGCAGAGCAAATCAATTGGATTCAGGAAATTAGAAATTCAAAATTGCATCTAGGAAATTAGAGGGGGGAGGGGGACAGTGGAGGTAAAGACGGAAGAGTAACTGTCTATGGGGGTGAAGAGGGGGGGGGGGGGGGGGGGGGGGGGGGCAGCAGAGCAAATCTTGTCGTCGCCGGGCGCCTGCTTCGCTTCACCGTGCCCGTTGGTCGCCACAATCGTTACCTAGGACCTAGGGGTTGGTCTGTCGCCGCTGTGTGAGTTGTGCGTGTCTGAAGCGAGTAGAACCCAAAACGGGAAACATAGTCATGCGCCTATGGGCTGGGCTTTATGGGCCGACATGTATACAAATTCATTTTTCTCCAAATATTGGGTATTCGCTTGAATATAGGTGCATGCCCCTGGTGCCGCCCCTGTTTGGAACTGTTGAAATGACTTAGTGTAACAAGGTTGGAGATTTTTAATTTTGTGCAGGTTGTTCACAAGACTACATATTGGATCAACTTGTGGTCCTACCTTCTTTCGAAGGAGCAGCCAAGCCTATGGTTACTGGATACGACCGTGTGGAGACAGTTGCACGGGCTATCGGCTACCAGAGTCGGCGGCGAGATATTAGAAGATTGGAGATGCATATGCACTCAATTTTTTTTTATTTTTCACTGACTGATCTTTGTGACCATCCTGTGTGATCAATAAGCTATAAACTTTGAATTCTCAAATGCTGCAATAAATTGGTTGTGTACATCTGCAATGGGAGGTGACATATTCTTCTAAATGAATTCTTTTTCATGTTCACCAACACTGGCTCCACAAAGGTTTTGCCGAGTGCAAATGTGCCTTTGCTAGACACTCAACAACTGCTTGGAATCTGGCAGTGATTGACCGGTGAACGCGCCACTTACTTCCTGACCACTCTCCTATGGGTGCATGGTACGGTAAAAAACTATATTTTCCTACTCGTTGTATTTCGTTTACACCAAAGCTAACCTCCATCGATCAAGAATTTGGATTACTTGTACATATTCTTACATATTGTGGTAAGTTGACAGCTTCTTAATAGGAGTTCTGGTCTGATCATCTTTGCCATCTCAGTCTAATATGAGTACCTACATCTTCAGGAAACCAAAGTCGTGAAATCAGCCTTATGTTATTTCCCGTCTCCGACGGTAGCTATATATTTCATTGAATTGACCTACATATTTTGCAACTCGTAGGTCTTGTGCAGGTGCAACATTCACTGACCTACACCCACCACACTCATTTCGACATTATATATATGTGTCCACAAATAGCGGTCTCTCTTCTAATGGATATATACTATCCTGTCCCTCTGCTCGACCTGCTTTAACCACACGACTAACTAATATTGAACGAGATGATTTTCTCATGCTCTACCATCTCCTCGTCCGATGCTGAGTCGCATTACACTATGTAGAGATGAGAGGCCTCAGGAACTAGCTCTTCCCTTACGTGTTAAAACAATATAGTTGGTGCTCCGCTCGATCAGAGAAAATCGCCGTGTTGCCATAGAGTCATGGAGACTTTGGCACAGAAAGCATCGATGCGACTGCTATGAATGGAGCGGCATCCATGCGATGTACCTACCTAGTATGGAGCACTCGTGCCGGCAGAAAATGGGATCTACGAGTGCGACCGCGTCCGAGCCTCCGAGATGAGGAGCAGAGTGCATGGCTGTGACAAATCAGGGTGCAGGCGGATGTGTTTGCGGAGTCCGCTGCAACAAATTTCTTCAGCCGCATTAGTTATTTTGCGTGTCCGTGGCGTCCGCGTAGAAGGACTTCACCTGTCCGTGGCGTCCGCCGGACAACACAGACACTAGCTGATGAGTGCGGACGAATAGTGCCCGGGCTCACCTACTCCCTCTTCTTTCAAAAAATTCGAAAAATAGTAAATAAAGTCAAAAAATTCTGAAAAAAATTGGAGTCATAGGTATATAAGTTGTTCACATTCCTGCAAATTCTCAGAATCAAATGACATGTTATTTGCACTGTACGAAAAAGACAAAAATAATTTGTCAGATCTAGATCTGAAAACACATTTTTTAAAATGTTGTATTTATCTTTTTCGTACAGTGCAAATAAAATGTCATTTGATTCTGAGAATTTGCAGGGATATGAAGAACTTATATACATATGAATTTTTTTTCAGAATTTTTGACTTGATTTACTATTTTTCGAATTTTTTGAAAGAAGAGGGTGTAGGTGAGCTCGGGCTCACTCACGAGTTTCCCCTAGCTGATGCACTAGTTGTAACGCGGACACTAGCCGATGCATTCGTTTTAACACGGACACTAGCTTCTATATTGTACTGCAAGATGTACATACTTTAGTATACATACTACAGGATATAGTATATACATCAGCGTGCATACTTATGCATGCGGATAGAGTATGTACTGCAAGAATGCAAGATAGAGTTCTGAAGTTTTGTCTAAATACTCTAGCAGGAACTAGCTGAATTTCTAATAAATGCAATTGTTCACACACATACTCCAGTAGGAAGTAGCTGAATTCCTACTCGGTACAATTGTTCAGAATTTCAGATACATAAGTCATACTAATCATCATTCATCCATGAAGCAGAAAATTATTAGTACAATTGTTCAGATAAAGAACTCATGCTAATCATTATTCAAAGACAGATTTCCTTCCTCTTCAATGTCCTAGCTTGTGAAGTTGCAAATATGCCAATTGTAAGGAAGTCACCAGCTGCTTGTTTCAATTTCTCTGCTTGGATCATGAAAATACATCTAAAAGCAGAAAAAATATTGGTTTAGATCATCTAAGAGCCGATAAAAAAAATAGTTTAGATCTTCTGAATAACAGAAGGAACATGAATCACAGTACTCAACATGAACTTGGTGGCATGGCCCTTGAAGTTCTGAACCTTAGCATATTTGGATCATGATAGCACATAAAGTCTACCTGTTTGAGTTCTGCAAGCTACTGACTTGTTGACCCAGTTTGGAGGACTCCTGCTGGTGCAAGAGTTGTAGTACTGCAAGTTGGAAATATGATTAAAGTGAAAATTTCATGAGCTGCACACTATGCATGCACTTTATAATATAATCTCACAACTCATTTGTATAAGATTAATAACCAGAGAATAACAATCCCACTAGCATTTAAGAGGCTAATAGCAGATGGGACCATGCACACACCTTTGGCTTGGAGGGACGGCGGTTTCTTCATGGCACTCGCTTGCTTGGTGGAACACCTGCGGGGTAGTTCGAGGCATGTGAGATAAACACAAAAATTAATATGATTTATTTACTCATATTCCCTTACCAATTATTCTTCCTCCTCAACATCTTTATTGATTGGTTTAGGGTCTGAAGGATTGAAAGATTATTAAGTTAGTTACAATGTTGAATTTTTATTTCTACTACTCATATTCAAAAAACTTACCGGCAGCCTTTAACCAATCTTGTAGGCATATCAATGCCTCGACCATGTCACTCTTTAGCTTGCTCCTATGATCAGTGATGATTCTACCACCGGCACTAAAGGAAGACTCTGACGCCATGGTTGATGCTTGAATACCTGGCACGTCACGAGAGATGCAAGATAGAACTAGGTACTTACGATTGTTCATTTCCCACCACCCCAGGACGTCGAAATCTTTTTTGAGGGAAAGAGTTCTTCAGTCAAGTATCTATCAAGCTCATTTGTTGCTTGTTTTTCTGAACTCTCAAATGGGCTTCCCAATCAGCCAATGGATTATCCACTTCTGCAATCCTATCACCATGCACTCCTTCTTGTGGTAGATCAGTAGCAACAGAATCTCCCATTTCATGGGAGTAGTCTTCAAAAAGACTCCTCATAATCATGTCCACCTTTACAAGGTGATCTTCTGCATTATGTCCAAAGGCTTGCCTGACGCGAAATTCAATGAAACCCAACTTGTATCTTTGATCGAGAATCACGGGTATACAGTTCGCCAAATATGACTCTTTCCAGTACTTGTCAAACTTTTTCTGCATTTTGGTCACCATGGATGCAATTATTGGGTTCTTATTACTTGCATGTTTTTGCAACAACTGGCCGACACTCCATATTTCATGAAAGTAAAGGTTCGCCATTGGATAATTGGATCCTGAAACTACTTTTGTAGCTTCAAAGAAGATCTTCAGTAGTGAGCGGATTGCTTCAGCCATTTTCCAATCATTTGGCGAAGGAACATACTGAAATTGTGAATCTTGCTTCACTAACTCATCAAATGCTTCCCTGTATGGCAAAGCTGAATTGATCATAAGATATGTCGAGTTCCACCGTGTGGCAACATCAATTGAGGGTTCCTTCTCATAGATGATACCGAGCTGCCGAACTATATCCTCAAATGACTGCTCTCGATACTGTGAACTTTTGACATATTTGACACTGTCTCTGAATTGGTCGATGGAACTTTTCATTACATGTAGACCATCTTGCACAACAAGATTCAATACATGTGCATCACATCGGATATGAAAAAGTTTACCTCCACAAGTAAACATGTTTTTCTTTGTCAAATTTTCTCAGATTGTCCATCATTGAACCATTGACTGATACATTATCCAATGTAATGCTGAAGATTTTATCTTCAATATTCCAATACTGCAAACTGTTAAACATGACATTATACATCCGAAAGCCATTATGTGGCGTTTCCATCATACAAAATCTGAGTATCCTTTTCTTCATCTTCCATGTTTTGTCAATGAAATGATAGGTCACACATAGGTATCCAAGCCTCTGATTCAACGTCCACATGACAGCAGTCAGTGAGACTCGAGCACCATAGTTCTTCAATATTTCTCGTAAGATTGACTTTTGCTCTTCGTATTCTCCTTGCAATCCTCTCTTATGGTTGTCCTCGAAAAAAAATTTGAACATAGGATTCAAGCTCTTGACAAACTTGTTTAAGCCACTGTACTCTACAATCGAGAATGGGAGCCCATGTTGAACTATCATGTTTGTGAGATCCCTCCTGGACACTTTTTTGGCTAAATTCCCAATTATCCAAAATAGAGACCTGGGGTGATGATGTAGAAGCACACATCTTTGCAACCATGTCATGCATATTACTTCTCACCCCACATGTTTTGAGATGCCTATGGATGTGGTTAGCTCTGGTGTGAGGCTGGAAAGACTTCATTGCATTGCCCTTCTGCAATTCTTCCATGCTGATATATAGGAATGAAGTCTTTCCAGATCCAGGATTTCAATTTCCGTGGTCGATGCCGGGTGAATTCAGCCTCAACACGTGGAAGATTTGGAGACGGGAAATGTGTAGTAATAGCCGGTACTGAAGATGATTCTGATTTCCTCTCTTGCACTTAAGGGGACATTCCCTTCCTTAATGATACCCATCAGCCCGTCTAATTTCAGAGGCCCATCCGCTTGTCCGTTGAGGGCTCTGAAGCGGCGCGGACGAAACGGACAGGCGGACATCCGTGTCCACCTGCATCCTGACTGACAAACTGAAAGTCTGGAACTGATAAGAGGAGTGCCAGAGATGACTTGTAGTAATACAAGACCAATTAGGCAAAAAGAACTGTATTGCCACAACATGAAAGGTATATACTGTATTACAATTTGAAATCAGAAGGCCAAATTTATTTGGTTGCCTCGGTCGTCCACACCTGTCTTATGAGTGTTCAAAGTGTTTATGTGTATTGCCTAGTCCTTTTTTGGTCTTTTTTTTTGTGTTAGCTTGTGCATGAAGCTTGACATGACATCAGAATGCAGGGTCTCTAGTTCGAGTCCTGGCTTGCGCAATTTATCCTAAAATTATTGTTGCCCACGTGTTGACTTGTCTTCGCCATCACACGTGAAATGGGGTGTTTTTTCGAAAAGGGGAGCAAAGCCCTGGCCTCTGCATCAGCCTTTTGTTTAAGTGTTTCAGCAGTATAGCGTATTACAATCAACGATCACATAAGTCACACATAAATCAGCCAAATGAAAGAAGCGGGCCGAAAGAATCTAGACATCCTTAAGTCTACTAGTATGCCGCCACCCAACCCGGCTGATAGTATTCTGAGCGACCGTCAGCAGCTGTCTGCACCTAGAAGCCATGACATCCCTCTTATCTGGCGGTAGGAGGTAAGCCCAAGACGTAATCTAGTTGTTGGCCATATAGAAAACCCGCAAGAAATTAGTAGTTCCAACCTTATTAAAAACTAAATTGTTTCGACAATTTCAACCCAACAGAAAGCAGAAACGCCAATACAAATTCTAGCTTGTTTTTTTCTCCACACAATTCAACCAATTCCTAAACATATTAGTAATATTAGTTGGTGAACGTAAATTAAAAGTAAACTAGACAATAAGCCAAACCATCTTAACAAAAGGACAATTTTAAAAGAGATATTCAATGGACTCTCACTTTTTAGACCTTGTCCAGTTCTTTTTGCCTGGTTACCTTTAGTAAGTAACATATTTCTATGGAGGAACCACCGCAGGCTTGTGTAGCTCGTCATCCTGTTGTTCATAAGTCTTGCCTTTTCTTGTCTTCCAAATGTCAATGGGGGCACACCCAGGGGCGGAGCCAGAAATTTTTCACTAGGGGGACCGACGAAATTTATCTCTCTTATGAATTGTTGGGAGGGCCAAAATTACAAAAACGTAAGATTTTGAGGTCATTTTAGCAGCAAACCTAGGTGATTTAGCACACGATCCTGCATGGCTGTCGCCCAGTTTGGCGACAGCCATTTCGCTTGACGGCAGTGTTGTAGGATGTGCTTTTATAGCTGCCAATTTCCAGCGCTGGGCTTCTATGCTAAACTTGCAAATGAGCATTGTCCGCCTAGCATCCCAACGGTAGCTCTATCCTTTATCCATGTTCTATTGACGTCCCATAGCCACAAAACAATCTAATGCAATGTGCAGCTTTTCATTTATATGTGATCGGAACTCCACCCACCGCATTCAATTCGACACTACATATATGTCTTCACAAAAGTAGCCTTTCCCAATCCTCCTCTCATGCGTATGCTTACTATACTCTCCCTTCCCTCAGTCAGCTTGAACTACATGGCTTGCTAGCTCTCATGAGATGATCGATCTTTCTTTCTCTACCATTTACACTAGCACCTAGAAATGGAAGGCCTCAGGAACTAACCTTTCTCATGTGTGTCAAACAATATATTAGTTTATTCTGCCACATGCTCGTTTGGAAGTGAGCACCATGCTGCAGTACAATTCTCTTCAAGTCGGCTGAAAGACATAGTTAGACGATGAAGGTCTTACAGTGGACTGTCCATCTTGTTTACATCAATTTGGAGTTCTGTTTCTAATGGTTGGTGTATGAAACTTGACACGGTATCAGACCATGGGTCATAGATTGAAGTCTCGGTTTTCGCAATTTAATAAAAAATTAAGTAGCTTGTCTAACAGGTAATTATGGGTTAATTTGATATATGTCACTGCAATTTCCGTATATTTAAGAAACATCACTACAATTTTCGTCTTTCGAAAAGCGTCACTGCAGTTTTCTGTACAACTCATAGTTGCCATTACACTCACTTAGAAACACGTACTGGCCAATATACTCCATACTTCGCTTCATACGTATGGAAGGCAACCTAAATAGGAGTGTAGGCGATTGATCCAATTCTCTGTACAACTCATAGAGCTTTGATATATTTCCTTTAGCACCAAAAGGAAGCTAAATTGAATTATACGCGATCCTGTGGAGTAGCTCGATCCCATCTTTCCAAGGAAAGCAGGGGCGAATTCTAAATTATGGGATATGTTTGTAGAATTTTTTGATTTTATATTCCTAATATATAAATGCCAGTATTGTGCAATGACACAATCAGGAAAAAGTAATCGAACAAGTGAGAACAGAGAAACGACCAACTGAACAACAAGTGAAGAAGAGATTGTGAAACCGAACAAATGAAATCACGGACAACTGATCATGCATAATGACAACATTGTTGTTTTTTCCCTACCGTCTCAGTTATGAAGCGTGCGCCTGTCCACGTAAAATTGGGAGCTTCTTAAGATCCGAAGACTATCATAACTTTACCTATTCCACAAATTTTCATGTCCATCCGGAGAGGAACATGTAGACCACAAAAACATAAATCTTGAAAAATGGAAGTCCTCAAACGTTGTCATTGTCGGTCCAATAGCAACTACTCCCTCTGTTCCAACCAATAGGATGTTATAGACATTTTAATTTGGAATACATACATAGCTAAATAAGTGAACAAATACACTAAAACTTCTATATACATCCAAATCGGAAAAAGCTAAAACATTTTACCTTTTAGAACGGAGAGAGTACTTTTCAATGACATGAGTCACATGACTCAACACTCTCACATGCTGTACAACATCCATTAATACGATATCGGAATTCCACACCGACCATCTTCATAATAGCACTGTCTAAGCCCGGCAGTTTGACCCATGGGTACGTCCGTCCATGGGCACCCGACCCGGATGGGAAGGGTATGGGTCGCTATTTTCACCCATGGGTTTTGCCCATGGGCGACCCGATTAGCCGTGGGTAGGGTATGGACATAGACTTGTACCCATGGGCGACCCGATGGGTAACCCGATTAATATTAATTAATAAATATATACGAGTATCATGTGTGAGAAATCACGTAGATGTGATTTTATCTATTATACACGTATAATACTGTCTAGCCTTTTTATTTAACAAACATCCAAAATACCATATTCTGGCCCACCATTTGTATCACGTTATAGCCCACATGAGTGGCAATCAAAGCAGCTCACAGAACTCAACGTGAATTACCCCTATCACTGGAAAAGGAAAAAGCCCATGAAACAAACGGGCAGGCCCATCAGTCACATCCATTTACAACGGCTACGACAGCAGCACATGGCGCACACCCACGGTAAATTGTTAGTACCACCTCGCCAGCTGAAGGAGGTTCGCGTCGGAGCTGCGCCTATAAAGAGAGGCTTGCGGGGTTGTCAGTTCTCGTGCAATGCTGGTCCTTGACCTGGCCGAAAAAGATGAAATATTGTTACTGTGGTAATACCCGATGGGCACCCGATTGTGTTGGGTTGCCCGATGGGTTCGGGCATGGGTCTGAGTTTCGACCCATGGGTCGGGTCATGGGCACAGGTGTGACCCGATAAGCAGTTCGGGCATGTGTCTGTTAGAGGTCGACCCGGCTGAACCCGACCCAACATATTCTTTCCTATGTTCACCCCACCTAACGTACGCACAACAAAAGCAACCTAAAAGAGCCTCACGATCAGACCACTAATCGAGATCTAACTCAAAATAACAACCAACCTGCACCATGTGTACGTTTAGCAAATTTGAGGAGTCTATACGGACACGGCGTTTTGGGTCATAGGTGCATCTGCAGATTCTGCACCCGTTAGGTAAAACATTTTTAGTTTTTTTTTCAATGTGTCAAAAAATTCCGAAAAAAATTTCGGATATGCATCAACATTTTTAGTGCTAGCACAAAAAATTTCGCTGTGAAAAGACATTTTGTGTGACCTGTGCAAAAAAGACAAAACCATGTCTCGTACAAAAGTCTTTTGTAGCAATCCGGATTTGTCTTTTTTGCACAGGTCGCACAAAATGTCTTTTCACCGCGGATTTTTTTGTGCTAACATGAAATATGTTGAACTATCTCCATATTTATTTTTGGAATTTTTTGACATTTAGAAAATGGTGTTTTTGGGTCATGACTCATGGGTGCAGATGCACCCATGACCCGAAATGGATTTCCGAGTCTATACTTACTATTACTAGTTGAATGCCCGTGCGTTGCTACGGAGACATAAATATTATAGCGATTCAACACTAATCATTTCAAACATATAAATTTTAAATTCTGATGCACATCAATCATCATTATATAGGACAAGACAGAACATAATTTCCAATCAACTGTATTTAACATAAAAGTGTAATAATTTCCACGTAATTAGTTAAACAATGTTGCCACCATAGTACTCACAAGACGAATCATGTACACGATAGTTATATTAGCTGTTGCTTATGTAGTACATTGGGTGTTTAAAAATGCTTTGGACGACAAGAATTATCCCTCCAACATCTAAGCTCCCTAGAATTTCTGGCCTGTGGTTCACCCACGACATGGGCCCACATTTCAGTGACACAGTTTGTCGGTGGTCCCACTTTTCAGTGGCTATGGTCTGTGTCGAGGTCGGTTCATGTCGCGTGGTTCTTTTTTTTCGCCGCTTCTCTCCACTTCCCGTCTCCCTTTCCTCCTCTCCTCTCTCGATTTTTCTCGACGGCTGCGCTGGTGGATTTGGGTCCAGGCTTTTCTCGAGGTCATGGATCGCGGCGGCGCCGCCGTCCTACTGGTTCTACGCCCGCGAGCGCTTCGTGTGCCACCGAGGGGGTGGTGTGCCCCGACTGCGACGGCGCATTCCTTGAGGATATGGACACACTGCCGCCGCCTGCTCGCAGGGCCACCTCGCTGTCAGCCCTTCCTCTGCCGCCGTGACGCGTGGGTCGCGGCTCCGCTCGCAGGGATGATAGATCTCTATCCCCGCTGCACCCGCCGCGCTGCCGCCGCCTCGGGGACCGCTTGTCGACGTACAACCCGGTCATCGTGCTCTGGCGCTCTGCCCCTCCAGCTTTGAGCTCTTCTACGAGGACAGCTTCGGATCCGGGGCTCCGCCCGTTGCCGGGCAGGATGCCCAACTTCCTCATGGGGTACGCTCCGAGCGGCTCCTCGAGCAGCTTGCCGAGACCGAGGCTGGCGGGCGGCCGCCCCTGCGACGACCACCCACCGGCGTCTAAGGCCGTCGTTGACTCCCACCACTGCGCTGTCTGCAAGGAGGCCCGGGAGATGCCCTATGGCTAGATGTACCACCAGGACTGCATCCTGCCATGGCTCGTGCTGTGCAGCTCGTCCCCCGTGTGCCGCCACAAGCTACACGGCGTCGCCGTCTCCGGCATCCAGCGACGACCAGGGGAGCAACATTGGGGCTGAGGCTGGCAGCGAGGAGGAGGAGGAGAGTGGAGGCTACCAGGTTCTGCACAAGATCTGAATCCATTATTATTCTGTCTTTTTGCTCATGTATCGCTCCTCAGATCAGCGTGGAGGACTGCTCTGCGGCGGCATGCATCTTCAGAAGTTGTTCACCTTGCACGATGGCAAGCTGGACCAGGCCGTCATGATGTCTGATTGTTAGATATGTGTTATTTATCATGGTAATTTTACCACTTCAATTTTTGTTTTCCTCATGTGTTGTTCAGATTATAGATTCTAGAGCTCCATTTATTTTTATTGTATCTAGAGACATTATTCCATAGCTGTGAGGAACACTTTTTCGTTAGAGTCAATCATTGTGTGGGTGCATGGGCCATCTTAACTTGCATTATGATTTAACAGTAGATTATATGAAGTAATTGCTAAAAGATAGTATTAACACAATCACAGCAACCTCAGACCTGAATGACTATTTGTCACTATTCTTCCACCTCTATTGAAAATAATTTATATTTCATGGGCATAGAGTAAGTGCTCTATTTTCCATCAAATATATAGATAGATATGTCGGTGCATTTACACTCTTGATTTTTGTCATCACAAGCATAGAGACATGTAGCCAGTTTTATTTACGGTTTTTATTGTTTTCATCACAAGCATATAGACATGTAGCCAGTTTTGTGATCTTTCATTTGCTTCCTGTAGCAGTCATGTGCATTGCCTTTCCTTTTAGCTAGGTATAAGATAAGTAGTATAGGATTATGCTGATAAACATATCTTGTCCAATTATATAGTTCAGGGAAGCACAATGTGTGTGGTATCCTCATCATAACGGCATTGTGCAATAAGAAAGATATATTTCTTCGTTTTTGTTGTCTTATACATTGCATAATTTATTTATGTGTTCAGGAATGCTGTGAGCAACATAAGAACTGAATTCATAGAAGTTGCCACATATGCAGTACATATTAATGAGGTGAAATATCTTTGATCAGAAGAATGATTGCATAGTTTTACATAAACTGGTGTTGATTATCATTTCGGTTCTGACTCCTATCTGCTGACCTGTTTTTTTCCTTTTCTTTTTTAGGAAAATCGATTGTGGTAGGTATGTTCTGAGAATATTGCTTGCTAAACTCTGAGATTAATTTCTTGCATTGTCAAATACTGCATGACTTCAGTCATTCAGGCGTGGTATTAAAAATTACAATGTAATACATGGTTGATACTTTCTTCTGGTTCTTCCCAGTTCTTATGGTTATGATATTTCTTTTGAAAACAGTGCTATGACCTATGAGTACAAGCCTTTGCATACAGAAATAAGGAGAAGGAAGATCTGCGATAAATAAATGCGGAATACATATGTCTATGTGCTTTTTTATTTTAAAACTAAAATTTAGTCACTTGGAAGGTTTGGGACCTGGTATGTTCCCAACTCTGTGTATCACTTAGTGATGGCGGCCTTCCAGGTGTTACACATTCAGCAAGTTATATTTGTTCATATTCTGATAGAATCCGCTTAGGTTGTCATGAATTTAGCAGTTGTCACGAATTTCCAGCAGAGTTTCATGAATTAGGGTGTGTAGAGCAAGATAGTAGCATGTCTTGTACATTAGGTCTGTATAGAAGCACAATAGAAAAAGATATGGTACAAAAAATCATACATTGCCGATTTGATAGGGTTGCCTGATAATTCAAAATTCAGGCAGTTTGCTGCATAGTGATCTTGCTGCAGCCTGCAATCAATAAACTTGACGTAATCCATTTTCTCCGAAAGATTGACTCTAGGCCTAAGGCATAGTTAACTGGTCACCACTTTTACAGGATGGCGAAGGCAGTGCAGGGATGTGATGGTTTGTTGGCGGTGTGGAGGTGAGGGAGGAGAGGTCGCCACTCGACGGTCCGGTGTGGTGACGGAGCCGTGCATGGAGGTGACGGTACGGTGCAGGGCTGTGAGGTTGCTGTGCAGGGAGGCTATGGGGCTGCTGGGAGGCATCTGGCACCAAGGCAGGGAGTCGTCAGGGTTGAGGGCGAGGTGATCCGATTGCGTTCAATTTCCCTTTTTTGCGATTATTACTTGCATGATTGTAGGGGCGACGGTGTGTTGTGAAGGACGGCGCGACGCGTGCGTAGGCGGCGCTCGCGGCAACAGCCACTGGCAAGGCGGTGCTGTGCACGGCGGCCGAGGCAACCTGGCTTGAAGAACTGTGGCTGTCAGTCTGGGTGGCGCTCCTTCTGTTCGATCTGCTCCTGGGCATGTCATACGGGGTGTTCTCTGCGAGCTTAGAACTCCAGTGCAGGGGTCATGGCTCGCCTAAGACGAGTTGTTCAGGACTCAGGCTGCAGCGCCCTGCTCTGTGAAGGTGACCTTTCCTTATTCTGACATTTTGGTGGAACATCATTCCTTGCTAACATATCTACATGACCATGTCAAATAAAACATATCTACATGTCTTTCGATTTCAGATATTGCAGCAAAAGCTCACATATCCTAATCTTGTGTTAAAATTGGTTTTTCTTTTGTTAGTTTCAATAGCAGTAATCTATGATAGATTAATTAGAAAAATCAGAGTGAAAGTATCAGACTTATATGAAGAGTTCTTGTTTCATATGCATCATGAGAAGATATCTTTGATACTAGGTTATTTCAGATTCACAAAGCTAGGAGTGTGTAGAAGTGTTTCGCTTGCATATATTTGCTTATCTTCTTTTTTTAATTTCTAAGTGCGGACTGCAGACTACTGTCATGATGGCAACAAATTTTGATAACTAGATATGGTCAGCTCTAAGGGGGTGATAACACTGTCAATAAATTCGAATTGTATGTAAAAAATCATTGTTTATTTATGCGCTTTCTTCTGTCTGCACTTTATGACTTCGCATATTGATGTCACTTAATAAAAAACAGCATCAAGCAACTCTATGTGGTATGTTTATGAAGCTATGAACTCTGCACAATGCATCTAGCTATTATTTTGTTTACATAAATGTCTTACATTTACCTTTTTGTGTAGTGACTAATAAGTACATTTGTTTCTCCAATTTATGGATGGGTGTTAATCGTGTCCAAATAAATCTTAGTTGTCCGTCCAATTTATGGATGGGTGTTAATCGTGTCCAAATAAATCTTAGTTGTCCGATTTGCAAGGTGTGCTCTCAGATTATAGACAAAACTATTACTTCTAGCTTAAGTTCTTATCCATTTCTTTTCCAC
This sequence comes from Puccinellia tenuiflora, assembly GCA_012064385.1. NCBI lineage: Eukaryota > Viridiplantae > Streptophyta > Magnoliopsida > Poales > Poaceae > Puccinellia > Puccinellia tenuiflora. Next base: position 4,806,533 of record QRDG01000150.1, on the reverse strand, counting down.
TTCTTACAATTGCACGACAATCTTTGCTGCAAAAAATGTAGGTTGTTTTATTCACTCCATGTGTTATTTTGCTAGGGTAGTGAAAAATTAGGATATCACGAAAGGCATGTAGGGATCATTCTGTTGCTGAAAACTTGCAGAATGCCCCAGGTTTCAGCAGCCTACCATTGTAAAATGAAAAAGAAAAAATATATATATCTTGGCCATTTGACTTTTCCTCTATGATTGTACTGGATTGAGATTTTCACTGATGGTAGATTAGGATATATTACCTTTGTTCCAAAACGTAAGTCGTTTTGGTAGGCTATTTTGGAACGGAGGTAGTACATGACAGCATTGGAGAGCTGTAATGCACCCTCTATTTTGGTCCCCATTTTTTGGGTTGAATTAAGCATGCCTTGGTGATCACACTTCAAATTGAGGTCTAGGTAATTTATTTGTTCATTCCTTTGCAGGCTATATGGTTTTCCTGTGTAGTCGTCATTCCATATTTTAGAAAGGGTGGGCTATATTCTGAATTGAATCATTCACAAAAGAAAAGATATTTAGATTGTTTCAATCCTTGAGATGATTTATGCCTTAGAACATATATCTTATGTGCTGCTTTGTTAGCACTGGAGGAACAGTTGCTCGTGGTGCTTGCTAGCTTATAGTTATTTCTGGCATATGTCATGCATTTAGAACCATGAGTATTTTACTGTTGGGAGATTTGTTTTGTGGTCATCTCTGAAAAGGATGTCTAACATATACATGCCTTTGTTGTTTGAAGATTTAACATCAATTGTTCTTTCCAGGTCCTAAATGTGGTTTTAATCAAATTACTTAGCTACAGCTGAAGACCTCCCTCAAAACTGTATGGATTGACCCCTCCGTTTATTTAGTCAGTGCCCAGAGCTATTGCATCATGGGAAACTAAATCGCAAGTGATTGCATCAAATATTGTTATTTGTGAAGGCTCAATACTTGGATAATACATGTGTTTTTTTCTTTAATTTGGGTGATTTTTTTTTTTTTACCATGGACATGATCAGTAGAATATATTTATTTTTATGTGTTAAATAAGTTTGTCTCACACCGGCAGAATTGGTCAACCTGATGTGTTCTTACATATTATGGATGTTATCCATGATCTACTTCGATGTGCACCCCGCATTCACTTCGGAGCCGAGTTGCATGTTTAGAAATGTTACACTAACGAAGTCGATCTGTATGGCGAGTTGTAAACTAAAGACCATTTGGCCTTATACATGACGATGCTGCTATAGTGAACTACATTGGTCAGTGGACATGATGCAATGCGTAATATACATGGTTGTTCCTATTAGACAATATTATATTTTCAGCGATGTAAAAGATGATTTGTGTGAAAAGTCTCAGTACGGTATGCTTCTGATTACCCATTCAAACAAAAAAAATCATTATTTGTCAGCTATTATCAAATGGGCGCAGCAAAGCGCGCCACCCCCTTCTAGTTCCCTACTGAAGAGACACGAGATACCCCTTGGAGGACTCCTCATAGCTTTTGATAAGATTCATGAGTTCCTCTTTCTATTGATCCCTCGGAACCCTTCTCGACAGCTTGTTTGAAACATTTTTTGGAAACTCTGGCTGTATGCAGCTCATCTACCAAGCAAATATTTCCATTCGATCATCTAAACTGAAATTCAGAAAATAAGCAATCTCATAAAAAAAACTAAGGTAGTGAAACCAAATAAATTAGAAGATATTTATTAAGATATATTAACAAATAGAAAAATTAAGCGATCATGAGATAGGAGTATGCTTATGTCGGGTAAAAATAACTACATCCCGTTACCAAAAATGTGTTCCAATGAGAAGAGGTCATACCTCAAAAGTCTATATCTGAGTGTTGAAGCCAGTCGTCCTACCCTTGTCATTGGCTCCAGAATCGCGGCTATATAATCCTCACGCATGGCACATACTTTGAAGTTAAACATAGGAATATAATTCAGTTAAGAACAACTTGCTAGTCATTACTCAATCTATGTTGTTTTATCAAACTAAAATACATGAAATAATTCATTTCTCTTTTCAATCTTACTGCCCAAAACACTCTCATTGATTACATTTTGATGTGTCACTATCTAACTTACTTTTCCTGCCCATGCACATTTATCAAAGAGGTGTATGCTATTGAAATGCATGAAAAATTAGATGAAATTTAATATTTACTCACAACATCCCAATTTCCGAAAATGCTACTCCCTCCGATCCATAAAAAGTGTCGCCCACTTAGTACAAAGTTTATACTAACTTAGTATAAAATGAGCGACACTTTTTATGGAGCGGACGGAGTATTCAAATACAAACTTCCTTGTAGGTATCTAGAAAGTAATCGTCCAACGGAATTTTCAACTAATTAGCAAGCATTAGATCAAAATATGTTATGTTGTTATTCTTACTGGGCAATCACATTAATCATAGCACATCGAGCATATTATGGGCATCTATCAATGGAAGCCAAGACCCTCAAAAGTTCACCTGATACAACCTGAGCATTTAGTGGTCAATACCAATCGAAAAAAAATCTATGGAAACGTGTCATGTTATCCTTTGGCAGCGGCTGAGTTTAAGAATATTGCGATGACAGTTAAAGCAAGAGACAACGAGTAAGAATGCCACCTAATTCTGCAACAAGCTTCCAGTTGTTAGAATTGTTCTATATCTACACAACTGATCTTGGATTCAAATGCTAGTATGAAAAATAAAGTAATATCACATAAGCAAAAATGAAGGTATTCCATGCTTTAGTAAGTAGGTTCACCTCCGGCTCCTCATGTGATCCACCTTCAATGCGGCTTGTACTCTGCACCAACTATGTGTAACCAGACATTGCCAGTGCATATACAAAATAGGATTTATTGAAAAAACCCTATCTGCTCCTATTTCTACATTGCCTGCCCTGACATCAGAACAGTGTGGAGGCCGTGGCAATCATGCAGGTTGGCTGGTGCTTGTCTCACGGGCATCCGCATCATCCACGTCAGTCAGAATATGCAGCTAACTAAATCCAACCGTGGCGCACGATCAAACTATAATACAATACTATATTTCTAGATTGCATCTTGATTAGGGATAGCTCAGATAGTATATATTGGCTCAAATAGAATATCCACATATCTCTAATCTTCCAATATAAAAGAGATTAAAAATACATATGGCAATTTAATTTGCTGCAACAACCAAATATTTCTACTGGGGTTAATCAGTGTGCCTCAACTATCTACCTTAGTGCAATTTTTTAATTCAAAAGGGAGTCATGTGTTTGTCAATGATGTGAAATTCTAAACCTGCGGCAGGCAACTGTATTATCCATTCAGCCAAGATTTTCATCATCAAAGTTGGTGCATAAATTTATCTAGCAGACTAAGCTAATGTCTGGGGCAGGTATTTCAAAGAAACAGAATTCAAAACTGTATTAAATAAAATCACAATGTAGCAGCACTTGTTCTTGTTGCGCATGAAATGGAACGAAAACATCCAAATATCAATGTTTACCTTTGTTTCATTAGACAGATGGTTTTCTCCTGCATCCACCTGTACTTAGCTCCTTAGATAATATAAAGTAGCATCATTTCCTGATGGGAAAACTGTTATCTTACGTTCTTCCAGTAGCAACTAATGCTTTAACCGAAAAGAAGGCTCCATAGGTGAAACACACACCCCAAGTGCCTAACCTGCCAAAGTAAAAGTTTTTGGTAAGGTAGTCAGTAAATGTGGCAATCTGATAAACTATGAACCATCTTCTCTTTGTCTGCTCTCAATGTCGAGATAAAAATAAAAATACAAATCTCCGCCCGGACATGCCACATTGCCATAGGGTCCGTCAAAGAATGCCTTGATATTTAACTTGACCTGAGCATCCAAAACACAAACAAGCTGCTTAGCAAATAAATCTTCACCGGGACATAAACAGTATGGTCCATGTTGCATTAGTAGAGATTCTTTGATTGCACCATGTTGCATTAAAACAGTATGGTCCATAGTTCGTTTTGTAATTGAAGGATGCATTTAACAAAGAAATAGTGCAGTTAGACGATTGTAAAATAGAAATGAACAAAAAAAAAGTTACTGTTGTCAATGTGTCTATTCAGAAATAATGTAGTGTTTCTGCCACCATATTGATGTCTTTGCTCAAGGGATATGCATGGCAAAGAAAAGTATGCCACGAATTGCTAAGAAATTGCTAAGAGAACCTCCTGGGCCGTTCAAAAGGATATCATCTTCACTATCCTAGTCCACAATTTGACCTATATCTACTTCAGGTTCATCCTCTAAACTATCATGTCAATTGGGTCCATCAGAGAAAAAACTTCATGAACGTCGACATCATGTATGCTCACATTATATCCAACAAAATTGTGGGGCTCTTGCGAAGTAGCAGGGAAGGGAGTGGAACTCATATAGTAGATGCAGCAGAGCAGGCAGGCCGCAGAGAACAGAAGAGGAGATAGTCGCGACGCCCACCCACCTCCCTACACCGGCAACACCACCTCCTCACCAACGCGTCACACTCAGAGCCCCTCTCTCTGGCCGATGAGACGGAGTACACCACCTTTGAGATCTCGGTGCCTGAGGAGACACTGAACCACTCCTCCAACACCTCGCGTCTTTGGGTCATACGCCTCCGCGCGTCCATCGGTGAGAGACGGCGGGCTAGGCGTGACCTTAAGCTGCGCCGAAGCGCTCTCCTTGAGGCTGCCGCTGCAAACATCAAACAATCCATCTCAGGCTTCCAACGCAGTTGTTCAGAGACTACAGCCAATATTATTTCATTTGCCAGAACTTATTGAACAGGCGTATAGCACAATTGGGCAGAGACACCAAATGTCTCTTAACATAAAATGCTTGCGGTGAAACTTAGGTAACTAATAACGGATGAACAATTGCACCATGAACAGAGATAAATTGTTTGTGGAATATTAATGGCTAGCTAGCAGAAACACAAAAAAAGAATTAAGCATGACCTGAAAGGAGTCCATTCTACTGCTCGATGGACAAAGACAAATTAAACAGAAATCAACAATCATAATTTTTCATCACAAGAAGAAAGATCCATGAAATCATTGATCAAGCATATATCCTCATACCCTCTAGGAGAGCATCTCGACGCTGCAGTGGTTGCTAGTCGGGGCGACACGGACTTTAGGTCCGGTGGGATCTGGAAGCCCATGAACTCCATAGGGTGCAGCGTCAGCGTGCACCTGAACGTGCCGGCCGGGTTCGAGCCTGACTCCACCGGCGTGAAGCTCTGCAGCGCCTTGGTGTTGAGAAGGGAGTACTCCACGCCGAATGGGTGCCGCAGGAACTCGGCCGTCTGCGACGCCGCCCTGGAGGATGGAGACACGCCCTGTCCGGCAGCACGTCCTGGAGGCAGGAGGATGGAGGCGTGCACTGTCCGGCGGCGGTGTGGAGTAGGAGTCCGGCGAGGCGGTGACTGCGTGTAGTGGCAGCGCTAGGATTGGGGATTGTTGGAAAAGGGATCAATCGATTGAGGTAGGGGGTGGCAGGGGTACCCCTCCATCTCTCTTCCTCATCAACGAGCGCGATGTTGCCGCCCTTGCTTCTTCCGGAGACGAGGGGTCGGGCACGGCTTCTTCCGGAGGCGCGGCTGGTGCCAACGCTTATGCACGACGGAGCTGATGCTCGAGCAACATGACCATGGGGAGGCGGCACATCAGGAGCAAGGGCATGCGTGGTTGGAGGATCGTGGCGGCGGTTTCCATGGCAGGTGCTGACCACGGCGCGACGGGGACGAGGGATCCGACACGGAATCCTCCGGCGGCACGGCATGACGGGGTTGGGCCCGGCGGTGGCGGGGCAGATCGAGCAACATGAGGAAGGGAGGCGGCGCAGTAGAGGCAGCCATGGTGGGGGAATTGGGATTGCTTTTCTTTTCTGTTCGTGGGATGTCGATCGGTTTTTTTTTACGTCCGGGCGTAGAGGATCGAGCGACAGATGGTCGAGGGGCCCATGGGCCTAATCGCGGGGCGAACGACGTGCGTTCGACGGAGGCATCGTCTGGCGACGAGGTACGAACGTCCAACTCCAATATTATAGTATAGAAAAGAGTGAACATATTCTTTCCTATGTTCACCCCACCTAACGTACGCACAACAAAAGCAACCTAAAAGAGCCTCACGATCAGACCACTAATCGAGATCTAACCGTCAAAATAACAACCAACCTGCACCATGTGTACGTTTAGCAAATTTGAGGAGCGGACGAAAAATCTGCCATCGCCGCCCGCGTACGCATGCAACCCAATCCGCTCTACAAGAAAAAATATGCTAAATCAGCGGAAATTAAATCAATCTCCCTCGCCGTTCATCCTTCCCATCAGGCGTGTGTTGCTGTGAGACGCCGGCGCCCTAACCATTCGTACGTCGTCGCCGCGCTGCATCAGACGAGACGCCACGCCGACGAGCTCCTCGCTAACACAGGTGAAGACTCACCCTTCATAGACGCTGCCCAGACTCATCATGTTTGAGACGCACTGCGCCTCCGGCGACCGACGAACTTCTCGGCAAGGCTCATTTTCCAACAATGTGATCCGTTGATTTCTCACGTTTGCAGTGGACCAGGTCGGGCGGATTCCCCAACGTCGGCCAACTCTATCATCTCTGCGTTGTCATCTGCTGCAACCTGCCATGGACTACGCATCTTGTGGCTCCTCTCCCCCATCTCAGTTTCTTGTTCTTGCAAATCCAAAAGCTGCATCGATTATTCCGGCAAGGATACGGCTCCTGCGCCATCCAGGAGCACCGCTGCTAACGGGTGGATAAGCATCTAACATGTACCCCCTTTCATGATCAGCCCAATAGGCATGTACGGAGTATCTTTGATTTTTTTTTCCAGAATAGCGTATATCATCACTTATTTCATCCTATGTGCATGTTTTTTGTACTAATTATTGTGGGCATTTTTTTGAACATAATCATTGAGGAAAATTATTTCTTAAGTTGCAGCTTATTAAACTGCAATTCTGTATATGCGTACTGCAATGCAGTAATTCATTTTTCGGAGTCGTTTCTGTCGACATATTGTTTATTCTATTAGGAATTAAGGTGCAAATGGTTCGGACCATTTTTTTTCTTGGCTGTAGATTAACTTTTGCAGCAACTTTGAAACTAAACCTGAAGTTAAGTCCTTTTGGGAAAATAAATATGGGCATACGGTACTGTCTTATAGAAAAATAAAGGGCATATGTGCGCCTGGTTTGAGTGGAGATCTGACATACAATTGATATAAAGTACCAATTTGCACAACTTGCACGCTTTTTGTTGGCGGCGGCGAGCTACCCCTGGGGTCTGCGAGGTACTACCTCAGCTTCGAAACATTGCAAGTTTTCACTCAGGTGCGGTCATATTACCTTATCCTTTAGAATAGAAGTAGTTGGTATTTTCACTCTGCCGTGAGTAATTCTTATTTTTCTGTTTAGTGCCACAAAATTGTCTTTAGATTAAAGCAATGTTATCTGAATAGCATAATTAAATGGCTGTCCATATTTAGCAATTATTATCTTGTTGATTGGTTTTTGGAAGGGAAAACAGTATGGCAGCAATGGTGTATGGAGCGCGTGTCTACGGGGAAGAAGTTCATCTATAAGCCAGGGCCATGTTCACATAAAGTACAAGGATATGTATGCTATCAATATGGAACCCGACCATATTTGGTTCAGAACTCGAATTTTCAGGACGACTATTTGATTTTCTAAACCTTGTGTGGATTTGGATCCACCGAGAAAGTCTGAGTATGGCTTGGTAGCAACGCTAAGATATTTGGGGGAGCCTAAGTGTGCATGGATGAGATTTAGGCTGAGACTGAGACATTAGTCTTTATTCATGTTGTTTTGTGTTCAGACTTGCACAATGCACATCACATCATCGAGAAGGAGTTTGTGCTTGATTGAGGCGTTGTATGCCTGACATGAATCAGAGATTTGCATGTTGTGCGTCTTAATTTAAAGTCGGTTGACAAATTAATTTGATAAAATTTATTTGACTTAAATTGATGTGACTTTGATTTCCAAAAGGTCGAAGATATTTTTGTACTGGCGCTGCTTTAAATCAGACAATACTGAAATTGGTGTAATATTTGTTTTTATAATCGGAAGTTTGTGTAAGGAAGATTTGTTTTATTCCAACAGATTGGCAGCAGTTTTACCATTGTTTGGTCCAGTCATGTATTGCAACGTGTTAATTTTTTTTCTTTTAATTTTGTTCATGCCCTATCTTGCAGACCACACTTAAAAGAAAAACCAGTGAGGACCAACTTTACTGTGTATCATTCTTAATCGAAATAATGTAGCTTTTATTATCATATTATAGGTTATCGAGGATGCTGGATATACTGAAGGAGATGACCAACGGTCGACTATTGGTAGCTTTGTTTCAGAAGAACTAAAAAACTGATCGACCTACATTTTCAATTAATTTAATACTGATTGATCTACATTTCAATCTGACATAGATGATTTATGGTAGATCTACAATCTCCATTGGTAGCTTTCTCTCTTAGGACTTGACAAACTGATTAGAATGTTTTATTTATGATTTTGTATGATTGGTACAAAAAAATTTAATATTTTTGTTGATTTCATATGGGTTGACACGAATTGTTTCAAACCTTCTAGATAGACGTGCGTTGCACGTGCAATGCATACTAGTGGATATATAACTGTCATCTCCCTCTCCTTGAATGGTTCACTTACATGACTTTCTAGGTTCGAATGAAACGATCTCAATTGCACTATCATCTCCCCATTCAGCTGCACTGCATTATCTAGAAATAAGAGGCAGCAGGAACTAACTCTCCCCTTGTGAGTCAAACAGTATAAGAGTTTATGTAGCGCTATGTTTAATCACAAGAAAGTAATGCGCCACAACTCAATGATCTTGAAAGTGAACTAACGCGAACATTTAGAAGAGGGGATTTCAATGAACAGCCATGATCCAAACAACTTCCAACAGATAAATTACCAGCAATGTCGGGATGAGGGTCCAGCTTCTAGAGCGTGCACCCTTCTCTTGTATGTCGGAAAGTGCAACAGTTTCTTTTGCCCGATGCTCAAGTGGACATCAGCACAGTGCTGCTGTCCAGTCATGTGGAAGTCAACCGACATGAATATTTAGTTGATGAATGTTCCCGAGAACAATCAGGTCAAATTGTACTTCTCGGTGCCTAATTCTTGCGCAACGTCAAGGTGCTAAGAGCAACTCCAGCCGTTGGCCCCCCCAAGCCGAATTGCCGGCGTTTTTTTGGGCGTCCTGGGGAGGCGCCGGCGGAAAAAAACGTCGTGGGATTGGAGTGGTTCCCAGCCGTGCCCCCCAAGACGGTACGGCGAAAACAAGACTTAATTTGAACAACATAATGAAACTCGACGAAACTCGACGAAATTTATACAAAGACGAGTTAATTTATACAAACTAAAATAAAACTACGGCTTAATGCCGAGACGGCTGTAGAGGATTGTGTAGTCCTCGTCCTCGTCGCTGTCGTCGTCGCCACCGGCCGCCGGAGGTGCTGAACGACTGCATCCAGCGCCGTCGTCGCCGCGGCTCTGGCGGCCACGCTCGTCGTCATCGTCCTCTTCCAGAACGACGAATTGCCGGCGTTGACGACGGCGGCGCTCGTGGCGCTCCTCCGCGGCCGCCGCGGCCTCTATACGCTGCCGGCGCTCCTCGTCCTCGCGCTGGTGGTCGCTGGCGGACCACGCCAACGCGAATTCCTTCGGCGCCGGCGGGACGTCGTTGAGGCTCGCCTGTATAGCGAGCCTCGTCGCCTCGTCCTCATCGTACGGCTCGGCCGTCACGACGGTCTTCTTCTTCTTCATGGCCCGGAGGCCGGGCTCCTCCTTGCCGCGACCGATGGTGACGCCGCGCGAGGTGAGGCCGGGCTCCTCCTTGCCGCCGGAGGTGACGCCGGAGTCCTTCACGCGGCCGATGACGCTCCCGCGCGGAGTCCTCCGCACCGGCGCCTCGCTCGGCTCCTCCTTGATGCGTGCGAGCGGCGCGGTCTGGGGGGGCGGGGCCTGGAGGGGCGGCGAGTTGCCCTGCTCGATGTAGTCCAGGACGATGTCCAGGGAGCGCCCGGGCATGCCCCACCATGCCTTCCGCCCCTCCCTGTTATTGCGCTCCGGCTCGGTCGACGCCGGGCCGGTGTAGTCGTTGAGCAACCGCCGGCGCCTATCGGTGAAGAAGGACGTCCAACGCTCGTGGTTCTGAGGATCCCAGGCGGGATCCTGGCGCTCCGCCGCCGTGAGTAGCTCGCGGGCGGCAGCGATCTCCATCCAACGATCGTCGCCGGAGGGGATGGGAGGGACGGAGAACCCCATCTGGCTCAGGCGCCACCGTCCGGGGAAGCGCAATCCGGGCGGGCATGGATAGCCCGCCTCGAACAGGAGACGCGCCTCCCGTTCCTGAAGATGCGACCGCGTGAATCTGATCGGGAACATCCCGGCGACGGGAAGATGTGGTGATGGTGCTCGGCGAGAAGGTGCTCTGCGAAACGGGGTGTGCTCGCTGATGAGGAGGGGCCGTGAATAAATACCGGCGGGGCAGTAAATGTGGCGGAGCAACTCCGCCGCGTGGCCTCGCCGCGTGGCCGGTTTGACGCGACGGCGGCAGCCTGACCGGCAGCGCACTAATGCGACGCGGAAGGCGAGGCGATGAGGACGACGAACCGTTGTGCGGCTGACACCGCGGGTCCACGGGATGCTTCGCGCGGTTTCCCTCGGCTCCGCGCCGTTTCGCGCCATTTTCCCTTTCGCCGGCGCCCCCAGGCCGAACCCAGCGGGCCGGGTTCGGCCTGGGACGCCGGATAGAATTTCGGCCAAATCCGGCGAAAAACGAGGCCTTGGGGGGTCCTGGGGGCGCGACTAGGGGAATTTTGGCCCGCCGGCGTCTAAAAGTGCTCCTGGGGGGGCTCCGCGGGGGCACGGCTGGAGTTGCTCTAAATTGAGTATCTTACCTGATATGGGTGCCAATGGTCGTCGTACTTCTTTTTCTAGGGAAACATGGGAGCGAATTCTGAATCTGATGGGACATGTTTCCGGTAACTATTTTATGTAGGAATACTATCTGATCATTGGCTGTTGTACCGAGCAAAATTTATTTTTACTTTCCTAAATAAATGCAAATATATTACAAGCGCTATCAGAGAAAAGAAACCCAAAAGCAGAGCAAAAAACTTGGAGACAAAACTCTGAAGGAAAACAGAGAACCACACAGCTTAGCTGCAAAGGAAGAAGAGACAGTGAAACTGAAAACAGAACACATCCCAGTGTTTTTTTTTTCTACCGTTTCCATTATGATCTCGTGCGCTTTTCTACCCAACACTCCAACAGGGGGTGCATTAGGATCTCACGCCTTTACCCATGACATAAGTTTTCATACTTTTTTATTGAAGTCACACATCCAGAGACGAATCAGACAGACCACACAAACAAAAAGTATGAGAATACGGGGCACCATGCCATAGGTGATACCGACGGGGTATATCAATTTCAACATGATTAACGTTCCTATTACAAGCACCATCCAGTGCGGCCGAAATCTTACATTAAGGCCTTGTTTACTTCTCTCGTATTTCAACCTCCAGAAAGTTTGGGGATGGAAGGGAATTTGGTGTTCACCCAATCCCCTACCATCTACTCAAATACTCTTCCCAAAAATACACTAGTATGAGGTAGAGTTTTTAATCTAGGTAAAAATGAGGGGATTTGTGGGGATATTTGAGAATTATCCTGTCCAAACCCGAAGAAGTAAACGGTCTACTCGGAATTTTTCGGGATTCGGGATAATCCCCTCTCTTCCACTAAAATACACTAGAAATAAACAAAGCCTAAGAGATCTGCGAGACATGTCATGCATCACACATACTAATACAGCCATACAGGTACACGGCCAAACCCTGCATCATCACATCACACTTCTCCCAAGCATCCGTCTCGCTCGATCGCCTACACTTCAAAATAACAAAAATATCTGAACAGAATATTTGTGACATAAGAGAACCACAAAATGGGGGCTGAATTATTTTTCTACCGTTTTGGTTTCGGATCTCGTGCTCCTGTAAGCCTAAAAGGGCGCATTTAGAGGTAAAGGTCCTCATACATATACTTCCTATTTTTTAATTACCCTGTCCCCACGGATCTATTTCAAATTATGGAATCGTCCCATGTTTCTATTTCGATTGTATGGCGTATTTCGGGTATGGTCAAAGTCAAAATTTTAAAAGTTTGACCAAATATGTACGAAAATATTAATATTCATAATACCAAATGCATGTAATATGAAATATAGTTTAGGATGATTTTAATAATATTAAATTAAATTATAAGTGTTGATATTTTAATATATAATTGGTTAAATTTTGTAAAGATTGATTTTGACTAGACCTAGAACTCAGGGTAATTGTGAACGGAGGGAGTACCTACCTTTAAAGCTTCATGGCTTCATCCATTCCACGTGTATTTAACTTGTCAATTTCATAATGCATCATTCATATTTTTAAAAACTATTTTCCTAGAAGTTTTATTTTGATTAGACCAAAAGTAACTTCAATCACTCAATAATTCACATTTTAATTTAATTGTATATTCTCATACCTCGAGCATGGTAAGACTGAGAAGCTGGTTGGATCATCTTTTCCTATGTGGAGTACCTACATCTTATAGAAAATGGAAGGTATCGAGCAATCAAACCATATGTACTTTTTTTCCCAGTGGTAGATGTCTTTTTATTGATTTTATTGTGGCCTTCTCAATGTCGCAGGTGTTGTCAACTTTTATAGATGCGAGATCGGAATCCCACGCACCACGTTCAATTCGACACTATATAATATCTCTCACTAAATCAGCCTCTTCTCTCATGGTTGTATATATCCTCTCTCTCTCTCTCATCATCATCATCATCCTACACTGGTCAGCTTTGGAGGGGATGATGTCTCTTCCTCAACCGTCTCCTCATGTGATGCTCAATTACATTACACTATCTAGAAATAAGAGGCATCAGGAACAAACCCTTCCCAAGCTTCCTTTTCATGCCAAACATCATGAGTATCGACTTGGCTGATCTGGCGTGGTACTCTCCGGAAGAAGAGAAACGCCAATGGATCGAGCACTCAGTATCAAGGTTTAAAGTAACATATTCGATCTTGCGTGCCGTGCCCGCCGTCGCGTCCTGCCCAAGCTGGCGTACCGAGCTTCTTGATGATGTCGCGTGTCACGTCCTCGACAACACGGACGGACGCAATCTAGCTCCTCCTTGCCACGCCACATCACATGACTCCGACACTAGCACCGTCGGGAGCTCGACGCGCACCTGCTACAGGCCATGGTAGTACCGAATATTTGGCTTTGCGGTGGCGACGGCGATGCATGGGCTGGACTCAAGCCTCTGGAGTCTGGACCCGTCGCGACAACTCAATCTTTTAGACTGGTCATAGTGGGGAGTAACATAAGGTGGTAACATGCACATAAAACTAGGCTATGTTACTACCTCCATAGTGGGTAGTAACATATATGTGTGTTATCATGCAAAGCCATATTTAATAGGTTGTAAACTCATAGTGTCTTGGGATATGTGATGTTACAGTAACATATTATGTTATCACCTCTCTCTCTTTCTCCATTAATTACCTGACAGGTCATCGATTTTACCTACGTGGCATCTATGTTACTCCCTCCGTCTAGATTTGTTAGGCTCCTAGTGAAAATCTATTTATCCCAAAACGCAGGTAGATTAAGGCTCATTAGCATTAAATAACCTAATTAACCGGCACAGCTGGCCCTCTCTCCCCCCCCCCAGAATTAGTCCTGGCCGCAACCCCTTTTCTCCTCCTTTAATTACGCTAGGTGTAAAACCAGTTATGCATGCCGCGTGAAAACAGTTAGCATGCCTCGAATTACTCCCGTAATTAATTGGACAATCCTAACTAAACGTTGATTGGAGGATGCGTATCAGATGACATGATCGACTAGAGCCAGTAGTTTTCTACCTTGGTCGTGCTGCTCCTTCTAATAAGCCTAATAAACCTAGACGGAGCGAGTACTAGTGTAGTTACCCCCACTATGACTAGTCTTAGGTTGCCTCCTTAGCTCCGTCTGAGAAGGTCAACGGGCATGGCGACGTGGCGCGCGACGGAGGCGTGCGGAGAGCTGGCGGCGCAAGCGGCTGGGCTTGGTAGCACGGCTAGCAGGGCTTACACACGACAAGGCCTCGCCGGTGCGGCCGTTGGCTGCTTCCGCTCTCTCAGGGCCCTTTTGTTTGGGCTTATTTTGGCTTTTTGGCTTTGGCTTTAAGCCAGAAAAGCACCTAAATAGGTGCTTTTTTGGCTTTTGGATTTTGGAAGCCAAAAGATTTGGATCATTGTTTTTGGCTTTCAAAATGCAAAAGCCAAAAAAGCACCTATTTAGGTGCTTTTCTGGCTTAAAGCCAAAGCCAAAAAGCCAAAATAAGCCCAAACAAAAAGGGCCTCAGCCGGCTTGGTCCACCTAGGCGGGTTTGAGGAAAAAATAAAGAAAAAGAAGGAATAGAAAAAATAAGGAAAAAGTGTGGCGTATGACGGCCGTTCTCCCTGCCCACAGCAAAACTGTTAGGCTGAAGTGTTGCTTTTATTCCAAACAAATTTGTAAACTGCTAGTTTTTTAAACTCTAGCCTAAATTGTGATGATTTTATTTTTGCAATTTTGTGGAGAGGGGCGTTTTGGCTCCCGAGCTCACCTTCTCCTGGTCAAACAAAAAATTCGGAAAAAATAGTAAAACATTTAAAAAAAGCTCGGGTTCCAAAGTGAATTTCTGAATTTTGAGAGGGGCGTTTTGACTCCTGAGCTTACCTGCTCCTGGTCAAACAAAAAATTCGGAAAAAATAGTAAAATATTTCAAAAAATTCTGAAATTTTTTGGTGATGAACATATACATGTTTTATACATATGTGCCAAATTTCGTGATGAAATGATATTTCTGCTGCTCTGTGAAAAAAAGACAAATCGAGTGACCAAAATGAGATTTAAAAAATATGTTTTCAGAGCAGTGATTTTGTCTTTTTTTCCATAGAGCAGAAGACATGTTATTTCATCACAAAATCTTGCAAGTATGTAGAAAACATATATATGTTCATCACCAAAAAAATTCAGATTTTTTTGAAATGTTTTACTATTTTTTCCGATTTTTTTATTTCACCAGGAGCATATGAGCTCGGGTTCCAAAGTGAATTTCTGAATTTTCTGGTAATATAAAGAGGCAGATCTAATATGAGTGCTGGTTATCTGTTTTTAGTGAACACATGAGTGTGAGTGTTTTAAGTAATCAGGTGGGAAGATCATTGGATGTTGTGACGGGCACTTTTCATTCTTTTTATCTCTATAAAATGATGAATAAAGGTGATGTAACAAATCAGAAAAACCCTAAGACAGAGGAAACCTGCAAACAATACTCTAAAAAACATAGAGCATCACATAGCTTCTGAGAACAGAGGAAAACCACATGTTACGATCACATGCTCTTTGTCGGCAGAAAAGGGCACACTTATAAAGATCTAAACACCCGTATGGTATGGTTGCCACCCTTTTATCATGTTTTTAAATCAACAATGTTATAATGCTTCACTCAACTGCTCCATCCGGCGATGAACAGAGAGGTCACAAAAAAGATTAAAAATAGGGGGCATCAGTGCCATGGTTATTTCGGTGAAGCTATATCTATTCCAACATCGCAAATTTGACATGGAAACCCGTGAGCAACGAAATTTCCAGGAATTAAATAACCTCTTGAACCATAAGGAATAACACGACCAAACCAACAAATTTTATTGCTAAGATGAATACATATATTATGATATATCAAGGATATACAATAAGATGTAATATTGTGCGTACTTTCACAACTTTGATACATAACCAGGTACACTATTCAAGTAGAACACAATGAAAGGAGGATTACAAGAGTAAGGGAAGGGTTAGTAGGATTTTTGGGGACATGATTGCGTCGGACCGATAGTTTTATATGGTCGGGTACACGACGGGAGATAAAAAGAAATTTCCGCATGGATACGGAAATGTGCGGATACAGAAATTTATGGAAATTTTGGTTCCTTGGGTTTTGTCAGAACATGCTGGTCCAGTTTTGTTTTGTGAGAAATTGTCTCGATCTCCATCCCGTAAATTTACTTTCCATATTTACACTTTTTTTCATCCTTCCTAGAACAAATGGAAAGTTTCTGCGCCATTTTCATCCCTACTCGTCGGGTTATCTTTTATGCCTCATCCTATTACCTTTTCAGGATAAAGGTTTCTACATCAATATAAAGAAGATTCAAGTGCAACCGATAACTCAGCCAGAGCAATTTGAGACATGGAGGATGTACACAACGAAATTATTGAAAAGAAAAGGAAAAACCAATATACAAGGCACACGACAACCAAAAACGATGACATCAGTCACTATGCTGGCGTTACATGGTCAACTAGAAGGTTCTCCTAAATTAACGCCTCCAGGAATGGTAACAACACATAAGTGTCTCAGTCTATAAATCTAGTAAAAGACCAGATCTTGAGTTTTCACCTTGAAGAGTGCGACCAAACAAATTCCATACAATGTCTTTAACAAGGTAAGATGATGTTGAAACATGCCATTAACAGATATAACCGATGAAGGTCGGACCAACAGTTTTCACCCCGTAGCTCGAATACCGGTACTAAAAGATCACCATCAAACCTCAACCAAGATGTGTTGTTGCCTCCGCTTGACCCTAGTATATACATATTTTACAATGAAGTCGTCAAACAATGTCATCTGAACGTCTCTAGCTTACATTGGGATGGATAATCTTATACATCCTACCCTATGACTACATACATCTTTTGGAAATCTGAAGGCAACAAACCATATATTAGTTCACGTCTCATCAGGTGCTATATATTTTGTGCAAGTTTTATTGCCTTATCCATAGTGTTGAAACACTCTTGTGCTGTCCAACTTTCATTTATGTGAAATCAAAACTCCACCGACCATGTTTAATTTGGCACAAAAGTAGCCACTCCTCTCGTATATATACTATTAGACTAGACTAGACTCTCCCTCTCTCCTTGGTCTTCTTCAACTCAGTAGATAGCTTTGCGTGAGATGATCTCTCTTCCTCTACCACCTCCGCGTCTGGTACATAATCACATTTCATTATCTAGTAATGGTAGGCCTCTGGAACTACCCGTTCTTTTGTGTGTGAAACAATATGAGAGTGCACTTTGCCGCGTGCTCTGTTGGACCTGAGCACCGTGCAATGGTAGTGGGAGGGGAAACTGATATTTAACCATGTGCCTGTTGAAGAATTAGCCAGCGACTCATAAGCAATGGCTTGGTTAAGCGATTGGAACACATTAGAGCCATAGTGAAAGCGAGTGTTTGTAGGGAGATGGTCACTTGTACTCTATTCTTCAAGTCAACTGACAAGAATATTTAGTACAAGATTTATGTGCACAAGAACAGTCAAGCTCAACATCACATATTGGCACCTAATTCTCATGCAGTGTAAAGTTGGTAAATTGAATCATGGGACATGGTTTCACTAAATATTATACGGAATACCATCTCATCATTGGCTGCTCAACAACTTTTTTTTTATATTCGTCAAAGGAAAACAAGGATTGTGCATTTGTGCGATGCCGCGAAGCCCCCAACATTGGTGGGGGCAGGCAGTTCAACCGGTAGCGGGGCGGAGTCGTCTCTTCTTCTTCGCGGACGTTGTCGGACACCGACGGCAAGGTTGGTTGTTTTTCCTAGTGTTCCAGCTATGCCCCTGTGCGCCTGCCGACCCAAATTGGGGCGCTTTCGAAGATCTCGAGCTCCTAAGAATAAGAAGAAAAGAAAACGGAAAACAGAGCAAAACGAGAAGCAAAACAGAGAACCACACAACTTAACATCAAAGGAAGAAGAGACGGTGAAACTGAACAGAGGAACAACACTGACAACTGAACATGGAGAACGATGGCATGGCTGTTTTTTTTTGCCGTTTTTATTATGATCTCGTGTGCATGTCGACCCAAAAGAGCGCGGTTTTGAAGATCTCAAGGCTCTCAGCCCTTCACCCAGTCCACATGTATACACAGTTCTTCATTCAAGTCGTCCATCCAGAGACGAATCCGACAGACCAGGCAAACAAAAAGCCTTAGAACAATGGGTACAAATTGGGATATATCAATTCCGACATGATTAACGTTCTTATTACAAGCAGCGTGCAGGTCCACTATAAGGTTCTACAAGACTAATGCCTCTAGGAAGGATAACGACACACAAGTGTCTTAGTCATTGGATCTAGTAAAAACCCAGGTCTTGAGTTTCCCCCGTGAAGTGCGGGACTGAGAAAATTTCATATAGTTTCTTTACCAAGGTAAGGATGTTGAAATACATCATTGGAAGGTATAACCGATGAAGGTGGGACCAAGATTTTTCACCCCTTAGCTCCAATCTCGGTACTAAAAGATCACCAACAAACCTTAACCATGATGTGTTGACGCCGCCAGTCTCCATATTGTAGAATGAAATCTTCAAACAATATGTCATTTTACTGTCTCTGTGCTTACATTGGGATGGATCATCTTTTCCATCTTACCCTATGACCATCTTTTGGAAAACTGAAGGTAACAAACCATATATCATTTCACGTCTCATCGGTTGCTATATATTATCCATAGCGATCGAAGCACTCATGTGTTATGCAACATTTTTATTTATATGAGACCAAAACTCCACCACCACGTTCAATTTGGCATAAAAGTAGCCACTAGTCTCATGTATATATACCAATGAAAAAAATAGCGCGCTATATCGCCGCTATTAGCACGATATAGCGTTTTGAGAATTGTCTCGCTATAAAAATCGTGTACGCTATAACGAAAATAGCACGCTATAACGCGATATAGCACGCTAATAGCATATTTTTAGGCCGGCGCTATATTTCTGTAGCGCGCTATTTTTTTCATTGATATATACTAGACTATCCCTCTCCTCGGTCTTCTTCAACCTGACCAGATAGCTTTGTGTGAGATGATCTCTTTTCCTCTACCACCTTCGCTTCTCGTACTTAATCACATTGCATTATCTAGTAATGGGAGGCCTCTGGAACTAACAATTCTCTTTTGTGTCAAACAATATAAGAGTGCATTTTTTTACATGCTCGGTTGGACGTGAGCACTGTGCTACGGTATTGGGAGGGGAAAGTGATCTTTGGCCGCCTGCCTGTTAAAGAATGAGACATCGACTCATAGGCGGTGCCTTGGTTAAGGAAAGAAAACCCATCGGAGCCGTAGTGAAAGCAAGTCTTCATAGGGCGATTATCGTTGATACTTGGTTCATGAAGAACTGACGAGAATATTTACAAGATTTATATCCACAAGAACGGTCAAGCTCAACCTCAACGTCACATATTGGCACTGATTCTCATGCAATGTAAAGTTTGTATATTGCGTAATGGGACATTTTTTCACTAAATATTACTCGGAATATCATCTACCACCATTGGCTGCTCAGCAACTTTCATTATCTATTCCTAAAATGAAAACCAGGATTGTGCAATGTCGCTTCGAAGCGACGAGACAGTGAAACTGAACAGAGGAAAATACATGCAAGCAAACATGGAGAATACCGTTTCAGCTATGCTTCCGTGCGCCTGTCGACGCAAAATGGGGTGCTTCTGAAGATCTGGAGCTCTCAACAATCAAAGGAAAGAAAACCAAAAACAGAGCAAACCGAGACAAAACAGAGAACCACACAACGTAACATCAAAGGAAGAAGAGACGGTGAAACTGAACAGAGGAAGAACACCGACAACTGAACATTGGAGAACGACGACATGGCTGTTTATTTTTCGTGCCGTTTCTATTACGATCTCGTGCGCATGTCGACCTAAAAGGGCGCGGTTTGGAAGATCTCAAGGCTCTCAGCCCTCCACCAATCCCATATGTATTCACAGTTCTTCTTTCAAGCCGTTCATCCATAGACGAACCAGATAGACCAGGCAAACAAAAAGCTTTAGAACACGGCGGTACCAATTGGGATATCAATTCCAATATGATAAACGTTCTTATTACAAGCACCGTGCAGTGCGGCCGGGGTATATTACATTAGGAGATCAGTGAGACATGTCACATACTACTCCCTCCGTTTCTAAATATAAGATGTTTTAGCCTTTGTCTAGATTCAAATGTATCTACATGTATCTATACACATTTTAGTGTGTATATTCACTCACTTTAGTCCGCATCTAGCCAACATGTGAAGTACCTAAAACATCTTATATTTAGAAACAGAGGGAGTAGTAGATGATACACGATCAAACACTGCATCATAATGCCACAGTTCTCCCAAGCATCCATCACAATACCGGGGTATATATTTTGTACAAGTTGTATTGCCTTATCCATAGCGTTGAAACACTCATGTGTTGTGCAACTTTCATTTATATTTGGCAGAGTAGCTGCCCCGGGACATTCGGCTAGGAGCGGCGGGCAAGGGTCGCATCGGAAACGGCGGAAGCAACCTTAACGTGCAATCCAATGGCAAAAATCACTTATGGCGTGTGAGGCCTCCTAGTTGTATCGGTTATAATATCCCTAATGAGATCAAAACTCCACCGACCATGTTTAATTTGGCACAAAAGTAGCCACTGCTCTCCTATATATACTAGACTAGACTCTCCCTCTCTCCTCGGTCTGTTTCAACTCACCACATAGCTTTGCGTTAGATATCTCTCTTCCTCTACCACTTTCGCGTCCGGTACATAATCACATTGCATTATCTAGCAATGGGAGGCCTCTGGAACTACCCGTTCTCTTGTGTGCCAAACAATATAAGAGTGTACTTTGCCCGATGCTCGGTTGGACCGTGCAACGATAGTAGGAGGGGAAATTGATCATTGACCGTGCGCCTGTTGAAGAATTAGCGAGCAACTCATAGGAAATGACATGGTTTTAGTAGGGAGAGTATGCGTAGGGACATTATCACGGGTACTCGGTTATATTGAAGTCAACTGGCGAGAATATTCACAAGATTTATGTCTACAAAGTACAGTCAAAGCTCAACATCACATATTGGCACCTAATTCTAATGCAATGTAAAGTTGGTAAATTGAGTAATGGGACATGTTTCGGAAAGTTACTTTGACTCCCGAGCTCTAGTGATTCCATAATTTTGAAAAATTTAAAAAACATATTTAAAAGTTTCATAAAAATCTGAAACAAATCATGCACGTTCTCAATGATATATACTACGACCGTGCTAAATTTTAATGCAAAATACTTGGGGGGTTTGAGCTACACAAAAATGACAAAAGTTGGAGATTTAAAACTATACACTGTTCACTATACTCAGATCTGTACAATTGTCATTTTTGTGTAGCTCAAACCCCAAATTATTTTGCATTGAAAATTTGCACGGTTGTATTGTATATCATTGAGAACGTGCATGAGTTTTTTCAGTTTTTTTTGAAACATTTAAATATGTTTTTAAATTTTTTCAAAATTATGGGATAACTGGAGCTCGGGAGCACGAAATCTCCACTCGACATGTTTTCACTAAAAATGTTATACGGAACACCATCTCATCATTGGCTGCTAGGCAACTTCTATTTTTATATTCCTAAAATGAAAACCAGGATTGTGCAATGCTGCTAAGCCCCAACGTACAATGAGAGAAAAGGAAAGCTAAATCAATACCTGGAGATAAAACTCAGTATGAAAACAGAGAACCACACATCTTATAACAGCAAAGGAAGATGAGAAAGTGAAACTGAACAGAGGAAAAAACCGGCAATCGAACATGGAGAACGACAACATGGTTGTTTTTCCTAGCGTTTTAGCTATGCTCCCCTGCGCATGTGGACTCAAAAGAGGGCGCTTTTCAAGATGTGTAGCTCCCAACAATCAGAGAAAAGAAAACGAAAAACAGAGCAAACCCGGAGACAAAACAGAGAACCACACAACGTAACATCAAAGGAAGAAGAGACGGTGAAACTGAATAGAGGAAGAACACCGACAACTGAACATTGGAGAACGACGGGATGGTTATTTATTTTTCGTGTTGTTTTTACTATGATCTCGTGCGCCTGTCGACCCAAAAGGGCGCGGGTAGAACACGGGGTACCAATTGGGATATATCAATTCCAACATGATTAACGTTCTTATTTCAAACACCATGTAGTGCGGCCGGAGTATATTCTCATACCTCGAGCATGGTAAGACTGAGAAGGTCTTAGAAGAAAGCTCAGCCGGTTGGATCATCTTTTCTATCTTTTCGTATGACTACCTACATCTTATAGAAAATTGAAGGCATCGAGCCATCAAACCATGTGCACCTTTTAACCGGTGGTAGATATCTTTTTATTGATTTTAATTGTGGCCTTCACAATGTCTCACATGTTGTCAACTTTTATAGATTTGAGATCAGAATCCCATGCACCATGTTCAGTTCGACACTATATAATATCTCTTCACTAAATCAGCCTCTCCTCACATGGTTGTATAATACCCCCCCCCCCCCCCCCCCCTCAAGCCCCATTTCGGAAAAAATCTTTGAACGGGAAGATGTCTCTTCCTCAACCATCTCCTCATGTGAAGCTCAATCACATTTCACTATCTAGAAATAAGAGGCATCAGGAACAAACCATTCCCACGCTTCATTTTCATGCCAAACATCATGAGTATCGACTCTGCTGACCTGGCGTGGTACTCTTTGGAAGAAGAGAAACGCCAATGGATCGAGCCCTCAACATCCAGTTTTAAAGTAACATATTCCATCTTGCCAGCTAGATCGACAAGCTCGGGAATCATATTGCCTCGACACACACAGACATCCTGTCAATCATCTGTAATTGCTGGGAACCGGAGAAATACAAATTCTTCACCTGAACGATTGTCTTCGACAGGATCCTCACGGCAGATACTCTTCCTCGCTGGCGTTGGGAAAATAATTATTTCATGCCCCCTTTGCTATCGCAACATGGAAACTCCCATCCACCTTCTCACCGAATTCTCTTGGTCACGGCAAGTGTGGACTGAAAATTGCAATGGCAGACGACCTCTCTAGGCCTAATGCCATACACATGTGAGGGTATTGGAAACCTGGAAGAATGGTTTGGAAATTGTGTTTTGAGGTTTGCACACCCCTTAGGCGGTTTTGAGGAAATAATAAAGAAAAAATAAGGAATAGAAAAAATAAGGAAAAAGTGTGACCTATGACGGCCATCCCCCTGCCCACAGCAAAACTGTTAGGCTGAAGTGGTGGCTTTCTTGCAAACAAATTTGTAAACTGCTGGTTATTGAAACTCTAGCCTGAATTGTGGTGTGTTTTTTTCTTTTTGCAATTTTCTCGCAATATTAAGAGGCAGATCTAACACGAGTGCTGGTTTTTTTTAGTGAACACATGAGTGGGCATGTTTTAAGTACTCAGATGGGAAGATCACTGGGTGTTGCGACGAGAACTTTTCGTTCTTTTTATCTCTATAAAGTGATGAATAAAGGTGCTGTAACAAATCAGGGAAAAACCTAAGACAAAGGAAACCTGCAAACAAAACTCTTAAAAAAATATAGCACCACATAGCTTATGAGAACGGAGGAAAGCACCAGTTACGATCTCATGCTCTTGTTGGCAGAAAAGGGCACGCTTATAAAGATCTAAACACCCTTATGGTTGCCACTCTTTCAGCGTTAGGCCTTCACCCATTTTTCATGTTTTTAAATCAACAATGTTATAATGCTTCACTCAACTGCTCCATCGGGCGATGAAGAGAGAGATCACAAATAAGATTAAAAATAGGGGGCACCAGTGCCATGGTTATTTCGGTGAAGCTATATATATTCCAAGATCGCAAATATGACATGGAAACCCGTAAGCAACGAAATGTCCATGAATTCAATAACCTCTTGAGCCATACAGAATAACACGACCAAACCAACAAATTTAATTGCTAAGATGAATACGGATATTATGATACATCAAGGATATATAATAAGACGTAATATTGTGCGTAGTTTTACAACTTTGATACATAATCAGGTAAGGGTTAGTAGGATATTTTGGGACACAATTGTGCCGAGCCGATAGTTTTATATGATCGGGTACACGACAGAAGATAAGCAGAAATTCCCGCACTTGCGGATAATGAAATTTTGGTTCCTTGAGTTTTGTCGGAAAATGCCGGTCCAGTTTTGTTTTGTGAGAATTTTTGGTCTCCATCTCCATTCTGTAAATTTACTTTCCAAATTTACGCTTTGTTTTCATCCTTCCCAGAACAAATGGGAAGTTTCCGCGCCATTTTCATCGCTACTTGTCGGGTTATCTTTTATGCCTCATCCTACTACTTCTTTTGGATAAAGGTTACTATATCAATATAAAGAAGATTCAAGTGCAACCGATAACTCAACATATAGAGAAGTTCGAGACATGGATGATGTACACAACCAAATTATTAAAAAGAAAAGGAAGAACCAATATACATGGCACACAATAACCGACAACGATGACACTCGATCACTGCGCTCGTAGTACATGGTCCACTACAAGGTTCTCCTAGTAAGAGACTAGATCTTGAGTTTTCACCTTGGAGAGCGCGACTGAACAAATTCCATACAATTTCTTTAACAGGGTAAGATGATGTTGAAACACACCATTAACAAAAATAACCAATGATGGTCGGGCCAACAATTTTCACCCCGTAGCTCCAATATCGGTAGTGCAAGATGACCAACAAACCTCAACCACGATGTGTTGTTGCTTCTGCTTGACCCTATGTACATAATTTAAAATAAAGTCTTCAAACAATACGTCATCTGACCGTCTCTAGCTTACATTGGGATGGATCATCTCTTACATCCTACCCTGTGACTACATACATCTTTTGGAAATCTGAAGGCAACAAACCATATATCATTTCACAATCACGTCTCATCAGTTGCTATATATTTTGTACAAGTTTTATTGCCTTATCCATAGCGTTGAAACACTCATGTGTTTTGCAACTTTCATTTGTATGACATACAAAATCCACCCACCATGTTTAATTTTTCACAAAAGTCGCCACTCCTCTGATGTATATATACTAGACTAGACTATCCCTATCTCCTAGGTCTGCTTCAATTCACTAGATAGCTTTGCGTGAGATGATCTCTCTTCCTCTACCACCTCAGCGTCTAGTACATAATCGCATTGCATTATCTAGCTAGTAATGGGAGGCCTCTGGAACTACCCGTTCTCTTGTGTGTCAGACAATATAAGAGTGTACTTTGCCCCCATGCTCGGTTGGACCTGAGCACTATGCAACGGTAGAGGGAGGGGAAATTGATCTTTGACCGTGTGCTTGTTGAAGAATTAGCCAGCGACTCATAGGCAACGGCTTGGCTATAAGGGAACGAAACCCACTAGAGCCGTAGCGAAAGCGAGTCTTCGTAGGGAGAGTCTGCGAAGGGAGATTATCACTGGTACACGGTTATATTGAAGTCAACTGGCGAGAATATTTACAAAATTTATGTCCACAAAGAATAGTCAAGCTCAACATCACATATTGGCACCTAATTCTAATGCAATGTAAAGTTGGTAAATTGGGTAATGGGACTCCGAGATGTTTTCACTACAAATGTTATACGGAATACCATCTCATCATTGGCTGCTAGGCAACTTTTATTTTTATATTCCTAAAATGAAAAACCAGGATTTTGCAATGCCGCGAAGCCCCCAGCGTACAATCAGGGAAAAGATAAGCCAAATCAGAACCCTCAACAGGAAAACAGAGAACCACACATCTTATAACAGCAAAGAAAGATGAGAAAGTGAAACTGAACAGAGGAAAAAAATACGGCAATCGAACATGGAGAACGACTACATGGTTGTTTTTCCTAGCGTTTCAGCTATGCTCCCCTGCACCTGTCGACTGAAAAGATGGGCGCTTCTGAAGATGTGTAGCTCCCAAGAAAAGAAAGCGAAAAACAGAGCAAACCGAGAGGCAAAACAGAGAACCGCACAGCTTAACATCAAAGGAAGAAGAGACGGTGAAACTGAACAGAGGAAGAACACCGACAACTGAACGAGAAGGACGGCATGGCTGTTCATTTTTCGTGCCGTTTCAAGGTTTCATTAGATCTCGTGCGCCTGTCGACCCAAAAGGGCACGGTTTTGAAGATCTCAAGGTTCTCAGCCCTTTACCCATTCCACATGTATTCACAATTCCTCATTCAAGTCATCCATCCAGAGACGATTCAGACAGACAAAAAGCTTTCGAACACTGGGTACCAATCGGGATATATTAATTCCAACATGATCAACGTTCTTATTACAAGCACCGTGCAGTGCGGCCGGGGTATATTACATTAGGAGATCTGTGAGACATGTCACGTACTAGTAGATGATAGACGACCAAACACTGCATCATAATTAATGCCACAGTTCTCCCAAGCATCCGTCTCGCTCGATTGCCTACACTGCAGATAAGAAATCAATTTTTCTTGGCAAGTCAGGTACGTTTCTGAATTAGATCCAACAAGAACAGCAGAGAACGCATACACACAGAGAACGAACGAAGAACAGATAAAGACTTGCGATCTTGCATATAACATACCTGCACGCATGGCCGTCCGGCCGGAGCTCAGTCGCTGTCGCTGCTGCTGCTGCTGCTGTGGCCATCGTCCTTGTGGCCCTCGCCGTGCTTCTTGTCCTTCTTCTTCTTCTTGTCCTTCTTCCCCTCCTTGTGGTCGCCGGAAGACTTCTCGTCGCCGTGCTCGCCTGTGATCTTGTCCTTGATCTTCTCCATCATGCCCTCCTTGTGCTCCCCGTCCTTCTTGTGCTCCTCCTTCTTGTGCTCCTCCACCTTCTTGTGCTCATCCTCCTTCTTGTGGTCGCTGCCGCCGCCGATGTGGAGCGCGTCACCGATCTTGTCCATGATGCCGGCCATGGTGTTGTTTCTTTCTGGCTACTACTTTTCTCAAGGAAAATGGCTATCGATTGCTAATGGGATGCGATGATCTTGTTGTGATCTTGCTTGGCTCCTCCTCGCCGGTATTTATAGAGCAGGGGACGCGCTTCCGTGGCCTACGGCGGGGGGTGTCTGAAGAAACGGAAGGGCCAGCGGATAAGACGGAAACAGATCAGATCACGCTAAACACAAACAAGGGAAGTGTAAATGTGACAGCGATTATTTGGGTTGGCAATTGCTTTGTGCACGCGATTACCGTACCAACCGGTTTGCTATAGAGATGGCCTATTTATTGTCTTCCTGAATATATTTTTTTTCTTGAGCAATCAGGGCGCCGGGGTGCCAGCGTTCAGTACATAGTCATGAAGATTGACAAATTTGAGGATAGAAGTTACAAGAGCATAGATGGAAGATTCATTCTGTTTTCGGAAACGCCCAACTGAATTATAGTATTAATAAAATGTCAAACGGTGACAGTTGAGAAAATTACATAGATACGTCAGGGTGTGAGAAGTGGTATTCCGCCATGAAAACGCAAATAAACTTGTCACTCGGCTGAAGGCTGATTTTTCATGTGTGCCCTACTTCATCTCAGAAGAAAAGGACTTTTTTTCATGGTTTATTCCTCACTTTATTTCCTAAAAATTTATGTTCATATTAATACGATGTGCAAATTAGAATTGAGTAGGGAAATAAGCTAGTAAGAAGGGAAGACATCTAATGCGGTAGCAATATAACTACCTTTTATTCCTTCAAAGGGATGGATGAGAAGATGGCACTAGATTCGATCTCGTGGAGGCAGGGTGATGATCTGGTTGATATTACGTTGTGATGCCGGTCGAGCACTATGACAAGCGAGTGCAGTTATGATGGAAGATGGCGGGCGACCAGCGGCGACCGGGCACGTAAGGCACCGCTGGCCCGTCTGATCTGGCTGGTGCCGCCATAGTGGAGGAAGCGGAGGCATACACCCCTACACCCTGAGGAGGATTATTTGAGATGCCTAGAACGGTGGTCGTATCTGTCGTCCAATGTCCCACCATCTCCCATTCATGGGATTGAAAAGGGGTGCGAAACGAGCGGAAGCGGGGAGGAAAGGACCACAACTTGTTTTTGGAATCTTCTCAAGGATTCGGCTAACGAGAAGTCGCCAGCCGGTAGTGTCGTGGTGGGTTGCACGACATATCCATCAGATACGGAAAAGAGTGTGGGGCAGGCGACGATCGGATGCTCGCGCGGGATTGGGCAACAAGCACGCAAACACACGCTAGTTACCCAGGTTTGCTGGTAGTGACGGCGATAACAAGTATGCACACACTCCGGTGAAAACACATGACCTCTGGTGAGGCAATATATATTGACACTCCATGTGTCATGCTCTTGATGAAGGTGGTGGCTCAAAGCACGAATTTGAAGATGAAAATCTCGAGATGGACCTAAGCTTGGATTCTTCATCACCGGCGCATGTACGGTGAACCCATCTTGAAGGCTTTTGTCTAGGAGTAGTGTAATTTCCTTTTATCACTTGTTATAGGGTTTGTGAAAGCATTGTGGAAATACTGTCCCAAGGGAGATAGCCTCGATGCCTAGATTTTCCTTGGCATTGTGAAATAATTAATAATATATGGATGTGTTCATCTCACTGATACAGAGCACTTATCCTAATTTTTGGAAGAAAAAAAGAGTCTCTCTCTTTCCTTCAAATTAACAAATATTCTACTTGCAACTTAAAGATTTAACTTGCGAACGGAACCAAATGAGTGGCTCAAATCTCACACAAAAATAGAGTTTGAGCGGAGCTTAAAGATTAACAAATCAAAACAAGTCTCACAATCAGTGTGAACATCGTATCCTATAAAACAAATCTAATGAAACAAATTAGATCATAGTTTCCGTCTTTTATTACATGCATCTTTTAGAAAATGGAAGGCTTGAAATCACATGTCATTTATGTCCCAATGGTAGCTATATTTCTTGACTTGAGTTCACCTTTTCATCGCTCTCATGTGTTGTGCAGATTTCTCAGACAATTTCACCAACCAAATTTAATTCAACATTACATATATATGTTCGGAAAAGAAGCCTCTCCTCTCATGGATATATAATATGCTCTCCCTCATCTTCTTCCACTTCAACTACACAACTAGCTAGCTTTGAAGAATATGATATATTTTCCTCCATCATATGCACATGGCATGTTCAATGCATTACCCTATATAGAAATGTGAGGCCTCGGGAACTAACCCTTCCTTTATGTGTCAAACAATATTAGAAAGAACTTTGTTCACAGTTTAGTTAGAGGAGAGCAATGTGGTATAGTCAAGGGGCCTCCGAGTTAACTACCACGAATATTTCGGCATATCGCCCTTCCTCGAGCAGTCAAGATATATTTCACTTCAGGCGACTAATTCCCCGTGCACAGTCAATAGACTAAATTGAGTAGATTCTAACCTCGGTGCTACCTTTTATTTGTACAAGGGATACATATGGGTTCCCATTGTAATTGTGACGGGTTGTGTTTTTAGTAATCATTCGTTCTCGTGAAGAGGAACTTTTTAATATTTCACCATGTGTTAGTCCTTACGGTCTTCTCAAAAATCTATTTTTAATACAATGTGTACAACAAATATAATTAACCGGAAACTACATGAGCAAGCTGCAAACGCAATGCATCTTTTGTGTAGCAAATACTCCCTTTGTTTCTAGAAACAAAGGTAGATATTGTGAGGAGTTTTACTCTTTTTTTTTTCCTATAGCGTGTGTAAACTACTCGCGGGACTCTTCAGGCAAGATGTGCAAAATTCCCTTGGCATTCGTTGTGAGTACGCGTGAGTGTGTGTACCATACGGGGGAAGCCTAGCGTTTATCATTCCATCAGCTGCCATGTGGGCAGCCGGCCAAGTCGCGCCCCTCCACGTACGCCGCATCCATCCATCCATTCCACCGACCGTCCGTCCGCGTAAACTTCGACGGCGTTGTCGGCAAGCCCAACTGGCCGTTGGGCATGCCACGTCTGTCGGGCAAAAATATCGGGAGCCATGCCACGCGCCGGCCACGTTCTCGTGCAGCTACTGGTCGGCCTCACCGTCCTTCCTGCTCGCGCTCTCCATTGGACCAGCTTGCCTGCCAAGTGCCAAGTGGGGGCGTCGTGATGAACTCGCCGTTTAAATGTTGTGAAAGGCGCAGCTGCGATGATGACTCGGCTCGCGAAAGCGTCGAAAACTCTAGCGAAAAAGATTCACCCTGTGGCCGAGCACAGGCCACGGCGAACGGCTCGGCACAGGTCGCTGTAGCTTAATCACCCTGTGGCCGAGCACCACTTATTATCTCCCATAACCTATATTATTAGAACGGAGTTCCTGAGACGCCGTCGTTGGAGGAGATGCGAAGGCGCACCACTTATCCTCCATGTCTCCGTTACTTAATTTTTTGTCTGCTGCAGTTCGAATTCTTTCATCTTTTTTCGGATGTTCAGCACAATTATTGGAGAGCAGAATCGGATTCCACATGCGTGCCTGCACGATGATGATCGATCCGGCGCAGTCTTGTTCTGCTCGCTCGGAGTAGATAGATAGTGCTATAGCAGTACTTGCTAGCAGAGTCTAGCACGGGGAAAATAAATAAAGCTATCAACCGCACTGAGAGCAAGCCACATGCGCATGGTGTGAAGAGTATTCGCAGCTTAATCTTTCCCAATTCATTTTATCAGATCTACCAACAAGGGTCATGCTGATTGTGTGATGATAGTACTCATACTCCGTGGCATCGACTACACCCTCCGATCCATAAAAGTATGAGCGGTACTTTTTATGGAATGGAGGGAGTATAAACTTCAACCTCCTGATACCCAGACTGAAAGCTCGTTCTGATCCAGATATCATGTTTTCGTTAGACACCTCGCAACATCTAATCTCTAAGGCTATGTTTGGATGTTGGTATTAAGGCCTAGAATTGGCTTTCTGTAATTGGGAGGCCCGATTCACTTGTTTGGATGTCCACCGAATTCGGGGCTGGAAATGGCAGCCAATTCCGAGCCCGCTTCTGCGCGTTGATGATCCACAAGTGCAGGGGATCGCAACAGTCGTCGTGGGTAGTATAACACTAATTTATTGATTCGACATAAGGGGAGACAAAGAATATTTATAAGCCTTAGCAGTTGAGTTGTCAATTCAACCACACCTGAAAAGGATTTCTCTCGAAGCAATTTATCAGTAGTAACAGTAATTTGATGGCAGCAGTAGAACAGTAACAGCAGTAATAAAATAAAGGCAGCAATGGTGACAGCAGAAATATTGATTGTAAACAGCAGGATTAAAAACACCGTAGGCATAGGGACAGATAGACGGGCGTTGCATGAATAAGATAGCTCATAAAATAAACATAACTAGTGATACGTCTCCAACGTATCTATAATTTCTTATGATCTATGCTTGTTTTCATACCATTTGCTACATGTTTTGTTTACATCTTATAGCATTTTTATGCATTTTCTGGAACTAACCTATTAATAAGATGCCACAGTGCCAGTTCCTGTTTTCTGCTGTTTTCCCGTTTCAGAAAAGTACTTAAGAAAATATTCTCGAAATCGGACGGGATAAAAACCCAGGATCTTATAATTTCGTCACGCACACGGAGTCCAAAGGGGAGCCGAAGACGCACCAGAGGGCGACCACACCCTAGGGTGGCGCGGCCCACCTATCTGCCACGCCACCAGGTGGTGTGGCCCCCTCGGGCTTCCACCGACGCCGCCCTTTCGCCTATATAATCCCCCCGACGAGAAAACCCTAAGTACCCGATCAAAATTCCAAAAAAAACATCTGCAGCGCCGCCGCCATCGCCGACAAGTTTCGGGGGACAGAAGTCTCTGTTCCGGCACCCTGCCGGGACGGGGAAGTGCCCCCGGAGCCATCTCCATCGACTCAACCACCATCTTCATCGCCGTTGCTGACTCCCATGATGAGGAGGGAGTAGTTCTCCCTCGGGGCTGAGGGCCGTACCGGTAGCCATGTGGTCTATACCTCTCTCTCCCATGATGTGATCTATATGTGATCATGAGCTTTGCAATCTAGATGTTGTTATGTTACTCAAGTGGGCTTTATTTATGTGATCTCCGGAGACTCCTTGTCCCACGTGTGTAAAGGTGACAGTGTGTGCACCGTGTGGGTCTTTAGGCTATATTTCACAAGATACTTGTTCACTGATTTATTATTTGAGTTGGATGTCTCTATGAAATTGTGGTGTGTTAGTACCTCCTATGAATGCTCATGGTCCAGTGTGGGGTATTCATTAGTGCTTGGGAATATATGTTTGAGGCGTGCTTTTGCATTCCTACACAATGAATTAGTGTTCATTATCCAGCCGGAGAATACTTCGGAGTAGTATATTGAAGTGTTTATATTTATATTCAATTATGATTGCATTGTTGAGAGTGACCACTGGTGAAAGTATGATCCCTAGGCCTTGTTTCTAAGCATTGAAACACCGTTTACAACAAGTTCTGCTACATGTTTGCTTGCTGCCATTTTTATTTCAGATTGCAATTACTACTTATAATCATCCATATTACTTGTATTTCACTATCTATTCGCCGAACTAGTGCACCTATACATCTGACAAGTGTATTGGGTGTGTTGGGGACACAAAAGACTTTTTGTATTGTGATTGCAGGGTTGCTTGAGGGGGATACCTTTGACCTCTACCTCCCTGAGTTCGATAAACCTTGGGTGATTCACTTAAGGGAAACTTGCTGCTGTTCTACAAACCTCTGCTCTTGGAGGCCCAACACTGTCTACAAGAATAGAAGCGTGTGTAGACATCAAGCTATTTTCTGGCGCCGTTGCCGGGGAGGTAAGGTAAGCGGCACTCACACTCCAACAACAAAGCTATCCGGCAACGAAGCTATTTTCTGGCGCCGTTGCCGGGGAGGTAAGGTAAAAGGTACTCACATCATCTGGCTACTAAGCTATTTTCTAGTACTGTTGCTGTTGTGTGAGTGCTCGAAGTTATTTCCTTTAGATTCTGCAATTATATCTTTTTGTTTCTTGTTTTTAATTTCACTAGTTAGGCTTAATAGAAAACAACAAAAAAATTAGGGATCTTTATGAACTTTATATTGAATTAGGACATGATGCTTTTGAAGAGAAAATTAAAAAACCTATGGAAGCTTGTTTGCATAATAGTGGTAGTAATGTTATTAGTATGAATTCTTTGAAAACCATGATTGCTAATGCTATGGAAAAGTCTAAGCTTGGGGAAGCTAGTTTTTATGAAAATGATCTTTTTAGTCCCCCAAGCTTTGAGGAGAAAATTTATTTTGATGATACAATGCCTCCTATATATGATGATTACAATGATGAATATGATATTTTCAGTCCACCTACTATTGAGGAGAAAATTAATTATGATTTCAATATGCCTCCTATATTTGATGATTATGGTGATGAGAATAATAATGATAGCTATTTTGTTGAATTTTCTTCCACTACAATTAATAAGAATGACTATGCTTATGTGGGGAGTAATAATTTTATGCATATGGCTCATGATAAGAATTTTTCATGTGATGGTTATATTGTAGAATTTATCAATGATGCTACTGAAAGTTTTTATGAAAAAGGGAGACATGGTTTCATATATCACAATAACATTGAATCTCCTCTCCTTTTGTTGAAATTTTTGAAGTTGCACCTATTTTGTCTTCCTATGCTAGTCAATTTATGCTTCATGGATTTATTTACTTACAAGATTCCAATGCATAGGAAGTGGGTTAGACTTAAATGAGTTTTATAGTTGCTTCTTGATGCTCCCTTATTGTGCTCCAACTCTCATTTTTATGTGAGCATCATCAAAATTACCATGCCTAGCTAAAAGGCTTTAAAGAAAAGCGCTTATGTGAGACAACCCATCATTTTATTTTCAGTATCTTTTCTTTTATTTGAGTCAAGAAGTTTGTTTACTTCTGTATCAACTTCTTTGTATCTTTATTTTCTTGCAATGTTGTGCCAAGTAAGGTCTCTAGTAGAAAGTTTTTGCTATATTTGGATTTCTGCACAGGAAACAGATTTCTGTCTGTCACCGTTAAATTCGTCATTTATTCCAGAAGCGACGAAATGCTTTGAGATTTTGTGTGCTGAATCTTCATATATGTATGAAACTTTTTCTAATTCAGTGATTTTCGATTTGAGCAACTCTAGTGCCTCGAAAAAATTCGTCTTTACAGACTGTTCAGATTTTGACAGATTCTGCCTTTTATTGTGCATTGCTTCTTTTGCGATGTTTATTTGGATCTTTTTGATTCTTTGAGCATCAGTGGCTGTAGCTAATGTTATAATGCATTAAGGTGTGCTTGTGTCACAGTAGAACTTGTGAATTTTTGGTTTATGTACTAACCCTCTAATAAGAGTTACTTTGAGTTTGATCTGGTGGAAGTTTTGAAGTAAGCAAAAGGGACGATATGATGAGATCAAGAAGAGTGAAAAGCCTAAGCTTGGGGATGCCCCGGTGGGTCATCCCCAGCAAATTCAAGAAGACTCAAGCATCTAAGCTTGGGGATGCCCAAGGCATCCCCTTCTTCATCGACAAAACTATCAGGTCATCTCTAGTGATACTATATTTTTATTCCACTACATCTTATGTATTTTGCTTGGAGCGTCTGTTTTTATTTTGAGTGTGTGTTTTAGTTTGCTTAATAAGTTGGATCCTAGCATTCTTGTGTGGGAGAGAGACACGCTCCGCTTTTTCATATGAATACTCTTGTGCTTCGCTTATATTTGTTGAGTATTCTTAGCTACTGTCTGTTTTCTAGTAAGCTCTCGCTTTTAGCATGTTATCTTGTTTAGGGCTGCTAGTTCTTTGTGTTAAGCTCTCTTGTGTTTCACTCCTATTTGTTAGAGAGTTGTTTTAGTTGCTTGGTTGATGTGTTATATTGGAAAATGCTATGTTTGTGATAGTGGTATGAAATAGAGAAAAGCTGCATAGTCTTGTAGACCATTGTGTAGATAACTTGCTCCTCTTCAATTGTTTTGAGGTATTAAAATAACTAATGGTTAAAATTTGTTGGCTAATGTTGTTAAGATCTGATTAGTGAAGATGTGTTAGTAGAGCGTGGAGCCGTACTTTTCTGAACTAAAAACAACTTAAGTCAATAGTGCTTTAGTGTCGTGATTTCCTCTTAGTTGAAAAGAAGTTTCTAATGGTATAGTTACTGCAACGGTCGGGGAAGTCAACGGGGCACTTGTGTCGCCGCCACGATCCCTCTCGGGGTGTCTCTAACCATTTGTGAGACTTTGATACTGTTAGTTGTTTGCAATATACGACATGCTATGTGAGTTTTTGGTTTTTAGCACTTCCACCTCCATATTTTGCTAGCCTCTTCGGTGCTTTGCATTGCCCTTTTTCACATTGAGATTGGTGCATACTTCGCAAGTACATCCAACCCCGTGGGAGATCTTCATCTTGTTCTCCTACACATAAGCCAACTATCTTCCTCAAAACAGCCACCATATCTACCTATCACAGCATTTTCATAGCTGTTCCGAGATACATTGCCATGCAACATCCATCATTTACATTACATGACTTTATGTCATTTTTACTTCATTACCATATAGTATTGCTTGACCATTTGAGTTAGTGTGATGCGTGGTTTTCCACATGTGTTACATCTTTTCCATACTACGCTCGGTCTTGCATATCCACCATACACCATGTATTAGTCTTTGAGTTTTGAGTACACCAAAAAGTGTGATGATCATCTTGTAAAATAGAGTGTTGCCTCTACCTGTGAGCATATTGAAAAGAGTCCAAAGTGGCCAATCAAAAGGGTCCAAAAGAGACCAATGAGAGAAAAATATAAAAGAGCCACAAAGGCCTCAAAAAGCAAAAAGCAAAAAAAGAGAAAAAGAAAAAAGAATATAAAATGAGAGAGGGGGCAACACTACTATCCTTTTATTCCACACTTGTGCTAGTAGCACCTACATCATTGTAGTGAGTTTTCATGTTTCATTAGTATAACTATGTGGGGACCAAACGTTATAGAACTTGGCTTGTATATTCCAACGATGAGCCTCCTCAAGTGAGCTCTAGGTCTTCATGAGCAAGCAAGTTGGATGGACCCCCACTAGTTCCATTGGAGAGCTTCCATTCATATAGCTCTATGTGCATCCGTTGCATGGCAATCACTACTCCTCATTCAGTGTCTACTACGGGACTTCCTCTTGTCTTGTGGTTACCTCTTCCACTGTTTGAGCCTTTTTTTGGCCTTCCAAACCCCCATTATTATTCTCTTTGCCATGACATCATGGTGCCAAGCCTTCTTCTTGCTTGTATTAGTTGAGTGGACTACATAACAGTTGATAAGTTAAGTGGATGGATTAAGGACACTTGACTTGAGCTTGGCTATTTCTATTATTAACTGAATTTGATGCTTTGAAGATTGATTGACATTTTACATTGGAGACACAATTTACTATTCTTCTTTCTAAACCTTATGTATGGTTCCTTGTCTCCAACACGCTGATTCATGAAAAGTTCTAGCTTCTTTTAGCTAGCATTTGTTAATCATTGTTTGCTTAATGTCAACTATAGACAATTGTTTTGGATCACCTTATTCACATCATGTGCTTTGCTTTGCAATGTTGATCTAGATTGTAAGTTAGCATGTCTCCTAAGAAATTATTTGTTATCGTTTTACCTACTCGAGGACGAGTAGAACTAAGCTTGGGGATGCTAATACGTCTCCAACGTATCTATAATTTCTTATGATCCTTGCTTGTTTTCATACCATTTGCTACATGTTTTATTTACATCTTATATCATTTTTATGCATTTTCTGGAACTAACCTATTAACAAGATGCCACAGTGCCAGTTCCTATTTTCTGCTGTTTTCCCGTTTCAGAAAAGTACTTAAGGAAATATTCTCGGAATTGGACGGGACAAAAAGCAGCAGTCTTATAATTCAATGGACTACACGGAGCCCGAAGGAGAGGACCTGGAGGGCCGTGGGCCGGCCACACCATAGGGTGGCGCGGGACCCATGCCTGCTGCGCCACCAGGTGGTGTGGGGCCCACGGGAGCCCTCCGATGCCGCCCTTTCGCCTATATATTGCCCCCGACGCATAAAACCTAGACGGACCCCGTCATATTCCAAAAAAACATCTGCAGCGCCGCCGCCATCGCCGACAAGTTTCGGGGGACAGAAGTCTCTGTTCCGGCACCCTGCCGGGACGGGGAAGTGCCCCCGGAGCCATCTCCATCGACTCCACCACCATCTTCATCGCCGTTGCTGACTCCCATGATGAGGAGGGAGTAGTTCTCCCTTGGGGCTGAGGCCGTACCGGTAGCCATGTGGTCTATACCTCTCTCTCCCATGATGTGATCTATATGTGATCATGAGCTTTGCAATCTAGATGTTGTTATGTTACTCAAGTGGGCTTTATTTATGTGATCTCCGGAGACTCCTTGTCCCACGTGTGTAAAGGTGACAGTGTGTGCACCGTGTGGGTCTTTAGGCTATATTTCACAAGATACTTGTTCACTGATTTATTATTTGAGTTGGATGTCTCTATGAAATTGTGGTGTGTTAGTACCTCCTATGAATGCTCATGGTCCAGTGTGGGGTATTCATTAGTACTTGGGAATATATGTTTGAGGTGTGCTTTTGCATTCCTACACAATGAATTAGTGTTCGTTATCCAGCCGGAGAATACTCCGGAGTAGTATATTGAAGTGCTTATATTTATATTCAATTATGATTGCATTGTTGAGAGTGACCACAGGTGAAAGTATGATCCCTAGGCCTTATTTCTAAGCATTGAAACACCGTTTACAACAAGTTCTGCTACATGTTTGCTTGCTGCCATTTTTATTTCAGATTGCAATTACTACTTATAATCATCCATATTACTTGTATTTCACTATCTCTTCACCGAACTAGTGCACCTATACATCTGACAAGTGTATTGGGTGTGTTGGGGACACAAGAGACATTTTGTATTGTGATTGCAGGGTTGCTTGAGGGGGATACCTTTGACCTCTACCTCCCTGAGTTCGATAAACCTTGGGTGATTCACTTAAGGGAAACTTGCTGCTGTTCTACAAACCTCTGCTCTTGGAGGCCCAACACTGTCTACAAGAATAGAAGCGTGTGTAGACATCAACTAGGCACGAAGCAAAGAAATGTAGCATCCAAGTATTAAACAATCATAGGCATGTATTCCTAATTTAGCCGTACGTGCTTGCAATAAGAACTTGCATGGCATCTTTTGTCCCGCCATCCGGTTTCAGCCGAGTCAATTAAGGAAAATATGGCAATTAAGATGTTCCTTTTAATAGAACACTGGAGTAAAGCATTAACACACAATGAATACATTTGACCCTCGAGTTACCAACCATTCCCATCGATGTCCCCGTTTCTGTCACTCGGGGTCTCCGGTTCCGGTTGACAACAAGTGCATACAACTAGTAGATAGGACCCAAAACATCAATTATATTCATGAAAACATAAAGTGTTCAGATCTGAAATCATGGCACCCGGGCCCAAAGTGACAAGCATTAAGCATAACTAATTGTACCAACGATGATTAACACAAATAGGGGATACTAGGCATCATGCCCTAACAATTTGGCAACGAATTAAATGAGCAATCCCTTCCATCCCCTTGCCAACAGCAGCGAACCACTCACACATGGAGGGGGATGTCATGGATGGTTGATGGAGAGGCGTTGGCGGTGACGATGGTGGCGATCTCCACTCTGCCAGAGTGCCGGAACAGCTATCCTGGACCTCGAATTTAGGTTTCGGGATGGCGGCGGAGCTCTGTAAGGTTTCTGGAAAAAGTGATCGGGGGCCCGTCGTTTTTAGGTCAAACTCAGCTTATATGCGAAGGGGGGATGAGAGGCGACGCTCCAGGGGCAGGGGCGCCCCCCCCTCGGGGTCTTCTGGCTCCGTGGCTATTTCTTCTCAAAAATCCTTTTTATAAATTTTCTGGAATTTTCAATGAACTTTTCAACCCTGCACAAAAGAAAGACACCAAATGCAATTCTGCTGAAAACAGCGTCAGTTCGGGTTAGTTTCAAACAATTCAATAAAAATCAGAGGCAAAACAATAGCAAAGTGTTTGGAAAAGTAGATACGTTTGTGACGTATCAACTCCCCCAAGCTTAGCTTATTGCTTGTCCTCAAGCAATTCAGTTAACAACCTGGATGCGATAAAAGAAACTTTGACAAACACATTTGCGCCGTTTAAAGCATAGAAGTTTAAACCATGATCAGTATTTTAATAAGCATATGAAAGAGGTTGCAAAAATAATAGAACTTGAGCAATCATGGAGACTCATGCAAAACACACAAAATGCTAACAAGTAATAATTTAAACATGCAACCAATAGCACCGATGCAATGCTTATAACTAGGCATGGTATAGTGATCTCTCGCTTGCCCCTTTTGTAGGGCAAAACATAAATGCCGGGCACTGTCGTGGAGATGAACCCCGGATACCCCCAAAGAGGCTCATTTCTTCAGACTGCTCAAGCCGACCAGACAGCGCCGGCTGCACCACGCCGGCTGGTTCATGCCGGCTGCACCCACCCGAATGCTTACGTCTGGCTGGACTGAAGCCGGACCAACCAACCGACAGCTCCGTACCAGTGGGCCAGCCCCGCGTAACCATCGTCAGTGAACAGTACTTCCTGTCGGACGTTTCCTGTACAAAATCATGGCAATGAGCTCCAGCCGGACCAGAGAGTAGATGATGTCATAGGGACAACCCTGTAATTTCCTTATAATCCAAAACCCTAGCCCGTTGCCTATATAAGACGGGCTAGAGCCTCCTGCGCGAGGCAGGCAAGGAGGTGACACACA
Organism: Puccinellia tenuiflora; assembly: GCA_012064385.1. Classification (NCBI taxonomy): domain Eukaryota; kingdom Viridiplantae; phylum Streptophyta; class Magnoliopsida; order Poales; family Poaceae; genus Puccinellia; species Puccinellia tenuiflora. The sequence continues at coordinate 4,766,697 of QRDG01000150.1, read as the reverse complement.
CTTTCCAGAGGGTAGAGAAGAGCAGGAGAATCATCATCAACTGCCAGCCGGCTTGAACTTCCAGCCGGCTGCCACCTGAAACAGCTCCAGGAGCATTTTGTAACCCGAACTCTATGATCAAGCAATAAGAAACAAGAAGAACAGGACGTAGGGGTGTTACCACCACCAGAGGGCCCTGAACCTGGGTACATCGCGTGTTTTTGCGTGCTTGTTACCCAATCCCGCGCGAGCACCATCGTCGCCTTGCTCCACAAACTTCCCCATCTCCGATGGGTATGCCGTGCAATCCACCACGACAGGCACCTCTTGAGATATTAGACGGAGACTAGATGTAAAGTTTTCAGAACTGAGAGTGTATCTCAAACATGCTCCAATCATTAAAACTTTGGGACAAAGCACATTATACTCAGAATGACAGCAATGCTCTATAAGATGGTGCTAAAAGAAGGGTGACGACTCAACATAAATATTGTTATTTTATGGTGATCCAAATCCGGTTCTATAAGTGAGAAGGCTAACGACGGAGCGAAGCGAAGCCCGTCGCCGGTAGGCTTGGGCCGAAGCGTAGCAACCTGGACACCGCTTGTTACCGACCTAGATTAGGTCAGGACCACTATAAATATGTCTTGTAAGCCACCGCCGGAGATAAGCCACACATTGTAAATCCCGACGCGTTTGTAACCTCACCCGAAATAGTGAATTATTTTGTTATCACTTACCTACTCGAGGACGAGTAGGAGTTAAGCTTGGGGATGCTGATACGTGTCATACGTATCTATAATTTTTGATTGATCCATGCTAGTTTTGTGATGTTATCACATGTTTTTACTATCATATTACATCGTTTTTATGCATTTTGTCAGACTAACCTATTGACAAGATGCCCAGTGCCAGTTCCCTGTTTTTGTGCTGATTTTGTTGCAGAGAATTGGACGAAAATTTACGACGATTTTTTATTGAAGAAATAAGGACCGGAGCCAGAAGGGCGACCCCGGTAGGGACCCACAGCCCTGGGCGGGTCCCGCTAGCGGGTGAGAGGAGGGCCGCGGCCGCCGCCCACCTGTGCCCCTCGAAGACCCCCTCGCAACGCCCTTTGGCCTATAAATCACCCCCGACGAAAAAACCCTAACCCCCGAAGGATTTTCCCAAATACAATACAGAGCTCCGCCGCCATCGCCGACAAGTTTCGGGGGTTCAGAAGGTCCTGTTCCGGCACCCTGCCGGGACAGGGATTGACCGCCGGGGCCATCTCCATCAACGCCGCTGCTTCCCGCGATGAGGAGGGAGTAGTCCCTCACCGGGGCTGAGGCTTATACAAGTAGCTATGTGGTTATCTCTCTCTCCCATGATGCGATCTTCGTTGTGATCATGAGATTTGTTAGTATAGTTGAATACATGATGTTTCCCTATGTGTAATGGATATGATGTTGCTCAAGTGGTGTTATCTAGTATAATTTGTGGAGTCACCGTTGTGATCACGGTACCTCGGTGACAGTGTGGGTGCCGTGTGTGACTCTATGCATCAAGATTAAAGGGATCTTCATCATGAGTTTGTTCTTTATTATTGTTGGATTGAATAGATCATGAGGTTTCTTGATGCTTGTGTTATTGAAGAAAGAGACTATTCAAGAAATAGGTTGTGGTGTTTATTAGTACTATCTTTGGATGCGGATAGTGACAGCATGAAGTGTCCATAGATGTGGAATATGAACTTTAATTAAGGTGTGCTTCTCGTAGCCCTACGCAATTCTCATCCAATTTGATCCATAAAAGAATGATCTCTGAGTAACGTCTACCATGCATGTGTTTTTGTGGGAACTATCATGTGTTTAATTATGTTAATGATGTTGAGAGTAGTCACTAGTGAAAGTATGAAGCCTAGGCCTTGTTTCCAAGCATTGATACACCGTTTTAGTCACTTTTGTCACTTGTTTGCTTGCTGCCATTTTTATTACAGAATTACAAAATCACCTTTTACCATCCATATCACTTGCATTTTACCATCTCTTCGCCGAACTAGTACACCTATACAACTGAAAATTGTATTAGGTGTGTTGGGGACACAAGAGACTTCTTGTATCTTAATTGCAGGATTGCTTGAGAGGGATATCTTTGACCTCTGCCTCCCTGAGTTCGATAAACCTTGGGTTACTCACTTAAGGAAAAATTGCCGCTGTCCTACAAACCTCTGCGCTTGGAGGCCCAACAAGTCTACAAAAATAGAAGCGTGTAGTAGACATCAAGCTCTTTTCTGGCGCCGTTGCCGGGGAGGTGAGCGCTTGAAGGTATCTTCTTTAGATCTTGCGATTAAATCTTTTTGTTTCTTGTTTTTATTTTTACTAGTTTGGCTTATGGAACGTTGTCCTTTAAATTTGCTTTTTGAGAGTGACCTCTCCACCACTCCCATGGTGGATAACGTTACTCCACATACTGAATGTATTTCTTTCAAAATACCGATGGGGATAATTGATCGTGTTTTGAGTAATTGCTATGCTGGAGATGGAGCTATACATCCTAGTTATCATCTGCTTTATATTAAAGAATTATGTGAGTTGTTTCAGATTGCAGGTGTATCAAGAGAGGTAATCATGAGGAAATTATTTTCCTTATCACTTAAGGAGAAAGCATTGGAGTGGTATAGGCTGCTAGACAATTCTCACTTGTTGGACTGGAAGGAGCTTATGTCTCTCTTTTATTCTAAATTTATCCTCTTCATGAAATTCATCAAGATAGAAATTATATCTACAATTTTTGGCCACGTGACGGAGAGAGCATTGCTCAAGCTTGGGGGAGATTGAAATCATTAATGCTTAAATGTCCTAACCATGATCTTTCCAAGGATATTATTGTTAATAATTTTTATGCAAGGCTATCTCGTCATGACAAGGAAATAGTTGATGCTTCTTCTATGGGTTCTTTTACAAGTAAGAAGATTGATGCTAAATGGGATCTTATTGAAAAGATTCAACACAACATTGAAGATTGGGAGATCGACAAAGGTAAAGAGTCAGGTATAAATTATGAGTATGATTGCATTAAGTCTTTTGTTGAAACTGATAGTTTTAATAAGCTTAGTGCTAAGTTTGGACTTGACTCTCATATAGTTGTTGATATCTATAAATCTTTTGCTTCTCATATTAATATTCCTAAAGAGAAATGGTCTAAGCATCATGAACCTTTCAAAGACATTTGCAAACAAAATGAAATTGTTAATGATGATTGCAATAGACATGATCCAATCTCTACGAATAATGTTCTATATAAGCATGTTAATTTTTGTGGAGTGCATAGACCTTGTGAAAGCACTCGGGTTGAAGAAGATAAATATTGTAAGCAACATAAGCATGAAAGAACTAGCAAATGGCTTAAGGATTTATATAATTTGCTAGAGAATTAAATGACCTCTATCCTTTTATGTGTGAACTTTGCAAAGAAGAAGGTCATTTTAATTTCCAATGCTCGTACTTTAATGATAGAACTATTAGCCAGTTTTGTGATAACATGATCACCTCTAGTCTTTATGATGAACTTAATTTATTTTTGGGGTGTGAAGAGTTATCAGAAAAAACTTCTTGGTTAGATAGGAGTACTTTTAGGACGAATGACATTCTTCAGGGAGCTTATCATTATTGTGTTGTGAATTGTCGTGACAATGCTTACATTGCAAAAATTAGAAAGAATAGCACTTCACCAAAGTATAAAAGGAAAAATGTTTCTTATGTTGCCAATAATGAAAGGGAGAGATTCTCCCAAGTTTCTCCTGTCTTTTCTAATAATGAATCAGATTATGTGGAGAAGCTTCCTTTCCAACCACTCCCTCCTAAGGTGGTTAAGAAGAAGTGAGGGAGGAGTAAAAATAAAGAGGAAACGGTATCATCCCCTAAGCATATTTCTCCCATCATGGTTGTTCCTAATGAGTATGAATAAAAAATTATTGAAGATGATCCAGTTTGATTGTATTCATTATTATCTTGATGTTAAGTCTATAGGCACTATTGAAGAAGATTATGTTATGCCTGTTACTTATTGTGATGATCATGATTGGGAAAATAATACTACTTATGATCTTGAAAATCTTTTTGGCACCAATTTTGAAAATGATGATATTGATAATTGTTATACTGTTGGGAATATTCATGTTTCTTCTAATCATAATGTGGAAAACCCCAAGCTTGGGGATGATGGGTTTGAAAATCCTTTTGTATTGAAAGTCATGATGATTTGTTTACAATAATATATGCTTGGAAAGATGACTATCCCCTTGCTTATTGTAAGCCCCTGACCCCGGAATTATACAAAGAGGCTATGTAACCCACAGGCTATGCTACACAATCGAAGGGCATGGGATTACCGCTCCCACGCAACACATCAAATTGTGCCATAAATCACTGGCATAGCTCTCAATGTATAAGACAGAGATCAAGACAAACTGGAATACATCACATGCACAAATACGACACAAAAGGATAAATAAACTTAGTTCGAAAGTACTTTTATTACATCATAGGGGATCATACGTCCCGAATACAGCGGAAGCATAACACTCGTCTGAGTACAGACTACATCAAAGGCCAGAGGCCGGAAAATAAAAGAGGTGAACCCGCCCACGGTGGTCTCAGGCTGCCACCTAGGATCTCAATCTACTCGTCGTAGTCAGCGTCGAACTCTACGTAGTAGCCACCATCTGGATCGTCGAACTCTGCTGTCGCTCCTGCATCGGTGAAAACACGGGCACCGGACACCCGATGGTATGAGTACTGGGGGTACTCAGCAAGTCTTACGCACGAGAGGAAAAGAAGGTACAATGCACATGCATTGGGGTTGAAATAAAGGGGCTGTATGTGGACTTGCAGCAGTAGCACCTAACAACTACAGAAGACACGCTACAACTTGCGTCTAATTAGAATAAGGGAAGAGAGCGCTTGCGCTACTGGGCTAAGTTACTCACCAAACAAAACCCGTCCTGAGACAACTCCATCGTATCAAATACCCACGAGGAAGAAGTCCGGACACTCACACGTTGTTCCAAATTTTAACAGGTTTATTATTTGTATATGGCTATTTACTAGTCAAATTAGCTATTTAAGATATACGGTAATGTTTATGATCTTTTTAGCCAGCACATTACCCAAGTCGTCCATAACCGCGGACTCGGCTTTTCGAAAAGATTTAACCCTGCAGGGGTGCCCAAATGTAACCATACACGTTCAATCAACCACATGCCACAGAGGCATTTAGGTATCTCAACACGACCTTCCCCTTCACTACTACATTGGATAAGGAGCCACCTATCTGAGACTGATCCACATCGAGAGCCCGGCCGAAACTCCTTTGTGGGCCCAAACGTTTGCGTCTACGCACTAGGTGGCACAAACTACCATGAGTCGGCCACTTCGCATCATACCGCACCTATATGCGTCACTCATCCTCATCATGCTGATCTTTCTGTGATATGCTCCAAATGGTAAACACCCGATATAGTTGTGGCTCCTTACCCAATATAGCAGATCCGGTACTAAGTTGCGGGGGGTTCCATAAGTCTTCCCACGTGTGGGTAGGGCGCTCATTCTTGGATAAGCGGAAAAGAACGGTTTTTCCTAGGCGACACTAGCAGAACAAATCACCATATCTGGCCTTCCGCCGGTGCCTTATCTTTAATATAATAATAGTGATTCCCACATAGCAAGTCTTCAATTATTAAGATATACCAGCTAAACATGTGATAGACCACAATCAACTCCTAAGCATGCTAGTAGACAGTAACTGGAGAACAAACATAGGATATAGGCAGGCATATCAGGAATAATTGGACTTCTAATAGGCTATGCAATTCTAGTAGGAATCGTAAGACACAACAGAACAGGAAGTCCTAAAGCATGCAAGACAGGCATAGGCATCACATGAGAAAGTTGGGGAGGGGCTGCTTGCCTTGTTGCTCAGTAGCCTGGTACTGGGCTAGATCCTCGGAGGTGTCGGGGTACTCAGCAACGTCGTCGTCTACGGGTAACCCCAAACATAACAAAAAGGGCAAATCAAATACAAATGCATTCAAACAAGGATGATGACATGTTAAAATTAACTATGCAACAATTTAAGTGCTAAACATTTTATTAGGCAAGTTAGATTAGGGTTTAGCAATTTAATAATCAAATATGGCAATTAGTGCATTTAATTAATTCAATTAATTGTATTTTCATTTAACCCGAAAGTTAAATTGTTTATAACATGCATGCAAAAATAGATTTGGACAGATTGCAATTTTAGCTTTAATTTGATATAAAATTCATAATTTTTGGAGGTGTGGTTCAAAAGTTATGGATTATACAAGTTTTAATCATTAGCAAAAGAATTATTTATTAAAGCCATTTTAATTAGTTCTAAAATTAAAAAAAAATTATATTTGAACAGATTACATTTTTATGATTTCAAAACATATTTTTATTACAATTTTTGAATTCGAAAAGACCAAAAATTAAAAGTTTTAAAAACAGGACAGAAACATGTTGGAAGGACCTATTTGCAAAAGGTTTTCAAAAACTGGGGGTTTCTGCCAAAATGCCAGATCTGGATCTGGAAACATTTTGCACCGGAGTGAGATCTACCCTAGAGGATGACAGGTGGGTCCAACTGACCCACATGTCAGTGGCAGGACAAGGAAGAAAAAAGGTGGGGGTTTAATTGGCCAGAGGGGACTCGAACCCGGGTCGATTCGGCGTGCAAGGGGATGGTGACCAACTGGGCTGCGATCGGATCTTGTCAGGGAAAAGAGATCGGGGCCTAAGAGGTGTAACTGTGATGTTAACTGAACCTAACTGAAGAAAAGTGCAGGCTTTGCACTCTGACGGCGACAGAAAACGTAGGCGGCGTCCCGGTGGCCGGCGATGACCCGGTTCGGGCGGTGCTACGTGAGAGGGTGCGGTGTACGTGCGTGGTGCAGCAGGGTGTGGGTGCAGGTGCCGAGGACGTGCAAGGCGGCGTGCAGGAGGTGGCCGGGCAGAGGAGCCCGAGCTCGTGCCCGCGGACGGTGGCGTCGGCCCTACGGCTACCGGCGGTGCCGCTCGAAGGCGAGCACCCAGAGCATGAGGGGGAAGGAGAGGGAAGCCCGGCGGCGGTGTGCTCACCAAGGGGCAGCCGGGGTCGGAGAAGAGCAGATCGTCCCGAAGTAGGCGTCGGCGACGAGGGAGGTAGAGGAAGCAGGGGTAGCAGATGTAGACGCCTGCCGGCCCGAGGTAGACGTTGACGAGGAAGCAGCCCTTGGGTCTCCTCCTGGATCCAGCTCCAGCGTGCGGTGGTCGTCGACGAGCTCCGGTCCGTGCTCCTCCTTCAGCTACCCCATGGCGAGGACGAACTTCTCCGGCTGGTGATGGGGATGTGGCTCGGGTGCTCTCAGGTGAAGAAGAGCAGAGGGAAGGAAGAAGAGAAAAGGGCGGCGGCGGAGAGGAAGGAGAGGGTGATGGCACTAGGGTTTGGGAGGTGCCCCTGGTGTTGCTTATAAGGAGGAGCGGCAGGTGGTGCGGGTGGCGAGCGGCGATGGAAAAGCGTCAGGGATGCTGGCGTCGGAGACGTACGCGAGCGAGGGGGTGCGGGAGAAGAGGAAAAAGTCAAAAGGCCGGCTGAGGGAGAGAGGAGAGAAGAGAGGGGAGCTGGGCCTCGATCCAGCTCCTGTTTTTTTTTTCTTCTTTTGGATTTTCCTTTTCTTGTTTCTTTTTAGAATTTGGAAGAGGAGCAAAGAATAGAAAAACAAAATATAAACTAGGGTTTTTGTGTTTCCACAAAATCATTTTGTTAATTTGCAATTCAAAATAACATTTTATTTTACTTTGTCCAAAATAATTTTGGTTTAAAATATTTTGATTTGCAAATTAATTATTGTGTTGCATGTGATAAAGACATAAAATAGCAACTCATTTTTGTTTTGTTTTCACTATTTTTGCAAAACCACAAATGCAACAACAATGATGATGTCATGAAGATGCAACAATTAAAATTAACAAGCAATAAAATTAAAAGGGGATTACTTTTGGGATGTTACACTTATGATGATATTATGCCTCCAATTTTTGATGATTATTGTGATGATAACTATGCCATAAAGAATAATTTTAATCATCCTTACGAGACTTGTCATAATTATTACTCTCCTACTGAACATCATCTTTCTAATATACAATTAGTCTATCATGTCCAAGTTCTATATGATAGTCCTACTCTCAATGCTACTAATAATAAAGATTTTGCTTATGTGGAGAGTAATAATAATACTTTTATGCATGTGAATCATGAGAAAAATGCTTTATGTGATGGTTATGTTATTGAGTTTTCTTATGATTCTACTGAAAGTTATTATGAGAGAGGGAAGTGTGGTTATATAAATTTTCATCTTGTGAAGTTTCCCCTCTTTATGTTGAAGGTTTTAATGTTGCACTTGCTTTGCCTTCCTATGCTTAATGCTTTATGCTCCAATGATTTATTTTCTTACAAGATGCCTATGCATAGGAAGAGAGTTAGAATTAAATGTGTTTGATATTTGCTTCATGATGCTCTCTTTTGCGTTCCAACTCTTATTCTTATGAGAGCATCATTAAAATTATCATGCCTAGCTAAAAGGCTTAAAAGAAAAGCGCTTGTTGGGAGACAACCCATCTTTTACTTTCAGTTTGTTTTTGCTTTTCTTGAAGTCATGAAGCTGTTGCCTGTATCAACTTCATTGTATCTTTTTGTTTTGGTTTTTTGTGCCAAGTTTAGCTTCTAATGCATTGAAACTGCGAGGTATTGTTTTGCTGTCCAGAAACAGATTTCTGTCCTTCACTGTTCGAAAATCCAGAAATTCCCTGAATTTTATCTTTTTCTGATATTTTTAGACAGAAAGCCTGATACTTTTATCTATCTTTCGTTAGTTTTGAGTTTTCTGATTTGAGCTACAGAAGTGCCTCGAAAATTCGATCTTTTTCAGACTGTTTAGTTTTTGACAGATTCTGCTTTTATTTTGTATTCGTCTCTTTACTATCGTCAAATGTGATACTCTAGAGGAGGAGTACCACACTGAGGCTTAGTAAACAGTAGCTAATGGCTAATAAAGTTTTTTTCAATTTGTCTTGAGTAGAACACATGTGCATTTTAATTTTTGGCACTAACCCTCTAATCAGTTTAAGAGAAGTTTTGTGTGAAGAGAGTTTTTAAGTTTTGAACGACACGGTGATGTGAGAATGGAGAAAAGCTCAAGCTTGGGGATGCCCCCATGGAATCCCCCTGGAATATTTAAGAAGATTCAAGCATCTAAGCTTGGGGATGCCCACTCTTCACCAACAACCATCAGGTCGTTTCGTTGAAACTACATTTTTATCACTTTACATATTATGTGTGCTATTCTTGGAGCGTCATTTTATTTTGATTTTAGTTTAGTTTTGTTTGTTTGCTGGTCATATTCATGTTGTATCCTATCCATCTTGTGTGGGAGAGAGACACGCTCCGTTTTTTCGTTTGAATACTCATTTGCTTCGCTTATATCTTGTTGAATATTCTTAGCTACTGTTTGTTTGCTATTAAGCTCTCGCTTTTAGCTTTTATCTTGTTTAGAGCTGCTAGTTGCTGTTGTTAGACTCTCTTGATCTTCACTTATATTTGTTAGAGAGTTGTTTTGGTTGCTTGGTTGATTTGTTAAAGCGATAAAATGCTATGCATGTGGTAGTGTTATGAAATAGAAAAAAACCTGTATAGTCTTGTAGATCACTATGTGGATAATTTGATACTCTTCAATTGTTTTGAGGCATTAAAATAACTAATGGTTAAAATGTGTTGGTTAACGGTGTTAGAGCTGATTAGTGGAGACGTGTTAGTACAGTGTGGAGCCGTATCTTTCTTAACTAAAAACAACCTAAGTCAACAATGTTTTTGCATCATGAATTCTGCTCAGTTGAAAAGAAGTTCCTAGTGGGTAGTTACTGCAACGGTCGGGGAAGCCAACGGGGCACTTGTGTCACTGCCACGATCCCTCTCGAGGTGTTTCTAACCATTTGTGGACCATTGAAATTGCTAGTTGTTTGCAATATACGAAATGCATTGTTGAGTTTTGGTTTTTGGCACTTCCACTTCCATATTTTGCTAGCCTCTTCGGTGCTGCGCAATGCCCTCTCTCACATTGAGATTGGTGCATACTTCGCCAGTACATCCAACCCCGTGGGAGAACTTCATCTTGTTCTCCTACACATAAGCCAATTATCTCCCTCAAAACAGCCACCATACCTACCTATCACGGCATTTCCATAGCCGTTCCAAGATACATTGCCAAGCAACATCCATAATTACATCATAACTTGATGTCATTCTTCATTACCATATAGTTTGTTTGATCATTGAGTTACTGTGTTGCGTGGCTTGCCACATGTTCTACATTTTTTCCACACTACACTCGATCATGCATACCTTCTTTTATACATCATGTATTAATCTTATGACTTATGAGTACCAAAAAGTGTGATGATCCATTTGTAATATAGAGTGTTGCTCCTATAGTGAGGTAAAAAAAAGAGAAAAATAAAAGAGCCCAAAAAGAGGCCAAATGAGAGAGCATTTAAAAGAGCCAAGGAGGCCACCAAAATCCAAAAAAAAAATAGAAAAAAGAGAGAGGGAGCAGCACTACTATCCTTTTTACCACACTTGTGCTAGTTAGCACCTACACTTCATTGTAGATAGTTCTCATGTTGTTTTAGTAGTATAATTATGTGGCGAATTAATGTTATAGAACTTGGCTTGTATATTCCAAGGATGAGCCTCCTCAAGTGAGCTCTAGGTCTTCATGAGCAAGCAAGTTGGATGCACCCCCACTAGTTCCATTGGAGAGGTTTCATACACTTATAGCTCTATGTGCATCCGTTGCATGGCAATCACTACTCCTCATACAATGTCTACTACGGGACTTCCTTCTGTCTTGTGGTTACCCTCTCCACTGTTTCAGCCTTTCTTTTTGGCCTTCCAAACCTCCATCATTGTTCTCTTTGCCATAACATTTTGGTGCCAAAGCCACTTCTTACTTGCACTAGTTGAGTAGACTTCAAAATAGTTGCTTTGTGAAGGAGATGGATTAGGACACCTGACTCGAGCTTGGCTATTTTCATGAATGACTACTTGGATGCTTTGAAGAATGATTGATGCTTTACATTGGAGACATAATTTGCAATTCTTATTTCTAAACCTTATGTATGGTTCCATGTCTCCAACGCACTTATTCATGAAATGTTTCTAGCATTTGTTAGCTAGCGTATGTTAATCATTGTTTGCTTAATGTCAACTATAGACAATTGTTTTGGATCACCTTATTCACATCATGTGTTGTACATTACTATCTTGATCATGATTGTATTGGTTGCATGTCTCATCAAAAATTATTTTGTTATCACTTACCTACTCGAGGACGAGTAGGAGTTAAGCTTGGGGATTGATACGTGTCAAACGTATCTATAATTTTTGAGTGATCCATGCCAATTTTGTGATGTTGTCAGATGTTTTTATTATCATATCACATCATTTTTATGCATTTTGTTGGACTAACCTACTGACAAGATGCCCAGAGCCAGTTCCCTGTTTTTGCTGTTTTTGTGTTTCAGAAATTTACTTCTGAAAATATTCTTGGAATTGGACCAAAATTTACAGAGATTATTTTTACGCCAAGATGAAGAGGGAGTCCAAAGGGCAGCCTCAGAGGCAACCCACAGGGCGCAGGCGGCCCCCTGCCGCGGCCTAGGGGGGACCCGCGGGTGGGACCCGCCCCTGCCCATGGGCCACCTCCTCGGCCCCCTCCGACGCCTATAAATACACATTAAACCTAAAAATGTCGAGGCGGCCATTATTTTCCACAGAAGACATCCCGAAGCGCCGTCATCTCAAACCATAGTTTGGGGGTGATTCCGAAGCAGTTCCCGACACTCTACGGGAGGGGAGATCGATCCCGGAGGGCTCTTCATCGCCATGCCTTCCTCCGGGATGATTTGTGAGTAGTCCCACCTTGGATCTTGGGTCCATGGCAGTAGCTAGATGGTAGTCTCTCTCTCTTATGCTTCATGTTTATGATCTTGTGAGCTGCCTAACATGATCAAGATCGACTATTGTAATACTATGTGATGTGTTTGCTGGGATCCGATGGATTATAAAGTTATGATCAGATTGTGCATGATTCTTATATGATTGATTTATGTTCTTGCATGCTCTCCGATGTGCGTAGTTACTTTGGCCAAGTGATTGTGTGTATCTCCAAGAGAGAGTATTTATGCTAGATAGTGGGTTCATGCCTGATACGTGTCAAACGTATCTATATTTTTTGATTGATCCATGCTAGTTTTGTAATTGACGAGGTTAGGGCTCGGCAAATCCCTGGGTCGAGTACCCCGGGTTGATTGAAGGGGAGAGAGATGGCGCGTTGGTAGTTCCGTCGGCTGACAAGCAAGGATTTACCCAGGTTCGGCCCCTCATGGTGAGGTAAAGACCTACATCCTGCTTGTCTGATCTGTATAGATGATGATGTGAAGTTATATGGTGGCCGCAAGGGCGATGGTATGAGACGTGGTCTCGCTAGGGCCATGCCTATCTATGTGTCCTGTGTCCCTCTGGGGTGCCCCTGCCTGGCTTTATAAAGGGAGCCAGGTAGGGTTTACATGAGGTTCTTGTCTTGTACTTCAAGTTGTAGCTAGTTGGGCTTCATCGGGCCGCCAGGTGGGCCTCTGTTGTCATCTTCTAATAGGCCGCATGCCGGGTCCTAGTCTTGGCGTGCACCAGGTATCCCCACCGTGGGGTAGTCGAAGAGTGACCCAACGACAGTAATGTTGTCACATGTTTTTACTATCATATTACATGATTTTAATGCATTTTGTCGGACTAACCTATTGACAAGATGCCCAGTGCCAGTTCCCTGTTTTTGTGCTGATTTTGTTGCAGAAAGTTACTTCTGGAAATATTCTCGGAATTGGATGAAAATTTACGAAGATTTTTTATTGAGGAAATAAGGACCCGAGCCAGAAGGGCGACCCTGGGAGGGACCCACAGGCCAGGGGCGGGTCCCACCCGCGGGTCTAAGGGGGGCCGCGGCCACAGCCCACCTCTGCCCCTCGGGCACCCCCTCGGCCGCCTCCGACGCCTATAAAATCATCCCCAACGAAAAAACCCTAACCCCCGAAGGATTTTCTTAAATACGATATAGAGCTCCGCCGCCATCGCCGACAAGTTCCGGGTGTTCAGAATGTCCTGTTCCGGCACCCTGCCGGGACGGGGATCGACCGCCGGGGCCATCTCCATCAACGCCGCTGCTTCCCGCGATGAGGAGGGAGTAGTCCCTCACCGGGGCTGAGGCTTATACAAGTAGCTATGTGGTTATCTCTCTCTCCCATGATGTGATTGTCGGCACAGTGGAAACCAGGGTACCACGGGCCGGCCTGCCAGGGCCCATAAGATTCTTTGGATGATTTTCGCTAAGGACCAGGCTCTCCAAGCCTGGCAAGCTTCGCGAGTTTTTCTCCCCTCGCGAAGGGTTTTTCTCCTCATCAAGGGTTCTTTCCCTCGGCGAGGAATCGCTCCTCGACAAGGCGTCTCCGACGCCGTCCACAATTCTACTAAGGACCAAGCTGAGGGCTTGGCGAGGCCTTTCGCCTCGCGAAGCGCCCTCCTCGTGAAGCCGTCTCCGCCCCTGCGGCAGAGCGCACATGGGCTCTGTGCCGGGTGCAGAGTGACGCGCGTGCCTACGCGCGATGACGACAACGCCGCAGTTGCCGTTTCCATGTATAAAGCAGTCAACAAAGCGGAGCCAAGCAAAGCGGACAACGAGTATTGCCTCTTTGGTGACAAGGGAACAGTCTGTAGCTACGCTCCAAGGACGACGTCACTGTGGGTCACCTCCCACCTCGGCAAGCGCCAGCCCGCCGTCCAGCTGGTCGGTGCCCCTTTTCAGCTTTGGTGACGCCGTTCCCCTGCCGTGGACCGCGTCCACGATCTTTACCTTTATGGTAGACCTCACCTTTACGGTGCACCGCGCCCCCTCCTTCGTCGCCATGTGGTAGCCCTTCCCGCCCAAATGTTTGGGCAGAAGAGGCCCAGGGCGCCTATAAAAGGAGGGGAGGCACGCTTGTGCAAGGGGTTCGAAGATCCCAGAGTCCAAACCCTAGATCTAAAGACTAGCAAGTAGCCATTGTTAGCCACCTTGAGCTCGACAAGCTCTCCCCTTGTACCTGTAAACTCTCCAAGCAGTGCAATACACCATTAGCAGGACGTAGGGGTTTTACCTCCACAAGAGGGCCCTGAACCTGGGTAATACCTTGTGTCAATCTCTGCAGTGTCGTCCGCAGCGAGCTTGACGAGCACCGTCGCCGGAGCACGTTGCGGATTGTTTGACTCCGTGTTCAGCCCCTTACACGATACCTTGGAGACACCCCTAGTTCCCGGGGACAATCTCCGACATTTGGCGCGCCAGGTAGGGGGCTGAGGCGCGTCTTCATCCTCGACACAGCCATGGCCGGTTCTCGTGCCGAACGTCTCGCTCGCCGGACGGCTAGCGCCGCCACCGCTCCCGCAGGCCGCCCGCGTGGGGGCTCTGCTCCGGAGCGCCGCGTCGACCCCGAGCCCCGCGTCGAGCACCCTGACGACGACGACATCGACCACGCTGAGGACGACCTTGGCGAAGAGGAGGCCTCCTCCCTGCCCCCGTCGCGGGACCGTGCTGCCTCCTCGCTGGGCCGCCCTGCGCCCAGCCCGCGACTGCGCTCCTCATGGCGCAGGAGCTGCTGCAGTACCGCCCCACGCCGGCGGCTCAGGAGGCCTGGCTCAACCGCGTTGCCGAGCTCATCGGCGCCGCTCGCGCCGCGGCACCTGCGCCGTCTCGCTCCCTGGTTCCTTCTGCGCTCGTGGGGGACGTGGCGCACGGCGCACCTCCCGCGCCTCCTCTCCAACCCACACCCGCCCCGGCTCCACCGGTTGCACCGCAACCTGCTCCAGCGGGGGCTCCTCCTCGCGACGGCCGCGCTGCATCGCACGCGTCGTCGCCGCATGACTGCCAGATCGTGCAGCGAGCCCCTGAGGACGCACGCGTGAGCATCGAGCGCGGGCAAGAACGCCGCAACCGCGCCGTCCAGGACATCGCCACCGCTGGGCGCCACCTCCGCGCCACCCTTGCCAACGGCACGGTCACCTACGGCACGACGGCCGCGTTCACTCGCAGCCTTCGTCGCGTCGTCTGGCCGGTCAAGTTCAGGCCGGACCTCCCTCCGCGCTACGACGGCAAGAACAACCCCCTGGAGTTCCTGCAGCTCTACTCTTTGGCCATCCAGGCCGCCGGGGGCGACGACAAGGTCATGGCGAACTGGTTCCCTATGGCCCTCAAGGACTCTGCGTCCTCATGGCTCACCAACCTCCCGCCGAGTCCATCAACTCTTAGGAGGAGCTCTGCCGGTGCTTCGTCGCCAACTTCAAGGGCACGTATGAGCGCGGCCTCACCTACAATGACCTCCGCGCCGTGCGTCAGAAGCCCGGCGAGACCCTCCGCAAGTACATCCAGCGCTTCAGCCAAGTGCGCAACAAGATCCCTAACGCCACCGACGCACAGGTCATTTCGGCTTTCCAGGCTGGGGTCACAGACGTGCGGATGCTCGAGAAGCTCGGCATCCACGACAACATCACCACCGTCGTCAAGCTTTTCGACTTGGCGGACAAGTGCGCCAAGGCTGAAGAGGGCCGCTTGTTCGTCAAGAACGAGCCAGGGGACCCCGCCGAGGGGTCCAAAAAGAAGAAATCCTCTGAGAAGCGCAAGACTACTGCGGTCCTCGCGGCAGAGCCTGACGCCAAGCAGTCTCGCCAAGCTGCTACTCCAGCCGCAGGACCTGAGAAGAAGGATGATCGCCCTTTCTGCATCTACCACAACAGGCACTCTCACGCCACCGAGGATTGCTTCGACATCAAGAGGCTTCGCGAGGCTAGCGAGGCCCGCGAGGCAAACGGAGGCCGCGGAGGCCGCGGCGGAGGCCGCAGCGGCCGCGGGGGGCGACGCTGGAACAACAACTACAACGACAACTACCAGCAGAACCCCCAGGCCAACGCTGCCCAGCCCGCAAACGACAACCTGCCTGCCGAGGCTGACGAAGGCTACCAGGTGCCTCGCGGGGCAGCTTGTATCCTTGGCGGGGCTCAGGCCCCTCGCTCCAACCGCCACTTCAAGCAACTCGCTCGCGAGGTCGCGGCAGCCCTCCCTGGAGTCGAGGCCTCCAGGCCCCTCAAGTGGTCCCAGTGCCCCATTACCTTCGACTCCGGCGATCACCCCAAGTCCACGTCAACCGTTGGCACCATCCCGTTGGTCTGCACCCCCACCATCAACAACATCGCCGTCTCTAAGACGCTCATTGATGGGGGTGCTGGCCTCAACGTCATCTCCGTCGAGACATTCGAGAAGCTGCAGGTGCCCTACGAGCGGCTCATGCCTACCAGGCCCTTCTCGGGAGTGACAGAGGGTCTTACCACCCCCTTGGGGCAGGTGAGGCTCGCCGTCACTTTCGGCACCCAGGCCAACTACCGCACCGAGCTGATCGACTTCGACGTCGCGCACATCGGCCTACCCTACAACGCCATACTCGGCTACCCCGCCCTCGCCAAATTCATGGCGGTGACCCACCACGCCTACAACCTCGTCAAGCTCCCTGGCTCGGGTGGCACCATTGTCGTCCGCGGCGTGGTCTCGGACGCCCTGTACGCTGCGCAGGCGGCCTACAAGGCTGCCGCGGTGGCGTCACCCGCCGACGAGGACGAGGAACCCCTCCCGAGGCCCCCCGCGAAGAAGAAGCAGCTGTTCTCCCAGGAGAAGGCCGCGACAAAACAAGTGTCTCTGGAGGCGAGCGGCTCGGGGGCTTGCGTCGCCATCGGCGCCAACCTGCCTCCTAAGTAGGGGAGCGCGCTCCCAGCGGAGCGACGCTTCATCAACAAAGAAGAGAAAGCTCCTGGCCACGCCAGTGTAATGAACGCCTATTTCAGGTCATTCTGAACCTTTGCACATCGCGCCAGCATATTTTGCCGCTTCGGTGTTCTTTGCTTCGGTGTTATTCGCTTTTCTTTCTCGCTCGTATGATCCCTCCTGTGTATCTCACGAGCGGGGGCTAGCAGGGTGCCATGCCACGGGAGCATCCCGGCAGCGCCCAAAACCCAAGGGATCCGAGCTCTGAACTTGCGGGTCAGCTCTCATGCATGTCAACTCCCAAGGAGCTCTGAACTCATGGGTCAGCTCCCGCGCACGTCAACTCACCAAGGATCACCAAAACCTTGGTGCCTGTTTCTCCTCGCGAGACACACATGAAGGAACCTACGAGCACCATAAGAATCTTTAACTGTCTATTGCTTGTGGGTACGCCTATCTCTGCAAGTGCAGGAAAGCAGGCTCTCCAAGCCTCAGGCAACGACAAAGCGAAAACGCCTCGCCAGGGAACCAACACCCTTTCCAAGGCAAAAACACCTCGGCAAGCTAAGTCTAAACACTTGTTCAGATCTCTTCCCGCTGGTTTTCGCCCCTCGAGTCTCTTTTCTCTCTCCTATGCCTCATGGGCTGCTTGCACGTCAAAGGGGGGCCCCAAGCATCGCGCTTCGAGGAGCTCTCACTTCTCAAGGCCTCACGCACCCCCCAGACTTGTGGAGCACTGACTCGCACATACCGAAGCGGCGGTGGTGTAGCGCTAAGAGGGGGTCCTAAGACGTAGAGCGAAAAAGACATGAGGGAGAAAGACAAAAGCCTCCCGAGGGACGTCCACAAGCATACTCCAATAACTTAACAAGTTTTTACAAAAGCTTACAAACAAAACGAATGCTAAAATAGTATGCGCCTCTGCGCGTCCAGGCAAGGAGCTCAGGCCATCGCGCCCCCCGAGGTCCCCGCTCCATCCGCGCCAGCTCCTGCTCCTAGGGCACCCCCCTCGCCGTCGCCTTCGTCTTCATCGACCAAGACTTGGTCGAATTTCTTGGCATACGCGATGGCGGCCTGCTTGGCGGTCTCCCGCGCCTTGTCGCTGATGGCACGTGGTGGCGCCATCACGTCCTCAAGGTCAAGTGGGGGCTGGAGCCTCACGAGGTTGCTGAAGACGTTGGTGACGGCGACAACGAGGAGGTCGCGACTCTCCTCCACGACACGCTTGTCGAAGCTCTTCGCGACCCCTTCAAGCTTTCCAAGGAACTGCTCGAAGAAGTGCGAGTATGAGGTTTCGTCGTCGGTCGCCGCGGAGAAGGAGGGGACGTCGATCCTCAGATCTCTCCCGACGGCGCGCACGCGGCTCACCAGGCTCTGGAGAATGCTTTGACGCTGGCGCGTCATGAGCCGGTCAACCTAGCGCTGGTCTCGTGCCTGCTCCACCAGGGCCGCGACCGGCCCCACCTGCTGCCGGAGCTCGTCCAGGTCCCTCTCCAAGCGCAAAGGCGTTCCCCTCGGCGCGCGCCTGGGCCTCCCGAGAGACCTCGAGGCAGGAGGTCAACCTTTTCTCCTCCTGCTCAAGCTCCTTGACGCGCTTCTCGAGCTCCTTGCGCTTGATCTTGAGGCGGTCCTCGTGCTTCGCTACCTTCTCGTCATATTCCTTTGAGAGGTTCTCGCGGACGAGCTTGACCTTGAGGTCAGCCTCTTCTTGGAGCCTCTTATGCTCCGCCGCAAGGTTGGCCTCGTCGGTGGCCACCCGACCTTCACGCTCCTCCAGCTGCCCCTCGCGGGTGGCCTGGTCCTTCGCGAGCAGCTGGACCTGCTCCTCGCGCCGCTGCAGCTCCTTCTCCTGGAGGGCAAGATCTTCCTCACGCCTCTTTAGCCCGGCCTCGTGAGGCGCCAGCTGCCCCTCGCGGGCGTCCAGCTGCTCGCGGAGCTCGTTCAGGCTGGCCTTGGCGGCCTCGGTGTCGGCGGCGAGTTTCTGCTTCGCGGCCGCCAGCTCGTCGTGCTTGGAGGTGGTTTCCGCCTCAAGCGCTTCCCTGGCGGCGTCAAGCTCCTCCATCACCTCCTGCGCCTCCCGCTTGACGCTGTCACGGGTCTCCTTGGCGAAGCGGAGGGCCTCTTGGCGTTCCGCCTGGGCCGCCGCATCCCACCGGCGGCACACCTCCACCCTCTCGAAGAGAAGGGCCCAGGCTTCGCTGAGCCTCGTTTTTTCCTCCGCCAGGGCGTCTTCTTCCCTGGCGAGCTGCTCCTCCAGCCCGTCGAGCGCTCGCCGCGCCCGGTTGAGGACGATCCGGCGATAGGCCGCTTGGCGATGCGGTGCCTGCAGCGCCAAGGAGACTCCCGCGCCGCTGCTGCTGGGTGCAGTTCCCTCGACGCTTGTCGAGGCGCCTAGGGCATCCTGCCCCGAACTTGTCGCGGCCCCCGCCGCGGCATGGGGCTTGTGGGGGCGTCGTCCTCGCCGCCCGCATCGGGAGCCCTCAGGGGGCTGGGCATCTCCTCGCCCCTGGCCCCGTCGCTTGGGGGCTCCGGAGGTGTCTCTGCCTCCTGCTCCATAGGGGCGCCTCCGGCCCCCTCTGCAACGGCCGCGTCTGCCGCGGCCCCGGGCGTGTCAGCCCTTCTCGAGGCCCTCTCTTCTGGAGGCGGCTCCGCGACGATGTCCTCATCCACGGTTTCCTCCTCCGCCTCCTGCTGGACTGGAGGAGTCGCCGCCCTGGTTGGCGACGCCGCCGCCCCTGCGGTCTCCTCCTCCACGCGGTGCTCTGCCGCTGGAGGAGTCGCCGCCCGAATCGGCGACGCTACGCTCTCCTCGGCCGTCACCGTCTCCGCGCGGTGCTCGCCCGCGGGAGAGGCAACTGTCTGCTGCGGCTCGCCGGCTGTAGGCGTCTCCATGGCGACGCTGGTGGTCTCTCCAACCTTGCCGAGCCGCCGCCTCTTTGGCTCCGCAGGCTGCCTGAAGGGAGACAAGTCGAAAATCCTTCAAAGGGGGGAATTCTTAAAGTGAAATATTGAGGAAGAAGGAGAAGCTGAAGGGCTTACTCGCCGGCCATCACCCACACCCTCTTTTTCGCCTTGAGAGGCTGGATGAGGTCTGCTCCGGTCTCCTCCCGGGCCGCTCCTGTCTCCGCGCGAGGGATGCCTCCCGCGGTTGTGGCCCTCCTGTCGTGGACCGCCTTGGAGCGGGGCTCGCAGCGCCCTCCTCCGCCGCCGCTCGTCTCCTCCTCCTCGGCGCGCTGGGAGCAGGACGATGCGGAAGGCGTCCTCCTCGTCGCCGGAGGAGAGCACCTGGAGGTCCACTTCGGCGTGGGCGCTCCTCGAGGATCCGGCGCCCTCGCCGACGGGGTCAGCGCCCCTTGAAGCCTCGTCCTCGCCGAGGGGGTCCTCGCTTCTCGAGGCCTCCTCCTCGGCGGACTCGGCCTCCTCAGCCTCAGGAGCCTCATCCACGTACTCAGGCTCCGCCGCCCACGGGTTAGGGCGAGGCCCGCTGTGCCCCGCGGGCACGATTCCCCATTCGTCGAACGTGGGCATGTGCGAGCGCTGCTCCTCTATGCTCTCCTCGGCGAAGACGATGAGCGGCTTGGCCGCCTCTTTCTTGGCGGACGGGATCTCCGGCGATGTGAAGAGGACGTTCATAATCTGGCGGAGCACATCAGGCTCGAAGCCGTCCCTGCTTAGCCGCATGGCGTCGTCCTTGCCGTCGTATCGCCACACCGGCTCGGCGTGCTGTTGGAGGGGGGCGATGCGGCGCCTGGTGAAGTCCTTTGCCACCATTTGGCCGGTGACCCCCGCGTCGCGGATGTGACGGATGTACACGTACACCGCGTCAAGCTTCGAGCCCCTGAAGTCCGCGCTCGCCCAGCGCGCCCACTTCCTCGGCGGCGCCTCGGGCACCTCCAGGAGAGGGTTTGTGGCCTTGGCGTCGACGAAGAGCCACTTCTCGCGGAACTTGTCGACCTTTTTCGTCACCTTGGTGACGGCGACCTCGCCAAGCCAGGCGATGGGGATGTAGTTGTCGCTCCTGGCGTCGACGATGCGAAAAGAGACACATCCGAGCCGCTCGCCTATGGCGGAGTTCCGAAGAGAATAGAAACTGCGGAAGAGCGCCACCGAGGGGCGGATGCCGACGTAGGCCTCGCAGAAGTGGGCGAAGATGGCAAGGATGAGGATGGAGTTGGGATGAAGATGAAGGAGTTGGATCTGGTACGTCTCCAAGATCGCCAGGAGGAAATCAGAGAATGGTGGTACCAGGCCGGCGTAGAGAGTATGAAGAAAGATGGGGTAGAAGGTGTCGGTGAGCCTGCTACCGGCCGGCCTCAGTTCGGTGGCGCCGTGCTCGTTGGTTTTCGCCGCCGCCAGGTGGCGCACCGTCGCTATCGTCGCAGCGGTGACGCGCGTCTTCGGCAGCGCTCCCTCGAGCGCAGCAGCGCGCGCCATCGCCGCGGACGTGCCCGCCCGCGCCGTTGCCGCTGACGAGCTCGCCTGAGCGGTGGCCTTGCCCTTCAAGTCAGTGGCTGCTCGCTTGGGGGCCATGGTCGCCGGAGAAGAAGGAGAGTGCTCTGGAGATTGGAGTTCTCTGGAGAGTTTGGAGGCGTGGGGAGAAGTGTGCGGAGGAGTTACGGGAGAAGTAATGGGCGCCGCCTGTGCGCCCAGGCTTTATTGACCAGCACTCGAGTCGTGGCGGGCCCCACCGCGTCGCCCGTTGGAGCCGAGGAGGTCGTGGCCGTGGGCGCAACCGCTGCGTGACACGTGTCGCGGCCCTGTCAGGCATCTTTGGCCCCTCGACGCTTCGCCTTCGTCCATGGGCCTCGGCGTGCCCATCGCGGGCCCGGGGGCTACTGTCGGCACAATGGAAACTAGGGTACCACGGGCCGGCCTGCCAGGGCCCACAAGATTCTTTGGATGATTTTCGCTAAGGACCAGGCTCTCCAAGCCTGGCAAGCTTCGCGAGGTTTTCTCCCCTCGCGAAGGGTTTTTCTCCTCATCAAGGGTTCTTTCCCTCGGCGAGGAATCGCTCCTCGACAAGGCGTCTCCGACGCCGTCCACAATTCTACTAAGGACCAAGCTGAGGGGCTTGGCGAGGCCTTTCGCCTCGCGAAGCGCCCTCCTCGTGAAGCCGTCTCCGCCCCCGCGGCAGAGCGCACATGGGCTCTGCGCCGGGTGTAGAGTGACGCGCGTGCCTACGCGCGATGACGACAACGCCGCAGTTGCCGTTTCCATGTATAAAGCAGTCAACAAAGCGGAGCCAAGCAAAGCGGACAACGAGTATTGCCTCTTTGGTGACAAGGGAACAGTCTGTAGCTACGCTCCAAGGACGACGTCACTGTGGGTCACCTCCCACCTCGGCAAGCGCCAGCCCGCCGTCCAGCTGGTCGGTGCCCCTTTTCAGCTTTGGTGACGCCGTTCCCCTGCCGTGGACCGCGTCCACGATCTTTAACTTTATGGTAGACCTCACCTTTACGGTGCACCGCGCCCCCTCCTTCGTCCCCAACACACTTGTTTGCTTGCTTCCATCTCTTCGCCGAACTAGTGCACCTATACAACTGACAATTGTATTAGGTGTGTTGGGGACACAAGAGACTTCTTGTATCTTAATTGCATGGTTGCTTGAGAGGGATATCTTTGACCTCTACCTCCCTGAGTTCGATAAACCTTGTGTTACTCACTTAAGGAAAAATTGCCGCTGTCCTACAAACCTCTGCGCTTGGAGGCCCAACAAGTCTACAAGAATAGAAGCATGTAGTAGACATCAATGCCCCCTCTTGTTCCTGGGCACGAGTGACAGAAACGTCTAAGTGCGAGGCTGTGCTGTTGCTACTAAGGGTAAAACAACGGTGTTAAAGTCTCTTTTGATATTTAATATTGCTTACTTCATGCACTTTACTTAATGCAAATGTCTGTTGCTTGCAACTTAATACCGATGGGTGGCAGGCTGGATAGCGATCCCACGGTGGACTTTTTAGACAAAGATGCAGTTGGACTCAATGGTCTTTGTTCCTTGTCGTGATGCCTCCATAAATATTATCATGTTCTCTTTGTCATAGCTAAATTAAGTTTGTGTTATAATCTTGTCAATTGCCCAGCTGTAATTTGTTTACCCATCATATGATCGTTCTATTTACTTGAGAGACTCCACTAGTGAACCCATGGTCCCCGGTCCATCTTTTTACATTAATTGCAACCTTTATTCATCACTTTTCATTATCATTACTCCACTGGTCCATTTTCATAATTCATCTATTTCACTATACAATTAACCGCTTTGTTTTCTGCGAGACCGGAAAGATTGACAACCTTTCCGCCGTTGGGGGCAAAGTATTTTGGTTGAGTGTGTGCAGGTCCACGTCTGTTGAAGATTAAGCGCCAGAGATTTTCAACATTCACTTTGTTGTTGATTTCAAGGTCCTACTGGTTCGATAAACCTCGGTTTGTTATCGAGGGAGAACTGCTGCTATCTGCAACTCCGCCTTCGCTTGGGGCACCACCCAACTCTTTCCATCACACCATCAAGCAGTTCTCTGGTGCCGTTGCCGGGGATCTTGGAGCTACAGCAAGGGGAGTCTCACACTCTTAATCACTTTACTTTGTTTTTGTCTTGCTTGTTTTATTTCTCGTTAGCTTATTTTTCTTGTTGCAAAATTGTAAAACCCCCAAAAAATTAGTGTAGTCTTTATTTCTGTTTTGCTTATTTGCTCTCCTTAAAAATCAAAAACATAAAAAATGCTATGGAAGAACTTACTAGAAACTCTATGTTGATGGAAGCTAGAGAATTATATATAAAGTATAGAGAATCAAGAGAGGGTAAAATCTTGAGAGGCATGTTAAAAAAGTTGAATCAGATTGCTGAACTCTTGCTTGATCTTCATGATATAAATTGTTGCTCTAAGCAACACGATAAATATTTTAAATTCCAATGTGGCTTTAGTAAAGAACCTTTAATTGCAACCTATCATTGGTTAAACTATACTTGTCGTGGGGTTGTCACGGCAAGTACTTCCTCCGGGAAGCTAAGTTGTGGGGACGTTGTGACAGAAGTACACGGGAGCTGGTTAATCTCGACGAGGGGACACGGTGTTTACCCAGGTTCGGCCCCTATGATTAGAGGTAAAGACCTACTTCCTACTTGTTCTTTATTGCAGTGGACTTGATATCGATTACAAGGTTCCGATCTCGCTAACTCGAGACTCGGCGACTATGAGACTTGAGGACTCGTGGGACTTGTCTTAGCTTTTGGCTTCTGTCTGTCTAACTCGTTATGGCCCCCCTTATGACGACCTGGGAGCTCCACTTATATACACGAGGACTCCCAGGGTTATAGTTTGTCTCCAGGTCGGAGTCCTATTCAGGAACCTACTAATCTTCGTGTCTTCCAAGTTAGGACTCCGTCTAGTAGTTGGACTCCTTCATACGAGTCTTCTGGAAGCGGACTCCGTCTTTTAGTTGGACTCCTTTCATTGGAGTCCTCTGATAGTGGGCTGGCCCAGTCTGGGGAGTCCTTCGGGGACCTTCCAGTTTGAGGGGTTCTTCGGGAACCTTCCAGTCTGGTGGTTCTTCGAGGAGTCGGCCCAGTGCCAGGTCCTTGAAGGAGTCGGCCCAGTGTCAGGTCCTTCAAGGAGTCGGCCCAGTGACAGGTCCTTGAAGGAGTCGGCCTAGTGCCAGGTCCTTCAAGGAGTCGGCCCAGTGCCAGGTCCTTTAAGGAGTCGCGACAGTCTAACTCCTGTCAAGGAGTTGCCACAGTCTAACTCCTTTCAAGGAGTTGGAACAGTCTATAGGTCCTTCTGGAACCTGCTGGTTCCTCTCCATCTTGTTGGCATACCCGGTTGGGTATTCCCCCGTCAGTAGCTCCCGAGCTTTCGGGTAACTCGAAGAGTCACGCGGAAGGTCTTGATTTGTTGTAGATGTTGTCTTCTTGAGACACGGAGTCCATGTCGGGTTTGTTGATCTAGTGGATGCTGAGTTGCGGATAAATGTTGCCAGCTTGCAGATGTAGAACTTGCCGAGTTGTCGATGTAGGCATTCCCAGGTTGTTGGCGTAGATGTCGTCGAGATGTCAATGTAGATGCTGCCAGCTTCGCCTATCAACTCGTTTTTAAGCGAGTTCATATTTCACCAGGTCCTTTTGATGAGCTGCTTGTCTTTGCTCGAGCTTGTTTACGCCGGCTTGCATCATATCGCAATAAGATGGTACAGAACTTCAGTGGTGACTTCTTTGAATCACTCACCAGTGTGCATTAAAAATTTCTTCAACTCCTTCACCATATACCATATGTAGCCCCCCCAAGCGCCGAGTTGTTAACTTGTGACAGCTTGGAGCTCCCAACTCTGAACTTCTCTGAAAACTTGATAACATGTAGCCCCCAAGTGCCGGGTTGTTTGCCTGCAGCAACTCGGAGCTAAAACTTTTTTGAACTTGATTGATGCTTAAATTGATTTGGTTCTTATAACCCTTCTAAATTTATACTGATGAATAAGTAGGCCCCGCATGGCTTTTCTAACAGCTTGTGCTGACAAGATCGCAATCTCCTAAGTCCTTTAGGCCTCATAGGAGTTCGAAACAAGTCATGCCTGTAGATTGTCCATATTATGTGGGTTGCATCTAACTTACCAGCTAAAATCAGGAACAAGTTGGCTTCTTTGTCAGGTCCATGAGTCTAAAGATTGAATTTTTCTGAAAGACAAGCCCCCAAGGACCTAATGATCAAAGTTAATAAAGGCGCACTTGCTGGGTGTCTCGACAAAACTCTTACTGTAGAGAAGCTGGCTTTATCCCTTTGATCATAATAATCATGTTATAATGTTGCAGAGCTCTCTGGGCTCGTTGGTATTGCAGAGCTCTCTGGGCTCGTTGGTACTGCGGAGCTCTCTGGGCTCGTTGGTGTTGATGATATATAAGCTTGCAATATAGCGACATTGATATTTTTTAGAAATCCCTTTGTGGGTGTAAATAAAATAAATCTTTCCAATAAATCCGGTGCAAGCTATAAAGAGCTTGACTTAAAGAAATCCATTGCGGGTATTTAGATAGCTCGACTTTGATAAATCCGTTATGAGCAATAGAGAGCTCGATTTTTTAGAAATCCGTTGCGAGCAATAGATAGCTCGACTTTCAAAAATCCATTGCGAGCAATAGATAGCTCGACTTTGAGAAATCCGTTGCGAGCAAAGGATAGCCCGACTTTAATTAAATCTGGTGCGAGCTATTTGAGAGTTCGACTTTTTAGAAATCCATGGTGGGTTTTTAAATAACCCAACTTTGAGATTTGGCTATAATTAAGCCTTCAAGGATCGAATTGATATGCCACCTAGAATTTTCTGAAATAATAACGTAACTCAACTTATACTAGCCTTCTTGCATTATTGAAACTTACTTTGTAATCTTCTGGATTATCTCTGCAATTTCCTCATAAACCGGATATGTAGCTCCCGGAATTAACTCAAAGGGGGCTGACTTTATGTAATTTAACTGAATAAAATATGAAATTTAAATATAAATGCGACTAGCTTATTTTTATTCTTCTGTGTTGATGATGTTGACATGAAGGAGTCATCATGAAGGAGTCATTTGCGACGAGTTTGACGCAAAGGAGTCATCTTTGGCAAGTTTGATGCGGCAGAGTTGACGAAAAGGAATCATCTTTGACGAGTTTGTCTGATGGACTCATCCATGGCGAGGTTGTTGCGAAGGAGCCATCTGCGGCGAACTTGTCTGAAGGAGACATCCATGGCGAGCTTGTCCAAAGGAGTCATCCGCGGCGAGCTTGTCTGAAGGAGTCGTCCATGGCGAGCTTGTCCAAAGGAGTCATCCGCGGCGAGCTTGTCTGAAGGAGTCATCCGTGAAGGAAGGAGTCTCGAAGGAGTCATCCATTGCGGAAGGAGTCTCGAAGGAGTTATCCGTAACAGATGAAGTCTCGAAGGAGTTATCCGTAACGGATGGAGTCTCGAAGGAGTCATCCGTGAAGGAAGGAGTCCTTGTCGTGGGAGGAGTCGTCTGTGGCGAGGTCCTCTATCGCAAGTTAGTCTTAAGACCACAGCTGGATCGTCGATGAAGATGTATCCACAACGTCTTGCACTCATCTGGCGGATTGCCAGCTTCTCGATCCCGCAAGAGCTTCTTGCCGACTTGTAACCAATTATGCTTCCAGGTTCTAGCCGAAATCGTCAATGACGGATGGTTCTCTTTGGTTGGTCAAGATCTGGCCGATGATGAAGTTCTTCTATCCCTCGCTAAGCTTCTCCCGTGATATCAACTCCTTTCATCACAGGCCCCACGGTGGGAGCCAACTGTCGTGGGGTTGTCATGGCAAGTACTTCCTCCGGGAAGCTAAGTTGTGGGGATGTTGTGACAGAAGTACACGGGAGCTGGTTAATCTCGACGAGGGTACACGGAGTTTACCCAGGTTCGGCCCCTCTGATTAGAGGGAAAGACCTACTTCCTGCTTGTTCTTTATTGCAGTGGACTTGATATCGATTACAAGGTTCCGATCTCGCTAACTCGAGACTCGGCGACTATGGGACTTGAGGACTCGTGGGACTTGTCTTAGCTTTTGGCTTCTGTCTGTCTAACTCGTTATGGCCCCCCTTATGACGACCTGGGAGCTCCACTTATATACACGAGGACTCCCAGGGTTATAGTTTGTCTCCAGGTCGGAGTCCTATTCAGGAACCTACTAATCTTCGTGTCTTCCAAGTTAGGACTCCGTCTTGTAGTTGGAATCCTTCATACGAGTCTTCTGGAAGTGGACTCCGTCTTGTAGTTGGACTCCTTTCATTGGAGTCCTCTGATAGTGGGCTAGCCCAGTCTGGGGAGTCCTTCGGGGACCTTCCAGTTTGAGGGGTTCTTCGGGAACCTTCCAGTCTGGGGGGTTCTTCGAGGAGTTGGCCCAGTGCCAGGTCCTTGAAGGAGTCGGCCCAGTGACAGGTCCTTGAAGGAGTCGGCCTAGTGCCAGGTCCTTCAAGGAGTCGGCCCAGTGCCATATCCTTGAAGGAGTCGGCCAGTGCCAGGTACTTCAAGGAGTCCGCACAGTCTAACTCCTGTCAAGGAGTTGCCACAGTCTAACTCCTTTCAAGAAGTTGGTACAGTCTATAGGTCCTTCTGGAACCTGCTGTGATGGGGGGATACTTTATAGGTAGGCCCATGGAGCCGGAAAGTAGACCCGCCAAGACCAAGAAGGCCAATGCCGAGTCACGAGACAAGTCACATGGGCTGGGCTGGAGACAAGCCGACCAAGGCCCGTGTGGAGAAAGAGGCTCGTCCAGAGAAGGAGTCCAGGTACAACCCGGAGTCTAACTTGTAAGACCAAGACGTAGAGTAGGACTCCGTGTTGTAGTGTGACTCGGTATAGCCTGTAAGTCCAGGGACCCGGCAGCCTTATAAGCAGGGTCCTGGACCTTAGATCGATGAGCTTCAACCAGTAGAGAGAAACCCTAGCCACCAGAGAGAAGTTGCCGGCTCCTGAGTTGTAGGAGCCGGGTCCTTGTAATCGAGATATAATCAAGAGCAATAACATAGAAGCAGGAAGTAGGTCTTTACCTCTAATCAGAGGGGCCGAACCTGGGTAAATCCTTGTTCCTTGGCGAGATTAATTGTTCCTACGTACTTCAATCACCAATGGCCCCAGAACTCATCTTCCCTGAGGAAGAACTTGCCGTGACAACCCCACGACAGTTGGCGCCCACCGTGGGGCCTATGGTGACAAAAGGAGTTGAGATCGTTGGAGCTGCTCGTCGGGCTATGGAGAAACTCGCCATCGGGCGGGTCTACACTGATGAGCATGGTGAGACAGAGATCGATGACTCAGGCTGGACTTCGGAGATGAACGAAGTCGATGAGGGCTACCAGCTTGTCTTTGGAGGAATCAACGTGTTCGTCGGGATGGTTTGCGCGTCGGGTCTTCGCGCGAACTCGGCGGAGTCAGTATCAGAGCCAACCGTTGTCGTCGAGTCCGATGGCGAGGAGTCGGTTGGAACTTCAGAGGTCGGCATCATCGCCGAGTCTGAGGAACCCCAAGCTGAGAAACCAGAGATGCTGCAAGAGTCAGATTCAGATTACGATGCAGATTCAGAGTCTATCTTACCCTTGTTTGAAGATCGGCTTGGGTATGGGATAGAGGAAGAAGATTATGAGGAGTCGCCAGTACGCGCTCGTGTTGTGGGAGTCTACATGTCTGGAAACGCTGGAAATCAGTTTGATCCGGCTCTGTTGACAAAGGAAATTAACGCAAATAATGCCGCAGAGAGGGCGGCCGAGTTAGCCAATGCTCGTACTGCGTTGGAGAGGCAACTAGCTGATATCACAGAAGCAAACCGTAGACTGGCCGAAGAGCGGGCCCGAGTCCAAGATGAAGCTCAAGTTGTGCGGAGGCGCCGCGAGGAGCTTACTTCAATTCAACACCGCAGAGCCAGGAGTCGCTTGAATGATGGAGTCCACATCAATCCAACCAATCTATTCACCACACCTAATGGTCCAGGCAGAGGAGTTGGACTAGGAGGCTCAGCGGCAGCAGGAGGCGCCGCAGGAGGAGGAGCAGGAGCACCACCACCACCACCACCACCACCCCCAGAAGGACCGGGAGGCAGCCGTACCAACGGACCACCGCCTGAAGGAGGAGTCAAGCCAGGAGCATCTGGTGGCTTAGGGTCTCAGCCTAACAGATTTCATACTCCAGAGGGACATTACTCTAATCCTATGGACAACGTTCATGCGGTGACTCTGAGATTGGAGAATATTGTGGTACCAGAGGGATCAGCAGGACAGGAGACTCGTGAGGCTATCGAGCTACTGAAGACAGCTTTGACTCAGCAAGCTTTGTATCCAACTTTTCCAGATGCAAGTAGACTACATTCAACACCCTTTAACTCAGGTACGAGGAGTCGGCATGGTGAGTCCAACCCGGCCAACTCTACAAGTGCAAGGCGTCGTGAACAAGAGAGGAATCGTGCAAACATACCAACTACTTCACGAGCTCAGCTAGTGGTTGATGAAGCAAGGCAACGACGAGAAAGAGATGCAGCAAGAGCTCGGGAGGCAGAGAGGGACAGAGCGTTAGTGGGTGCAGCCAACCCGCCTCAGCCAACCCGGGTGCACGAAGAGGTGACTTCTCCTGGTGCTTCCCCAGCATTAACAGGACCAGAGTGCCTGTCTGATGCCATCAGGTCCGAGTCCTTCCCCAGCAGTTTCAAGGAGCCGCGCAAGGTTCCAAACTATGAGCCCAACATGGACCTGACCTCTTGGTTGGGTACATACGAGATGGCGATGAGTATTCGCAATGCCACAGGTAATCTGTGTGCCAAATTCATGTATCTTATGATGGAGGGAGCAGCCAAAGTTTGGATGCACAACTTGCCTCCTAGGTCAATCAACTCTTGGGAGCAATTGAAGGCGGCTTTTATTCAGAACTTCCAGGGCACATGCAAAAAGCTCAGCACCATCGAGGACCTGGAGCGGTGTGTCCAGAGGAAGGGCGAGTCAGCAAGGCACTGGATGAAGCGGGTCTCAGAGATCATTAATTCCTCACAAGGACTCCCACCAGTTTCAGTGCTAATGGCGACGGAGAGAAATTGCAGTTACAATCCCTTGAGTTGGAAGCTAGGTCGTATGAAGGAGAGCCTGAATCAAGGTATTCCCCTTACGATTGGTGAGATCATGGCAGGTGCTAATAAATACGCTGCCACAGACAAAACAAAGGATCAGGAGGAAGGGACTAAAGGACAAGGTGGCAACGGTCAGAGTCAGAACCAGAATCAAAACCAGAATCAAGGTGGTGGCAAGTGGCCGTATGGAGACAACTCTGACCTAGTGGCCAACACAAACACTGGGGTCAGACGCAAGGACAATAATTCTAATGGATACCAAGGCCGTACTCCAAGCACAGAGGAGGTCTTGAGGATTCCATGCCCTAAACACGCCAAGAACGGCAGATGCGGTCATACTTTGGGACAATGCGTAGATTTGCAGCGTGCCGGGTTCCAAGGGCCAGGAAACAGAGGTAACAACAATGGGTATAGAGGAAACAATGGAGCCGGAGGACCCGGCAATAACGGCGGAGGAGCCGGCAATAATCCAAACCAACCTCAAGGAGGAGGTAACCAGCAGGGCGGGTTCCAGCAGAACCCGAAGCAGCTCCATGACGGCAATGGGCAATATTATGTCACAACTCGGCAGCAAAACCGAGTCGTGGCAGTTACCATGTCTTCACATCAAGTACGTCCAAACGTTCCAAGAAGTTAAAGGTTAGAGCAGTTAATGCAGTAGAGCCGGCCCTTCCATAGTGGCTCAGGTGGTCAGAGCAAACTATCACGTGGAGTCGGGCAGATCATCCTCCATGAGTCGACGACCCAGGGCAGCTAGCCTTGGTGGTGGCACCTCAAGTTGGGGGCTATACATTGAACAAAGTGCTTATGGATGGTGGAAGTAGTATCAACATCTTATATTATAACACATTCAAGAGGATGCAGCTATAAGATAGACAGCTAATTCCAACAGAGACAGTGTTCCATGGGATAGTACCAGGGAAGTCGGCCAAACCCATTGGTAAGATTTATCTTGAGGTTGCTTTTGGCACAGTGGAGAATTTTCGTTCAGAGATTATGCCTTTTGAGGTAGTGGATCTTAAGAGTCCATACCATGCTCTCTTTGGTCGACCAGCATACTTTAAGTTTATGGCCAGACCATGCTATGTTTACTTGAAGCTCAAGATGCCAGGTCCAGCAGGAGTCATTACAGTTAATGGCAGCAGACAGATGGCATTGGAGTGTGAGTTAGGTGATGCAGCTATGGCTGAGACAGCTTGTGCTCAAGAGGAGCTGAAGTTTTACAAGGCAAACGTGGACCCGGAGGACAACTCGGTCCTTAAGAAACCGGCCACAGAGGAGAAGATGAAATTCAAGTCAGCTCAGGACACAAAGCAAGTCAACTTTACCCCTGGTCACTCTTCCAAGCAGTTCACTATTGGGGCACACCTCTCTGATAAATAGGAAGCGCGCTCGTCGAGTTCATCCGTGAGAATCGGGATGTTTTTGCATGGAAGCCATCTGACATACCAGGAGTCCCGAGAGAACTCGCCGAGCACAGCTTACATGTTAATCCTAATGCAAGACCAGTTAAGCAGGGTCTGCGCAAGTTTCATGATGACAGGAGGAAAGCCATAGGAGAGGAGGTGGCTCGGCTCCTCGCAGCCGAGTTCATCAAGGAAGTCTTTCACCCAGAGTGGGTGGCCAATCCAGTGTTAGTACCAAAGAAAACAGGAGAGTTGCGTATGTGCATCGACTTCACGGGCCTAAACAAGCATTGCCCTAAGGACCCGTTTGCACTACCTCGCATAGACCAGATCATTGACTCCACAGCGGGGTCAGAGTTACTTTGTTTCTTGGATGCATATTCAGGGTACCACCAGATCAGACTCAACATAGAGGATGAGCTGAAGACGTCTTTCATTACGCCCTTTGGAGCATTTTGTTACACAACAATGCCCTTTGGACTCAAGAACGCAGGAGCTACATATCAGAGATGTATCCAAAATTGTTTCAAAAAGCAGATTGGAAGGAATATTCATGCTTATGTGGATGATGTAGTTGTCAAGTCTCAGAAAGCTGACTCTCTGATAGCAGACCTGACAGAAACCTTTGAGAACCTACGCAAGTACAAGATGAAGCTCAACCCGACCAAGTGTGTTTTTGGAGTCCCTGCGGGCAAACTCCTAGGCTTCATCGTTTCAGAGCGAGGCATTGAGGCAAATCCAGAGAAATCAAGGCTATCCATAACTTGCAGAAGCCGACTTGTCTGAAGGACGTCCAAAAGCTCACTGGATGTGTGGCAGCTCTGAGCAGGTTTATTTCAAGACTCGGGGAGAAGGCGGGTCCTCTCTACCGACTCTTGAAGAAGTCAGATAAATTCCTATGGGATGAAGAAGCCGACCGTGCTTTTGAGGAGTTGAAGAAAACTTTGTCAACAGCTCCAGTGCTTGCAGCTCCTACAGATAAGGAGCCCATGCTGTTATATGTAGCTGCCAACGAGAGAGTTGTCAGTGCAGTAGTGGTCGTGGAACGAGCAGAAGAAGGAAAGGAGTATCCAGTACAGAGACCTGTCTACTACATCAGTGAAGTCCTCACAGAGTCAAAACAAAGGTACCCACAGTGGCAGAAGTTGGTCTATGGAGTTTTTCTTGCAAGTAGAAAACTCAAGCATTATTTCCAAGAGCATCCAATTAAGGTGGTGAGTTCAGCACCGCTGGCAGATATTATACGCAACAGAGAGGCAACAGGAAGAGTCGCCAAGTGGGCAATTGAGTTGGGTCCTTATCATATCACATATGAGCCTAGGACAGCAATCAAATCTCAAGCTTTGGTTGATTTTGTCAATGATTGGACAGATTTTACATCCTCACCAAATACCCCCTGCACCAAGTATTGGACAATGCACTTTGACGGGTCCAGACAGTTAGAGGGCTCAGGAGCCGGTGTGGTGTTAACCTCACCCAAAGGAGATAAGTTGGCATATGTCCTTCAGTTGCATTTTGATTGTACAAACAACATGGCAGAGTATGAGGCCTTGCTACCTGGCCTACGTTTGGCCAAGGAGATGAACATCAAGCGTATCAGGTGCTTTGGAGACTCGGATCTCGTAGCTCAGCAAGTGTCTGGACCTGGGACTCAAGGATGCAAACATGGCGGCTTATAGAAGAGCAGTCGAACAGATAGCCGGGTTCTTTTCTGTTATCAAGTGGAGCATATTGACAGGCGCAAGAACGAGGCTGCTGATGCGTTATCACGACTCGGCTCTCGTCGAGAGAAAGTACCACCAAATGTGTTCTTGGATGAACTCCATCATCCTTCAGTCAAATTACCCTCAGAGGAGGAGTTAGCATTTCCAGACCCAGAGTCGGTGTTGGTAGCAGCAACACGAGCAATCCCAACGTGGACAGAGCCTTACCTAGCATATCTCCTGCGGGGTGAACTCCCAAAGGATGAAGTCAAGCGAAAGCAACTCATCAGGCGATGCAAGTCCTACACAGTCATTGATGGCGAGTTATACAGAAGAAGCGTTACTGGAGTCTACCAGAGATGTGTGTCTTCAGAGGAGGGCAAACAAATATTGCAAGAGATTCATGCAGGAGATTATGGTCATCATGCATCCACTAGATCCTTGGTGTCAAAAGCTTTCAGACACGGGTTTCTTTGGTTGACAGCACATTTGGATGCAGAGAGGATAGTTCGAGTCTGTGATGGATGTCAAAGGTACGCAAGGCAAGACCACGTGCCAGCTCAAGAACTCAGAACCATCCCTATCACTTGGCCATTTGCAGTTTGGGGACTCGACATGGTGGGCCCTTTCTCAAAGTCGCCCTGTCAGAAGACTCATCTGCTTGTAGCGGTTGACAAGTTCACCAAGTGGGTGGAAGTGAACCCGTCAGCAGAGTCGACGGTGCATCAGCGTGAGATTCTTCAAAAAGATAGCAACGCGTTTTGGGTATCCTCATAGCATCATTACAGACAATGGTACCAACTTATCAGTTGGAGAGATGGCCAAGTTTTGCGGTGAGAACAATATCAGACTCGACCTAGCCTCAGTGGCACACCCACAGTCCAATGGACAAGCAGAGAGGGAAATCAGGAGTTGCTGAAGGGAATTAAGCCTCGGCTCCGAGTCCCTTTGCTAAGAGCCGCTGGATGTTGGTTGAGGAGTTACCAGCAGTACTTGGAGTATCAGAACGACTCCCAACAGATCCACTGGCTTCACACCTTTCTTCATGGTGTATGGAGCAGAAGCCGTCCTGCCAAGCGACTTGTTACATGACTCGCCACGAGTCGCCAATTACGTTGAGACAGAAAATGAACTCGCCCGCCAGGACTCGGTGGACGCACTCGAGGAAGCAAGGGAGTTAGCCCTTGAGAGATCAGCGGTTTATCAGCAAGACTTGCGGCGATATCACGCACGCAGAATCAAGACTCGGACTTTCCAGGAAGGAGACTTAGTGCTTCGCCTTGTCCAGAATAAGGAAGGGATGCACAAGTTATCTCCACCATGGGAAGGACCGTTCGTCATAAGCAAGAATCTGAACAACGGGTCGTACTATCTAATGGATGTGCGAGAGCCGGCAAGTGTAGGCAAAGGAGCTGATACAGCTCATACACTAGATCCTTATGCAGAGGCAAAGAGGCCTTGGAACATAGCTCAGTTACGTCCATATTATACTTAAGTTGTAATAGTTTATCAGTTGCAAGGCAAAGAGCCAGTGAGCCATGCCTAGATGTAATCGATTTTATGATCAAATGAAATAAATCCGGCTTCTGTGACATGAGTCCTTTAGTCGAGTCACCCAGTGAGTGCGCTTTGTTCTTTAAATTTTGATCATCAGGTTCTTGGGGGCTTACTTTTCAGTGAAAAAAAGTTAAGCTTAAACTCTTGGACCCGGCACAGTAGCCAAATTTTCCTAGCTTTCTCGCTGGTAAGTCAGATGCATCCTGCACAATATGATCTATCTACAGGCATGACTTGTTTCTCTCTCTTATGGATCCTAAGGAACATATGAGTTAAGAACCTGTCAGCACAAACTGTAAGAGAGTCATGCAGGGCCTACTTATTCATCAGTGAAAAGCTAGACGGGTTATAAGAACCAAGCCGATTGGCACAAATTCAAAATAGCTAACAAGCTCAATAGTTTAAAGCACCAGTAGTGCATCATTACAACTCAAAGTAGCTAACAAGCTACATAGTTTAAAACCATCAGAAGTACATCATTACAAACTAGAGTCATCTAGAGAATTGTCCTTAACAGGAGCTGAGTCCTTGACTGGAGCTGTGGAGTCCTTAGCTGGAGACTTGTCTTTCGCCCTGTGCAGCAGATCTGGAAGTCGACTTTGTAGGGATTTCGTGGCAACTTTCTTTGTCTGAAAGCCAGTTCCCCTCGGGTTCCTCATGTGCTGTTCAACTCCTCTTGAACTTGGGAGCCGGCCAAGTTGCGACTCTTGAGGGAGTGGGCGCAGCAGGAGTCTTTAGCGTGGGCTCTGCACCAGTCGAGTCGCCAGTCCTAGGAGCCGCTGGAGTGGAAGAGCTTGGCACAGTTGATGGGGCACCAGCCATGTCCTGTGAGGGACGCCCAAAGTTTACGATTGGAGGAACTCCTGGATTAACCCTCTTGTTCTCCAAGTCATAGTGATGAACCCATACCTCCGGGTCCATCTTATTGGCGATTTCGCAGGCGTAAGGCCGCACCAACTTCTCCTCAGCCTTGAAGTCATCTTGGGTGAAGGGTTTGCCATCTTCATGCTGCTCCGGCTTCCCCATAGTGAGCATTGCCGGCTCTAGAACGGTTGGGTAGTAGCTGCTGTGGCCAGTGCAAGTATCCTTATGGCAGATCTTCTCATGGCAGATTGTTTCCACAAGCGCATGTACCCTGGAGCTCTAGACAACTCGTCAACTAATCGTTCAGGCTCCTTGGGGCACTTGCCCTTGGAATTTAGGTACTTTACCACAGAGCGAGCACCTCCTGTAGCCCATGGCAGTGGTCTAGCATGGCATGGAGTTGTTGGCTTGTGGGCAGCTTGAGTTTTGGGGAGTCAGCCCCTGCAAAGTAAGAGAAGTCAAGAGTAATNAAATCATAGTGATGAACCCATACCTCAGGGTCCATCTTATTGGCAATCTCGCAAGCATATGGCCGCACCAATTTTTCTTCGGCTTGAAATCGTCCTGGGTAAAAGGTTTGCCATCCTCATGTTGCTCAGGCTTCCCCATTGTAAGCATTGCTGGCTCTAGGACAGTTGGATAGTAGCTGTGAGCTAATGCCAAGATCCTGATGGAGGCTCTCCTCATTGAAGATTGTTTCCACAGACGCATATAGCCTGGTGCTCTGGACAGCTCGTCCACCAGACGTTCAGGTTCTTTGGGGCACTTGCCTTTATGGTTCAGATACTTGACTACAGCACGGGCTCCCTCTTGTATCCCATGACAGTAATCAGCATCTCAGACAGTTGCTTGCTGTGGGCAGTTTAAGTTTTGGGGAGTCAGCCCCTGCAGAAATCAAGGAGTCATCGTCAGTCTAAAAGCAATTCAGAAAGGTGCAAAAGGAAGCAAGCAAAAGTCATAAACTTACCAAATATGTGTTGGCACATTGCACCAATGCCTTTTTTGCAAGTGTCGAACACAGCCTTTAGGTCGTTGTGTGCCTTCTGGGCAATCTTTTTGGCATCAGCCGACTCTTTCTTTACTTGCTCCAGTTGAGCAGACAAGGCTTTCAGATCCTTCTCAAGCTGAAGGGAGTGCTCTTTCTCAGCAATGGCAGACCTGGCACTAGCAGAGGCCTGGTCCTCAAGCTCTTTCATGTCTCTCTTCATCTTGGAGACAATGCACTGCAATCACAAGTCATAAAGCACAAGTAAGCTTCACAAGTCAAGTAGAGAACTCATGAGCTCCAAGTCGTCACAAGTTAACAACTTGGCGCTTGGGGGCTACTCAGGAGTCATTTTTTCTAGCAGAAAAGCAGGCATGAGTCCTAATCGACAAGTCGTAAGCTCCAAGTCGCCACAAGTAGCAACTTGGCGCTTGGGGGCTACTCGCAGAGCAGAAATTTTTTCAAGTTAAGTATCAGTAAGCTACATATATTGATAGCTCCAAGTCGTCGCAGGCTGACAACTCGGCGCTTGGGGGCTACTCGTGCAAAAGTTTTTGGTCTAAGGACCCGACAGACAGTAAGTTAGCAGCCCCGAGTCCTAGTAGAGCTAAGGACTCAGTGCTTGGGGGCTACAGTGTGCAAATTTTTCTATAAAGCAGTTGAGTTCAGTTTCAAATCAAAGCACCTATCCTAGTCACAAGTCACCACAGACAGGTGCTTGGGGGCTACTGGGATAGGATGATGCCAGAGAAGCATGTAAGGTAAAGTCAGAGGACTTACTTCATGAACCATGAGGAGAGATCTAAGAGCCGCTTGCTCGTCATCCTTCAGCCTAGCAGATTGATCGTTCAAGTCAACTGCTTCAGCATAAGCTTCAGAAAATGACATGTTGTCAGCTACTCGAAGTCGGCTGTAATCAGTAGATGACTTGATCTTGATGGATGGAGAGGCTGCAGGAGTTGGCTTCACGGGAGCCGGATTAACTTGAGGCGCAATTTCAGGAGTCGCAGCACCAGAGCTGGGCTGGACTATTGTTGGAGTCGCTGCCCGAGTCTTTGAAGGGGACTCGGGAACAGGGGTAGCCCCAGTGGTTGTTGCACCAGCAGATACAGGAGTCGTAGGAGCGGTCTTTGTACTCGTCGTTTGAGAAGTCGACGGCGGTACAGCTCCTCGGCTGGAAGTCACGTCGGTCATTCCTGGTAGCTTGGAGACCTTGGCGCAGGGCCGGGCTCTGAGACAGGACAGATTAAAAGTCAGATATTGATTAAAGGTAAATATAGATGTCATACTAGTAAAGATAGAGGAGAAAAGTCATACCCAACATTTGTCTCAAGATCCAAAGAGGCTTGAGAGTCAGAGGAAAAGATTGACATTCCTGACTCATAGGAGTCAGCTTTCTCAGGAGGAGAAATCGACTTCCTTTTGTGTGATACAGGTAGAGGTGGAGGAGTCTCTGCAGGGCCACTTGAGCGCAGTTTCCTTTTCTTGGCAGCAAGAACTTGTGCAGCGATTTCTTCAGGCTCACTGGAGGAGCTGCTAGATTTTTGGACTCGAGAGGCGGGTACCTTAGACACAGCAGCCCGGGACCCATTTTTTGAAACTGGAGGAGTCGGGGAGCGACTCTTGGCATCTGCTGACTCCTCAGATGGAGTTGGTTGGGCTCCTGCAGGACTCGACTCAGTATGCTCTTCGTCAGCATATTGTGCTTCAGAGGAGGACTCCTCCTCAATGACATTGGCAGTGGGAGCCTCAGGTGAGGACTCCTCATCTTCATTCTCCTCACCAGCGGCAGTAGCCTCTTTAGAGGACTCCTCGCTGGCTTCTTCTTCTTCAACAATCTCTGCAGCTGCAGAGGTACTCCCTTTGCCCTTGTCAGTTTCAAGGGTCGACTTCCAGAAGGAGTCGGTAAGCTGTAGAGAGGAAACAGAAAGTGTGAGTTAGTAAATTGAGACAATACAAGCAAGTAAGAAGGAAAGGCAGTTAAAGTACTTACAGCAGGAGCTGGGCAGGTGGAGCAAAAAGGCTGGAGCCCAAAGTGGGCCTGGTCCTTTACCATCTTTCCGGTCAACTTCTTGATCAATCGACCAAGTTCAGGGCCATCTGACAGCTTGTCAGTTGTCCTGAGATCATCAGTGACACATCTAGTGTAAGAGCAAATTAGCCGAGTCCTAGGACTCAGCGGCTGGATCCTCCATGTTGTCCAGCAGCGGACGAGATCCATATTCTCCAGATTATGAGAAAGAAGAGCCCGAATTCTAAGAATCAGTGACTCGACCTTGGGACGGGCGGCCTCTGAGCACCTGGCCTTCATGGCAGGAGTCGCTTCTAAGCGGTCTTCAGTGAACAAAGGAAGTTTGGGCTCGTCCTCAGGAGATGTATCTTTGCAGTAAAAGAAAGTTTTTGCCAGTCTTTTATGCGGTTGGGAAAAACTGGCTTGGGAAATACAGAGTTCAGGCGACGCTGGAGAGCCACAGCGCCGCACTGTAAGAGAGGGCCTCCAGATGTCTCGGGTTGTGGGTTGCAATAAAACAGTTCAAGCCATAAATCTAGGTCAGGCTTGATCTGGAGGTAATCCTCACAGAGAACGACGAAATTGGAAAGGGTAAGGACGGAATTGGGAGCGAGGTCATGAATGCGCAGCTTGTAGAACTCAAGGAGCTGGCGGAAGAACAAGTTACCGGGAGGCGTGAAACCGCGGAAAAGGTGCTCCGCAAAGATGACGACCTCGCCCTTCGCCGGAGAGGGCACCGATTCATCCCCAGGAGCTCGTGCCTTGACGCTTGAAGGAAGGAGACCAGCTAGGCGGTGTGATTTCAGTTGCTCCGCCGTGATGGTTGAACCGCCCCAATCGGCGGAGATAGATCTCTTCGAGGCGGGCGCGGCGGCGGCGGCGGCCTCGGTAGCAATGTCAACGATCCTGCTTGCAGAAGGGGCCTTGGCCTTAGAGGTGCCCTTGGTGGCGCGCTTGGGGGCCATGGCGTACGTGCGGCGTAAGAGGGGAGCGCTGCGCGGGAAGGAGATGAGCGCGGGAACGACCGAAAGATTGGGGAATGAAGGGACAGTTAAGGCTTTGGTTCTTACCCTTTGACATTTATAAGAGGGTAAAAACCCTAGAGGATTACAGTGGTGGCCCGCGGTAAAATCGTGGGTAACGAGTCAACAGTTAAAGGTTAAAGTCACAGAAGTGGAAAAAGCCGGCTTGTCCCAGAAAGGCGAGTCCTGTGGCAGTGAAAGTCAAATTGTCTAGTCCTTGTTCGCAAGAGTCACGACAGACCCGGCCAGCATGTGCAAGGGCAAGGGTGATGACTTGAACAAGGAAAGAGGATAGACTCATCCTATTTTATGTCTTATGTTTTTATGCAGGAATTCATCTTGGAGCTAACAGCAAGCGACTTTGGAGCCTGTGGCTCAAGTGGAAGGAGTCGACCCAGAGAGTCGAACCAACAAGTCAGAGGAAGCCGCCAAGCTGCGCCCAAGATAAATTCGGGGGCTACTGATGGGGGGATACTTTACAGGTAGGCCCATGGACCCGGAAAGTAGACCCGCCAAGACCAAGAAGGCCAACGCCGAGTCACGAGACGAGTCGCATGGGCTGGGCTGGAGACAAGCCGACCAAGGCCCATGATGGAGAAAGGACCCGTCGAGAAGGAGTCCAAGTACAACCCGGAGTCTAGCTTGGAAGACCAAGACGTAGAGTAGGACTCCGTGTTCTAGTGTGACTCGGTATAGCTTGTAAGTCCAGGGACCCGGTAGCCTTTATAAGCGGGGTCCTGGACCTTAGATCGATGAGCTTCAACCAGTAGAGAGAAACCCTAGCCACCAGAGAGAAGTCGCCGGCTCCTGAGTTGTAGGAGCCGGGTCCTTGTAATCGAGATATAATCAAGAGCAATAACATAGAAGCAGGAAGTAGGTCTTTACCTCGAATCAGAGGGGCCGAACCTGGGTAAATCCTTGTTCCTTGGCGAGATTAATCGTTCCTACGTACTTCAATCACCAATGGCCCCAGAACTCATCTTCCCAGAGGAAGAACTTGCCGTGACAACCCCACGACACCAATATTAGATGAAACAATGAACTATATTGTTTTATGATAGCCTTGTTGTGCACCCACAATTCTGTCAATCGCCATGCTGTAATTTGTTTACCCATCATGTATATCTTTTGTAGAGACACCGCTAGCAAACTGTGGATCCCGGTCCTATTTTTCTACATTGTTTACAACCGTTTTAATAGCTTTTCATCATTATTTGCTGGTCATATTTAAATCTCTTCATATTTTACATCTGCACAATTAATCATTTGTGTTCGGCAAGCCGGAGAGATTGACAACCTCTCTGTTTCGTTGGGGCAAAGTACTTGTTTGTGATTGTGTGCAGGTCCGCGTTGATCTATAAGCACCAGAGTAGATTGACACCTCGCTAAGCCTTCTCCAAGTCCTACTGGATTTGATAACCTTGGTTTTGTAATCAAGGGAAAACTGCTGCTACGCTGCATCATACCTTCCTCTTGGGGTTCCCAGCGAACGTGTGATCCACGCCATCACATCATCACCTCCGGGGTGAGGACTGAGAAAGGGTTTAAGGAGGTGCACCTCAACACCGTTGTGAATCTGGTGTTTGTGTTATGTGCCCAAGAGGTCACCACGAATTAGGTGTATAACAACCTCAGGAAGTGGAGAGTAAGGTGGATCCACGTTTCAAAGCTAAAAGACATTAGTGGTGCACGGTATAATGAGGATACTCAGAGCATTCTCTTGGAGACCGAGCACTTACGAGGCCACATTCTGGTTAGCCAACTCACTAACTTTGTGAACATTCATCACACCTGTACAACCTCAACCTCACTGCCTAACTTTGTATTTCGTGCGTAGGCTCACCCGAAAGACACTGAGTTCCTCAACAAGCCCATTGCTAACTGCTACTAGATGCAGACCATCTTGTACTTCGGTCTGACCACTGGCAGGCATGCCATGGGATCCAATGAGGCTCTTGGTACACCCTCCACTAATGATCCTGACACCTAGAAGTCGGACAACATCCACTATGGATGTGAAAATGTTGAGGATGGTGGTGAGAATGCTCCGAAGCTACCTGAGAGGCCGGAGCGGGAGAGGAAGAGGAAGAGGAAGAGAGGCACACTGGTGGATGAGGAGGTCCTCGTCTTCACTAGCATGACCGAGGCTGTCAAGAAGGTAGAAGATGCCATGAGAGACAGCACGCCTGTCGATGTGCACCCTGGCCTCTAAAGCGCTATCATGGACGCACCTACGTTTAGCGTTGAGTCCTTGATGGTAGCTTTCAGCCACCTCCTGAACAACAAGGCACAAGTTCTCGGGTTTGTGACCATGGCTGAGGACCACCGAACCCTGGCTCAGGACCTTCCTGGCCAAGCACTACTATGTGATGTATATTTTGGGTAGCTAGGACAACAAAACTTCTTATGGCTTATTTATTTTGGGTACTTGGGGTGGTATATGTGCTAACGCCTAACACGCTAAAATTGCGGTGGTAGTATTACACCCTCTTTTGATGTGGTGGTAGGTTGACACCATACTAGGCAGCATAACCTTGTGCTGATTTTGATAGATGATCAATGCATGTTTTGTTTATGTTACATTTCTCCCTTGTTGCTTGTTTTGCATGTTGTAATCCTGTTCTAATGAGTTATAGTGGCATTGGTGTTTAAAAGGAGGGTTCTGAGAATTTACACTTTGTGGAGCTCTTGCTCTGCTCAAATGGAGAATTTTTCCCAACAACAGTAGTAAAAAGGTTCAAGACTATAGCGGAGACAGAGGAAGCTTACTCCACATACTTGTTAGAAGAGAGCTATCTACTACATGAGAGCGGCAAAACTAGAGCAAGAAGAAATGGTGTGGACAAAGGTGTAGGACTGATGGCGGCATCAAAGACTTAATAATCCTCGTCATGTCTATCATCATTGTTTATATATGGTTCTCATAAATCTGTATGATCGTATTTAAACGACAGTTGACCGGTAAGCTCATAACTAGTGGATGCATGGTAACTACAACGATCCGAAACTGTGACCAATCACAATGTTTTACTACCTCCGTTCCATAATGTAATCATTTTTAGCATTTACCTTTCCATCCGTATCTAGACATGTTTTAGTGTAAGGTTCATACCTTACACTAAAACATGTCTAGATACGGATGGAAAGAGAAATACTAAAAAGGTTTACATTATGGAACGGAGGGAGTAACACTTAAACAAGGAGACGGGTCCGACAAACATAACTATCCTCTAAACTCATTTCCCACCGAATGGGACTGGTTGGAAAGTTATTGGTAACCAAACAAGATACACAAGGTGGCTCCGACCTTGTTTCTTCTCGGCCAGACCCGATCAGAACCACGAATGCAAATGGCCCAAAAACCATACATACAACAAACACCCCTAGTCCACCGTGACCGTTGCCGATCGACCCGGCACCGGGTTCCTCTCCTCTGCTCTGACTGATCGGGGACAGGGGGTTTCTGTCTGCTTAATTAGTTTGCTAACCATTGATGGAAATCAGGTTTCTGTCTGTCGCGTGACGGGTGAACGGACACGGACGAAGGCGACCCCGCAACTCTTTCAGCCACCACGGAGCCCCGCGCGCGCGTGCGCCCATATGGTTCAGGACTGCACGAACCGAGTAAACGAGGGCGACCTGACAACCCCCTGAACGAAACCTCGCCATCGAACCGAGGCTTGAAGCTGAAGATCGCGCCGTTTGTTCAAGCCGGATCTCTGTCCGTTCCTGCACGCGGAATCAACCCATCCAGCAGTGTAAATATTGGAGGAATGATCCCAAGGACATCTACGCGGAGTGCTTTCGCCCAGGTGGTAATGCTAAGATATCCAGGATTCCAGGGGCTCTCCGACACCAAAAACTATGGTGTTTAATGATTGTCTCAGCTCTTTGTGTCACTGTACCTCGCCGATGAGTCATATCCTGCCCTTTTTTCTCCCCTGTTCCGCTTTGAATTCCCTATCATTTCTGAACTCCAGCAATGTGCCCGACGGTACAATGGTCGGCTGGTCGCCTGCTTTATTAATTGCGGGCTTAGCTGATGCCCCAGCAACAATCGTTCGAATTCAATTCGGTAACCCGGCTTCTGGTTCATTCGAATTCAACTT
This sequence comes from Puccinellia tenuiflora, assembly GCA_012064385.1. Classification (NCBI taxonomy): domain Eukaryota; kingdom Viridiplantae; phylum Streptophyta; class Magnoliopsida; order Poales; family Poaceae; genus Puccinellia; species Puccinellia tenuiflora. Next base: position 4,722,538 of record QRDG01000150.1, on the reverse strand, counting down.
TGTAGTACTACTAATAATGTTTGCATGGCAACAGTAGAGGAGAGCGATTGCTTTTACGCCTGTCTGAACTCTGAACTTAGGTTTCAGAAACGTAAAAGAAGAAGCAGAAATGCTTCTTACATGGTACTACCGCGATATCCGAGCGTGTGGTCAGTAACATCCAAACTAACTTACCCTAGAAGTGTGGACTGACAGGGACGCCGCCAGCTGCTCTGCATTGTGCTCCAAGCAAGTTCGATCCAGTGGAACCAGCACTCGACACTTTCAGTTCCGATGTTACTCTCGGAGACGGCGGCTGTTGTGCCTGGCTCCATTTGGTCAAGATCGTTTTCACATAACAAAATTTGCAGTCGGCAGCTTGCATAGCGTAGTGCTCTGATCCTAGGATGGCGGCATTAAGCAATGGTTCCTGCTGATGAGTTCGAGCCCGCCATGCCATGATAACAGAAAATGGAGGGTGGCACGGCGTCCTTTTCGTGCAACTCGAGTGCTGTTTTGGTTGGGTCTAGATAATTAAGGTACATGCATATGCCTTCAGAGTAATCGAGATCGCAAAGTTCATCATGTTTGGGGAGATATTATAAGAGTGTAAAGCTCGTGAGGCGCTGTCCTGACTCCTGACACTGACAATGAAGTGTTACCTTTCAGACTTTCAGTACGTGCACATGCTTCAAAGTAATTAAGAATGGTGTGATAAAGTTCACTTTGGGGAGAATGTTATGTTAAGAAGAAAATGTAAAGCTCGTGGTGGTTGTTCTGTTCTGGCGGATTTTATGTGTGTGCTTTTTTTTAGCGAATGGTGGCTTTAAAGTTCTCCGAACAAAAAATAGAAAAATCTAATGGGCCGTCCTGGCCCTTAAAGCTGGACTATTATTTCGGCAGGGCTAGTGTCTTCCTACCTTGCGTGGGCCGAAACCGAATGCAAGTCGCTGGGACCTAAATTCCCGCAGCCACTATATATCGCTCAAGACGAGCTGTAGTACAGACTCGCCCGCAAGGGTCCCGCGTATGGGCAGGCCCATTTGTTTCTTCCATTGCTTTATTTTCCCGATTTTTCTGTTCTTTTTTCATACCCCTGTTTTTTTCTATCGATTATTTTTCTGGCCTTCCTTCTGCTTGTTTTATTTTTTTTTTTTTTTGGTTTTCCTTATTTTCACTTTTTATGGGATAAAAAAAACAAATTGAACAAATGTCCAGATTATGATAAATATTCAGATTTGAAAATTATTCAAATTTTTAAAAATGTTGGGATTTTCAACAATGTGAACAATTTTTTACTCCGTGAACATTTCATTAAACACTACGAACAATTTTTTTAAACATGTCGATTTTTAAATCCGTGAACATTTTTTGATTTGTGAAATAAAAAATAGATACGTGATATTTTAGCTCCGTAAACATATTTTGAATGCTGTGAACAATTTTCTAAAACACATGAATTTTGTAACTATGTAGACGTTTTAATCCGTGAACATTTTTATAAGTTATGTGAACCATTTTATTTAAACACGTGATTTTTTTAACTTTGTGAATAATCTTTGATCCGGGAACATTTTTTTGAACATTGTGAATAGTTTTTAAACACGTGAATTTTTTAACTCAGTGAATTTTTTTATGTGTGAACATTTTTTTTAGCACCGTGAATTTTTTTTAAACATGTGATTTTTTTTAACTCCGTGCACATTTTTTTGGTATATGATGATCACAGGTTCAAAAGAAATGTTTACAGTTCGAAACACAGGATTAAAAAAAATGTTCAAGAAAAATGTTCAAGAGTTGGACAATATAACATTTTCTTAACCACATGATTAACATTTTTTTGAATCACCCGATGAAATTTTTTTAAACACTTAAAAAATAATAGGAACATTCTTCTAAGATATTCCAAATGTATTTGTGAGAACATTTCAGAAAATAAAAGAAAAAACCGAAAGTGGAAAAAAGGTAAGTAATGTACATGCATATGATTGGTCTGTGGCGTCGGGCACATTCTATCCCGCGCTAGGCTTGGCCCATTTAGGAGGGTCGCTACGTGCTTCTCGGCTTCTCGCCTCGCTGAAAAAAGCACGTTCAAAAAAATGTTCAAGAGTTGGACAATATAACATTTTCTTAACCACATGATTAAACTTTTTTGAAACACATGATGAACATTTTTATTACACTTAAAATTATGGGAACATTCTTCTAAGACTTTCCAAATGTATTTGTGAGAACATTTCAAAAAATAAAAGAAAAAACCGGCGCAGAAAAAATAAAGGTACGTAATGTACTTGCATATGACTGGTCTGTGGCATCGGGAACATTCTATCCCACACTGGGCTTGGCCCATTTAGGAGACGAGGTAGTGCTCGCTTGAAGCACTGAATAGAGCTGGTGCGGCGCCTTGCCTTGTCGTCGTTCTTGTTGGTCGTCGATGCCACCGTCGCAGTCGAAACCTTCCGCCAACTCAACCTCAGACTCCCCTAAAAAAAAACTCAACCTCGGACCGCAACAATGTAATCACCACCCACTTTCTTTTTTTTGAAAGGTAAAACTTATAATCACACGGATAAGAAAACAACAGGACCAAAAACAAGCACCGAAGAAACAGAGAGCAGCACTGCTGCAACACACCATCTTCAACCTCGAGGACACCGAGCATGCCAGACCTCCACCGTCGAAGACGACGCAGGAACCAGCCGCCGGCACCACACACCAAGGGAACGGAAGAACTTCTAGGCCGAAGGTGTAGTCTATTTGTGAAGATTGCAATCAAATTGATGATTTTTTGGGGAATTGACTACCCCGGTCCTTGATCTTGTATGACAAGCATGGAATTATAGAGCTAACTGCGCCCCTGGATAAATGGTTACGATGCTTGTTATAGTGGTGCTAGCATTGAGCCGTGAAGAGGTGATGATTGCCATACTAGCAGGCATAGTGTTGTGTCATCGCAGGTACGCATGCAGGCAAGACTACGGCAGCGGGGATTAGGGACAACAACGGATCGAACGGAGCAAGCCGCGAGGAGCAGGAGCGGCTGCAATGTCTTCCATATCCACAAGTGACGAGCTTGGAATTGGAGGCGCGTCTGCAGCTACGGGCCAGATTGACTCGGGGGAGGGAGTCGGATGGGGAAGATGCATATGACTGGTGGGCCTTTGTTGTCAGTGAAAGCAAAGAAATATTCAATTTAGAATTTATTTATTATGCACCAAATAGATTCAAGGTTCAAAATAGACCGGGATTTGATAGTTAAGAGTGTCAATTTCAGAGATTCAAAGTTCAAGGTTTGATTTAGCTTTCATCTACAAGTTTAAGGTTTGTTTTGAACTTTAAACTCCATATAAAACATGACATACGAATGTGTGTAGCCATAGAAAATCCTCACAATAAATCGGCAACGCGCTAGAGTGGATGGCATGTGGGTTGGTCTGATGTTGCGGGAGTATACGGACATGTCTAACACACTTGAGCCGGCCCCAAATGTTGGGGTGAACAAGATGTGGTTGGACCTTTAGAACGTCCAAACCGATTGGGGTGTGCTGCTGGGGAACGATTTCATGTTCGGATCCTATTGGGCCGATGGGAAGAGATATTGGGGGCGTGGGTGAAGATGATCTTAAAAGAATGTCCAACAATCACTTATACCGAGGGCTATTGTGATTTAAAATGTAACATATTTGTATAAATTTTATTGAAAGCAGACACGACATGTTGCAATTTTTTGGACGTTTAATACAAGTAGTTTTTTCTTGATTTTTGATGTTGCTTCCGTGCTCTTTAATATATACAATATCTTTTTTAATTATCGGTGATTTTTGTTGAAATGGTTGGTGGTTTTTGTTATAAATCAATTTGCAGCAAAACAAATTTTTTTGCTTAGCTATTCTTTTGTAGCATTACTATTTTTTTAAATGTTCCCAAAATATTTTACATGGTTACGACATCTTCATGAAAAAAATATTGCGAAAAATTGTTGCATGACCAGTGATTTTGGCATTACTGTTTTGAAAATGTTTTTTTAAGCCGACTCTGTGAGGCAAAAGCCCCACAGTTAAAATTTTATTAAAGGAGAATCAAAGTTATTTACAAACTAAGGAAGACTATCTAGGCAAGACTTTACAACAGCGGAGAGATTTGAGGAGAATCTATGAACATGTAAATACATATCATGAAGGAACCTTCTTTTCCATACAATGAACCTAGGAGGCTCAAGCCGAAAGATGACATCATTCCTGATCTTCCAAATATTCCAGCAAGCAATTAGGACAACCTCCATAAAGAAAGGTTTTCCAAAACTCCTCTTTGCAGCTTGTGCCAAGTGCAACATATCCTCACCCTGTGACCAATCAATCTGAAGGTAATTCCATACCCTTACACTGAAATTGCATGCAAAAAAAAGATGTTGTCTGTCCTCATAATGATTCCCCAGAGACAACTCACAGTGTACATCATCAGTTACATGCCAATTCCTTCTTTTTAGAAGATCCCTCGTGTTGAGCCTATCCATGAGCAGTACCCAGGAAAACATTTTTATACACATTGTGCACTTGCTCTTCCGCAACCAGCAGAATACAGGGCATACCTGTATAGGTTTGTGAATTAATTCATAGTATTTGACCGCAAAGAAATCACCATTTTTTCAATTAGTTTTCCATTCATCATGTTCAGAACCATGAAGCTGTATACCAGCTAACCAACTTGAGACAGTCAATAATTCGTCATATGCACGAGCAGATAAAGGTAGATGAAAGAATTCCGAAATTTCCTCAGCCAATACCATATCACGAACCGCAATCTCAGTATCAATAGCAAAAGAAAAAAGCCTTGCAAACCTCTGACATAAAGGCACACTGGAACCTCCTATTTCCCACGCATCAGACCAAAAGAGAACAGTTGAACCATTATTAACCACAAGCCGATAATTATCCATTAATTTTGACACATCCTTCCACCAAAACGACCCACATATATTAGAAGCGTGAGGAATCTTATTTTGATAGTACGAATCCCAGACCAACGAGACCCAAGGAATATCTGCCCGATTATAAAATTTGTGCAAGTAACCCACCTTTCATCTTTGGCTTACAAATAGACTCCCAGGAAGCCAAAGATTGCTTCGGTGTATCATCCGAATTTCTCCAAAGACACTGTCTAATGATTTTATTCAGCTGGGCAATATTACCTTGCGGGATGTTTTGAAAATGTTGTGAATCTTTTTGCATTTTTGTAACTTTTTTTTGCTAAGACCTGGTGCAATTTTTTTGCCGTACGCGGGTGAGAAATTTGTTGCAGGGACGACTCAGATCCGCACCACATGGACGATCCTATGGTGGGGAAACGAGCAATTTTCTCCCACCGTCGATCAGCCGATGCATAGCGTCCCCCATTTAATTTTGTCACCGCGCATTATATCGGAGTTTTGCCGTTGCTCGGCAAGATATTCCTACTCAACGCTCCTAAGCTCCTCTTTGGATAACTCTCACTGTACTATCCTTGTATTACAAGTCTTCTTTCTTAACAATGGCAAATAAACGACACGGCCTTGTTGTTTTATTTTTATATTCGACAGGAACATTTTTGCACCTCAACCTTGCCTTGTTATTTATAGGGACCACTTCCGTTTTTCTGGCCACCTGCATGCCCTTTCTCCTCGGCCATTGCCCATTCACCAATTATGTTTGGTTCCTCCTTAAGCTGCTCCCGTTTTCCTCCGCAAATTCGTTCCTTCTTCCTTAGTAATCTGCCTTCGCATGCCTCTCGTCAGGAGGTTCTGTTGTGTGGATGGTGCGAGATGTTTGAAGGGCTACGAGGTATGGTGGATGGTTATTTGATTTTTGCTGCACAATTCCATTTCCATGATGTGCTTGCTCCTCGCGTGGCTATAATGTGTTATGATAGAGAACAATAGAATAGAATACATGAAACCTTTTTTTACAAGAGAAAATATGAATTCTGTTGTTAAGACAACTCTGTAAATTTATAGGATCCACATCTGATGTCCTTTCTTTTTTGCCTTTCTGTAGGATGTCGACGCACTCATAAAGAATAAAATTGTTGCAGAGATCTTCTAACAGAAAGGCAAACAAATAAACTGCCACGTAATTAAATTTAAATCAGAAAATGGGTCTGTCGATCTCATACCCGCCGGATGACTACCTGCCAACGGATGATGAGGACTCGGACAGGCTATTTGTCAGGTCCTTCAGCTTGGACTACCTCAGCAGCCTCGACAGCCCTGGTTCGCCACCTGCATTGCTCGATGCCATGAACTCCGGGAAGCATACGTTAAAAGGGTCCTTGAACGCCAGGAGAAAAGAGTGTCACTCGTTACATGTCGAAACTACGATGCCCATGGTGAGTCCTAAATCAGAGAGGGACTGTTGTAACCATAAGCACAGGAATGGCCTTCCGAAATATGGGGCGGCAGATTACCTGCCACCGAATTCTCCGGTGGTCGGGATGATCAGCCCGCAGCATCAGGCTGCAGCACTAAAGGTGCAGAAGGTGTACAAGAGTTTCAGAACAAGACGGCAGCTTGCTGATTGCGCTGTCCTTGTCGAACAACGGTGGTATGTTACAGTTTCATCTGTTAGTCGTGCATTGCCATATGTAATACAGTGTGTTTCTTGTCAGTGGGGTAATGATGCCTGAAAGTTGTACCCCAATTCAGGTGGAAACTCCTCGATTTCGCACTGCTCAAGCAGAGTTCAGTGTCATTCTTCGAGGTAGATAAGCCGGAGACTGCCCTCTCGAGATGGTCTCGTGCCAGAATAAGGGCTGCCAAGGTAATGTGTCACATTATGCTAACCATGTTCTTTAGATTTGCTGAAATGACAATAGCATATTGCAGTCTTACTGAATGCTCAATTCATATGGGTGGTCATTCTTTGTCGCTACTTCAGGTAGGCAAAGGCCTATCCAAGGATGAAAAGGCTCAGAAGCTCGCACTTCAGCACTGGCTAGAAGCAGTATGACTCGGAAACATTCTCTTCAAACACTATCCGGTGATAGCACTGCACACGTCGAACTGAAATTCCTTAGTGTTTCATGGGCAGATTGACCCTCGACACCGGTACGGCCACAACCTCCACTACTATTACCAAAGCTGGCTTCACTGCGATAGTCAACAGCCTTTCTTCTACTGGTACAGTTCATGTTCATCTCTGTATATTGGTCTGTGAAATAGATGAACAAAAACACGTTCAGAATTTCTGAAATTACGTTTGTGATAGGTTGGATGTAGGTGAAGGAAAGGAGGTTAATCTTGACGACCACTGCCCTAGATGGAAGCTGCTGCAGCAATGCATCAGGTATCTTGGCCCTGTAAGTTGCTTCAACCTACAAACAAAAAAATCTGAAATATCAAAGTAGAAAATTTTACTAGTCTCCAAAGATAAATAGAGAAAAGGTCACATCTCTAACATAAGAGGCACTTGTGACTTGTACAGAAAGAGAGGGAGTTCTACGAGGTACTAATCGAGAACAGGAAGATGATGTACAAGATGAGCGGCAAGATCGTCGACACGTCCGAGGGACCCAAGAATGCAAAATGGATATTTGTGTTGAGCACAACGAGAGAATTGTACATAGGCTCGGTCAGAGAATAGTGACATTTGTCAGTACTTCACTAGTACCTGAATCATAAGATTTACTTGTAACTGATGAAATAAGCACATTGTTGCAGAAAAACAAGGGCACATTTCAGCACTCCAGCTTCCTTGCCGGTGGAGCCACATCTGCTGCCGGGAGACTAGTTGTTGCAAACGGAATCCTAAAGGTGCCTGAATCTACATATTTCTACTGATATAATGGTTTTATGTTTACAGTTCGAAGCTCACCTGTCTGATTCATACCTGTCGTCTTCAGGCCGTCTGGCCTCATAGCGGGCACTATCGGCCCACGGAGGCGAACTTCCGGGAGTTCATGAAGTATCTCAGGAAGAGGGACGTCGATCTCACCAATGTGAAGGTGTGGAGATCGATCTGAATCTTTGTCTGCTGAAGAGCACTGGCATTATATTGCTACTTCTTTTCTCTGATACAATCAAGTTTTTCTCTTGCCGGAATTGCTACAGTTGAGCCCAACGGAAGGCGAGGAGGACGAGTGGCTCAGACAGAGAGGCAGCCTCTCCGAGCCGGACCTAACAACGGACAGCAGCAAGCCAGAGAAGCAAGAAGACACGAAGCCCCAGCCGCCTCGCGCCGACAAGAAGAAGAAAGTCAAAATCGTGCCGGCCGTGCCACCTACCACCGGCGTCAGCGAAACGGGCGTCGGATCACCGGGCATGAAGAGATCATCGTCCGGCACGCGGCTGCAGCGGAAGCGGCCACCGAGGCTGACGGTGAGCAAGGACCGGCTGGGCAAGGGCGCGGCGGAGCAGGATGCCGGCGCGTTTGGGGACTGCCTGGACTTCTGCAAGGAGAACCTGTTCAGGGGCCACGGCGCGGAGGGCGAGGAGGTTGTGGCTGTGACAGAGGAGAAGATCATGCACCGGATCAACTCCAAGATGGCGCAGAGGTCGTACCAGCTCGGGCAGCAGCTGTCGTTCCGGTGGACCACGGGCGCGGGGCCACGGATCGGGTGCGTCCGCGACTATCCGCCGGAGCTGCAGTTCAGGTCGCTGGAGCAGGTCAGCCTGTCCCCGCGCGCCGGCGCCGGGCAAACCAGGAAGAGCCCCTGCGCGCCGCCCCTCGGCGCCGCCAGGACTCCCGCGCCGCCGCCGCTGATGCAGCACGGCACGGCGAAGAGCTAAGCGCCGAACGTGGTGTGGGCGTGATGGTTTGCGACTCGCGCGTGGCAAGTTGAGAACGCGGGCGGCGGCGCGGCGCCGCACGGCAGGGCACGCTGACGCGACTGGATTAGGCGCGCTATGCAGAGAGGAAAAACAGAGGATCGTCCCAAACTCTCACAAATTTGGAACAAATTTTGTACCAGGTCCATCTTCTAACATAAAAATTGTACCAGCTTAACCAGGCGGACGGTTACAAATGACGGTGGAAATAATATAGAAACGAATTATTTCCAAGTCTCTTTGAGAAATAGGGCCTTTCGGAAATCTACTACTCGACCTAAGGAATTTTGAATCAATTCATCCACTCTCCCTCCATGGCCGCCAATCATCTGCCCTAGATGGTGGCCGCAGAGCTCGTGCGATGTATGCGTGACCTCGTGGTGGAGCTCGTTATCGCGCCATCATGCTCCATAAGGTGTCGAGACTGTGGGGGTGGGTTCAAAGTCGGCCGATCAAAATATGATGGCCTCTAGTGAGCCTAGTTCATCGTCGGTGAGTCTAAATTGGTAAAATTAGTGCCTTCAATGTTGATGGTTACAGATTGGTGAATTTAAAAAACAAATTGCGGTCTGGTTGTCTGGTGAGGATGAGACGGGGAGCTTCTCGGTCTTATGTTGCTCGGTTGTCAGGGATTCATTCTTGACATGGAACCAACCCCTACGGAGATTGGACGGATCCCCTCATTTTTTCGACAAAGGGAGCTTTATTACTTAAAAGTTTAAGTATTACACCCAGCCTCTGCATAGCTAGGATGCACACAGCCATAAGTCATCAACAAGTACGGAAAAGGAAAACAAATGCGAGTTACATATCAAAATGAGAAATTGTAAACACGCCTATGGTGGTGGAGGACGGATCCCCTCGTGTCACCCAAACCCCACAAATCTCTTCCACACCAATACCCAGAATCCCTACATCTTAAACCATGTTCAGTTTTGCATCGTGATACATGCTAGCCATGAGTTGTAACAAGCATTGCAAGTGAGATCTTTCTTGTCGTACATTGGTTTGCAAACTGAGATTTTACAACCTTTACATGGGTTGTAACCGACAAAAATGTCTCGGTACAATTGGATTGCTTCGTGATTCGTGCGAGTCATGAGTTGTTACATAGGTTACAACTAATATTTGATAACGTCACCTGACTTAGTATTAGTCACTCCCTAAAATAAGATGTGAAACACTAGCAGCAAATCAAACATGATCATGAAACAAGATATAGAACAAAATACAATATTGTAGATATGATATATGTGGAACCTAAGTACCTCAAAAGGTTCTCAATTATTTCAATTTAGAGTCGGTTCTTTTTCTAGAAAAAAAGTGGCCCAACAACTATGAAAATTCAACGAATCAATACGCACTCTTTCCACCATACAACACACACAAATTGATCGTCAAGCCACCCTTGTCATTCTTCTTCTAGAGCTTCCTCATGCAGAACTCCAGTTCTTTTCCCTCCAAGATGTAAATTTACATAGAAAAGTGTAAGTAGGTAATAACAAGAAACATCCTAGGTAACATCTATCACGAGCACAATGACGCTGGAATTAGAGGGTAGTTAGGTGCTCTTGAGAAAAAGCCTTGCAATGCTATGATCCTACTCTTTGAACCATTCCTTGTCAGATGTAGGTTCATGCAGCGCAAATGCTATATTGCACAAATCTCTTTCTACTTATCTATCATTTTTAATACAAAATATGAAGACAACAACAAAACTATATTCCTTCTGCTTTTTTACTGCGCTATCGTCGGGGAAACTCCTATAGTGTAAAGTTTCTCATTATATTAGAGAAACTAAATCAAATACAAAGGAAACAGTTGCTAATTATAGTTCGAAACTCCTAATGTCCTGACTATGATGTAGTCTGATTGTTATCTTCCATTAATTTATGGATACATTACAAATATAAATCTATGAATAATATCATTATTTCTTCCATTAATTTCATGCACTCTGTCCACGGATACTTCCCGGTATAACCAACCCAACTCAAATTTAAATTGACGGAGCTATTGCACCAGAGTTAATTTGCAAGGGGGCATGATCTGACAGAGATTCAATTCTTTCAAGACCATGTATAAAAACCATAGGAAACTTTAATTCACATTCAGTCGTCATCGGTACGATGTCGAGCTTCTCGAAAGTTCAAGATGAATTGAACTTTAATTCTGATATTTTCCGTTGTTGCTCCCACATTGGCTGCCTGTTGCGTGGCTTGTTGATGATGCAGCCTACTGCAAGCTACGCACGCCACCATACCAAGGTAATGCGTGTTGCTCATCAGAAATTGCAATTCGTCAAAAAATTGCTGAAAACGGGGATCTTTGTCAAAAAGGGACGAAATTTGGGACGGTGCGGAGAAATTTTACCAGATTCTGGCGAGTCCATTGACGGAAGGGTAACTATTTATTGATTTTGAGTATGGGAAAACCTACAGTAATTAGAGCCGAAGTGAGGCCTTTTGGCGCCCGAGCTAGCTCCATGTAGCTCATTTTTGAAAAATTCAAAATTTGCATTTTGTATCTCAAAAAATGGGGAAAATAATCCCAGATGTAGATAGTGATAAGATCTACAAGTATGCAGAATTTAAAGTCTAAATCCATTGAATTGTGGGCTGGGCAAAAATTACAAATGGGTGGATCTGGGTGGTGAACAGTACATAGTTCAAAAAAGTGAAATTTCCTTTTTCACTCAATGATTCATTCTAATTTCCCAACCAACCGATCTGTCATTTTTATGTAGCCCAGAATATAAAAAAATTGCGTTGAAATTTTACACGCTTGTAGATCCAGACATTATCAATTGTTTTCACGATTTTTGAAAACTAAAATGTGTCGATTTTGAATTTTGCAATAAAAAAGCTACATGTAGCTCGGGTTCTATTTGCACTTTTTGCTATGTTTGCCGATACCCTAAAATATTTTGAGTACGGCGCGTCAAGCGTTTTAAACGCTAAAAAAGTTTTTTGTTTTGTTTTTGTTATGGCTCCTTTTACGGTATCTGCTAGGGTTGTTCTAAATCCGTATTTTCAAAAAAAAAAAACGACCAAATGCTTTGGTTCTTCACCAACCCACAGAAATATGAAACACGTGATCATATGAGAGAAACCAACCAGCTAATTAGGGCCAACTAGACACGCCTGATGCCAGCAGATGAGAGAAACAAAAGTTACAAATACAAGTACAACACCAACAGACCATACTACTACCACTACTACCTGTCACGTACTCCGTACGTACTACGACATATGCACGATCGTGCTTGAACTCCCGGGCGTTTCATCCTCGAAATACAGTCACCGGTACGCTGTGCTCGTGTACTAACTGCTTCCATCCACTCCTCTGCTCTCGGTAGCGCTGCAGGTGTGGACGAGATCAGAGGTGCACGAAGATGATCTACTGGAAGGAGGCGGCCGGGAAGTCCGCCGGTAGGAGCAGGGCAACGTAGCCGGCCAGCAACGCCGCCAATGCGACGCCAGCCGTGGCCGTCGAGGTGGCGGTGGCCCCGTTGGCGGCCTGCTGCGCGCGGGAGTTGGCCGCCGACGTCGAGTTGTCCTTGGCTGCGAGGATGCATAAACCGGTGATTGTTCAGTCAGACTTCAGTGAGAGAAGAGCTTGAGTTGCAAACTAGTTAACGTGTGTGGAGGACAGTGGAGACAATGGACGGAAGGGTCACCTGGGGCGGCATCTGTGCCCTTGTCGCCGCCGGGGCTGAAGATGGCGGCGTCCTTCGAGTTCGGAGGGATGTGCAGCAGCTCTGCACGCACACGCACACACACAAGATGCAACTCAAGTTTAGTGATTCCATTGCTACGCTCACAGTCTGACAGATGAACTTCAGTGTGACGGAGACGTACCTGGGCAGTGGGAGACGTTGGCCTTGGTGGCGCCGCAGGCGGCGGGGAGGGCGAGGGCGAGGGAGGCGTTGATCTTGATGCCCAGGTTGGGGTCGTCCTTGTCCTTGACCAGCACGCAGAGGCACTTGGGGCTCTTCCCCAGCACCTGCCGCAGCCCGCCGCAGCAGTCCGGCGCCGGCGCACGCGCCTGCCCCTGCACGTACTGCAGGCACGGCGCCAGCCCCACCAGCTGGTCCGCGCACTCGCTCCGGTCCGCGCTCATGTCTCCTCCGGCACACACCGCCGCCACACCCAACATTACCATCATCACCGCCGGCCACTTCATCGTCGCCATCGATCCCTACTGCTTCGCTTCTAGCTCCCTCTTTCCCGATTCCTTTGCTTGGCTTGGCCAAGCTCTGTACCTAGCTGCCGAGGTGCCTTGCAGAGCTAGTGGAAGTGAAGTGACAGTGTGGGAGTGTGATGAGTGAGCTGGTAGTGGGGTTGGTGAGGCCGGCCGGGGTGGACAATTATAGCGGCCGGGGAGGAGGCGGCGAAGGTGGTGTGAATGAAGCAGAGGCCGCGCGTGACGTGCTCGATCGCACCACGTATACCGGCGCACTGTTCGGCACTTGTGGTGCGTGGCTGATCGACAGGCTCATCAGCTCTGCACTCGCCCAGGCCTCGCATGCGTTTCAGACTTTCAGTGGGGAAACGGTATAAAGCACCATGACTTCTTGAACTAGAAAGGGGCTCGCGGAATCGACCTTACTTCTGTACGACGATGCCCAGGAGAGAAACGACCGTGGCTGTGCACACACAGGAAATGCCAGAAATGCGTGTTATGATGTACGACGATTCCAAAAATTGAAAAAAAAAGAATTTAAAAAATATTGAAAAAATTAGGGATGTAGCCAATAGTTTATCCCACAATAAAAAATCAATTTCAAATAATTTGTATTCTGAGCTAAATAAAAATGAAAAATCTGATAAAATTTGGAGATTTAAAAATGTGCATACTAAGAGCACCTCCACCGGGTTCTAAAGAAGCACCTTTTTTCCGAAATGGGGTACCCTAGCCTCTGCATCGAAAAGATGTATATGGCTTTTTATTCATTTATTCAACATATCAGGCAAAAAGGTTTACAAACAACGATCAAATATGCTGAAGCCACCAAACAGTGACAAAGCACCACATCTAGCACAATCGATAGAGTAAAACAGGGCCTTGTTCCCCGTCCACAGCCATCGCCGGCTCCACGGCCGACTCAAGAGATAGCATCTTGTGTGCACGCTCCGGACGTCGCCTCCGCCATCTTCCTCCAACCCGTCTTCAGCATATAGAACGAAGTGAAGACCCTTGCCAGGCCTGCCATCGACGCCACCACGACGCCAAACAGCGCCACCACCCTACGCGTGTTCATCATCACGCGTCAGTCGCTGATACCCCGCAGCGCCATGCCGCCGAGACTCGCCAACGTCGACCGGTAGACAACACCGCTCCACCATCTCGAATACCACCATCTGCCACTGGTCCCCCAAGTAAGGTCCAACTCCCACTCGTTGCCCCCAAGGGGGAGAACGACGCTAGGCGCCGACAACGTCCGACCCGATAGGGTTTCCCCTGGAGCGATTTTGGAAGGACCATGTACTGCGTTGCCGACGCCTTCAACAAGGTTACGACGCCCACAGGCGCCGCTGCCGGAGCTCCGGAGTCCCACTCGCCTACCTTGATCCGGACCTACTTGTCCACCGGGTACTCCTTGCCCTCGAACGCAGCGTAGGCCGGATCGGGCCGATGGCCGTGAGGCCACCACCGCCGTCACCGAAGTCCCCACCGCAAGCCGCTGACGAGGAGACCGTCAGATCTGGCGAGCTCACCCGGCAACGACGGTAGCAGCACCGCTGCCAGGAGAGGCCGCGTCGTCATCGAGGCTTGGAGGGTGGGCCGCCAACCCGCCCCATCTCGCCGGAGTCGTGCTGCAAGCCGGAGCCCGCATCGCCCGGCGCCGCCGCCTCGACGCTGGGAGCCGGAGTCTCCGCCGTAGGGGGCGCAAGCCCTGCTGCATCTTAGCACGATGACGAGGAATCCCCACGGAAACCGGATGCCGCACCTTGCCGTTGCCGAGAAGCCGCGCCTCCCCCAGCCGAGGCACCACCGCGTGAGAAGAGATGCCCCGCTTTGCCTGGCGGCCTCCTCCTCCGGCGGCGAGGGAGGGCTTGAATGGGAGGGGCGGCGGCTCTAGGGTTTTCCCGAGCCGCCCCTAGGAGCGACGCGAGCGACGCTTCCTCGGTTTTTTTGTATGTCAGATATCTGAAGGAGCACCTAAAGGCCCTTTGGGGTGCCGGACAATCCTAAAGGCTTTGTCCAGCCCAAATCCTGTTCGGCACCGTCAACCGGGCCTCCAACTCTAGGGGTGGCTTGACGGTGCCGGACATTGTCCGGCCCGCGCCTACGACAGGTATGGCCCGCCTGTCATCCAGACAAAGCGGTTTCTTCCCCGTTTAATGACGCCGCACAGGAAATCGGTACGAGCGTGCGTAAACGTTGCCACTTTCCCGGTGGTTCCGGTGGGATTCGAGGTGCCACCCGCGCTGCAGGACAAGGGTCGCGACAAGGAATGACCCAACATGACCCGGGCTCTGGTGGCGTCGACCGCTGAGCTCGAGAAGGACTCGTCGGGATTCATGGAGGCCATCAAGCGCTCGTGATGGCGGCCTCGACTTCCACCTCCGCCGGCGTGTCCACCTCCCGTGCGCACCAGGACGGTGCTTCCACCTCCTGTGTCGGCTCCTCCTCCATCCTCATCATCCTCGACGGCGACGACAGCGAGGACAACTTCCACTGGTCCGGCGGCTCCGAGTAGATTAGGGTTGGATTTAGTTTAAATTCATTCAAATCTTGTAAAATATAATGAAATTTGAACCGTTTCCCTGTTTTTGTTTTTTTATTTGTTTTGGGGATTTTGTTTGTGGGGTGCCGGTGTGGGATGCCGAAAAAAGCGCCCCCCCCCCCCAAAAAAAAGGGCCTCCAATTGGGGGTGCCCGACACAATTTAGACGTACCCGGTGGAGGTGCTCTAAGATCTACTACCTCTCCTCCTGAATATAAGACGCTCAAACAGTTCAATTACATGGCTAAAATGTCTAATATCAAAAAAATGGAGAGAGAGTATAATCTTGTCATTTTTGTGTAGCTCGGAATACAAAGTATAGTATTTGAAGTTGATTTTTGAATGGTTATGGGATATACTATTGGCTGCATCCGTGACTATTTTCAATATTTTTCGAAACACAAAAAATTATTTTTTGATTTTTTTAAAGAGTAGGATCACTGGATCTCGGGAGTATCAAATCTCTACTTGAACATGCGAAAAGTGCTTTTGGTTCCCGAGTTTTAGTGATCTGCTCATTTGAAAAAACTGAAAAAAAATATTTTAAAAAACAGGGATGTATCCAATAGTTTATCCCACAACCATGTAAAAATCAACTTCAAATACTATGTACTCTAAGCTACACAAAAAAGACAAATGTAATAAAATTTGGAGATTTAAAAATGTGCATACTCAGATCTATAATTTTATCATTTTTGTGTAGCTCGGAATACAAAGTATTTGAAGTCGATTTTTGAATGGTTATGGGATATACTATTGGCTTCATCTGTGTTTTTTTCAACATTTTTTGAAACTTAAGTTTTTTTAAATGAGCAGGATAACTGGAGCTCCGGAGTATCAAATCTCTACTCGAACATACCGAAAAGTGCTTTTGGCTCCCAAGTTTCAGTGATCCTGCTCATTTGAAAAAATTGAAAAAAATTATGAGATTCAAAAAATATTTAAAATATCAGAGATGCCAATAGTTTATCGCACAACCATGTAAAATCAACTTCAAATTCACTGTATTCTGAGCTACACAAAAATAACAAATTTGATAAAATTTGTGGATTTGAAAATGTACATACTCGGATCTTTAATTTTATCATTTTTGTGTAGCTCGGAATACAAAGTATTTAAAATTGATTTTTTGAATGGCTATGGAATATACTATTGGCTACATCCGTGATTTTCGAAACTCAACTTTTTTATTAAAAAAATAAACAAGATCACTGGAGTTCGGGAATAATACTACCACTACTTTGAGGTTTAACCTACGCCGGTGGATCTGCGCCATGTTCCCGGCGTCATCTACTCGTTCTGGCCGGCCGGCCACCGGCGGTGGGGCAGCCTGGGAGCAAATTCATGGGGCCATTGATGCGCTCGATTTGATTTCACGACGAGACATGCGGGCTGGGTAGATGGGGGCAGCAGCGACCCAATAACTCCGGCAATAATGCCGTGCCGGGGAGCACTGCCGGCGTGCCGCACACTCATGCAGCTGGTCTGGATGAATTCAGCTCCATGTGGACGACCTGCAGGATGCAGACGAGCCTAGCACGAAACCAAGGCAAGGAATTATTGTGGGCTACTGCCGTATCTTACAGCGGAAACACACAACACGAGTTAACCATACCAGTAGTTTGCATGCGTGAACACCACTGTAAGCTCTCCTGTTGCCCTGAGAAAATTTAATTGCCAGTGCAACACCCTTTGCTCCTTCAGGAACGCGAGATCACAGAAATGATGTTTCCTGAATACAATCAGGACTCAGGAGGTGTGTAAAAATGACAGTAACAGAAACAGGAGTCACGAGGATCTCGTGTGTTGGCGTGGATAGACATGCATCATAGCAGCCAGATGTCCAATTTGCCAAGAGGAACTAGTACGTGTCACAGGCATATTTACACTTGCAGGATTCAGTACCGGAAGAACCAAGGTGGCAGGATACGAACGTTTCAGATGCTGGCACTCGCCGCCTTAACTCGTGTACAGGGAAGGCGGCAGGAGCAATGAATCGGCTTTCGGGGTTCAGGGCTTCAGGCAGCAGGATAGTGAACAGGCTGCAGTAGTAATTCGTGTAGGTTGAACAGTAAACATTCTACAGCAGGGAATCCCATTGGCTTCAGCCTTCAGGCAGAAACCAAAAAAGTGGGCGTTACCGCATTGACACTTGGCTAAATTTGCCAAATTACAGTGTACCTACTCTTTTTTGTAGTAGTAGCAAGATAGTTGGTTCAGGCTGGCGTTCTGCGTGCCGTGTAGCTTGCTGGTTGGCCATGGTCATGGGCGACTCCGACAGTGTTTACACCGTGCACTAGTGGAAAACGGGGCACTAGCCCGGTTCCAGAGGGGCTCTAGTTTCGGTTGGGTAACCGGGACTAGCCAATCGGGACTAGAGACCCCCCCTCTAGTCCCGGTTGTTTACGAACCGGGATTAGAGGCCCTCCCACATGGCCACGGACTAGCCCGCGGGCTGGATGGCTTTAGTCCCGGTCCGTGTACGGACCGGGACTAACTTAAGGCCCTTTTTTTTTCCTTTTAGAATATTTTTCAGGGTTTAACGTTTAGGGGTTTCGGATGGTTTCGGAATCACGTTGATATGTCAAAAATGCATTTTGGTAAATATATAAATTACATTACTACACTAAGATCACATTGATGCATATATATAACACACATACAAATCAAGTTTCCGTATAATAAGTACTCAATTATATGCATGAGATCATAGTACATGAGATCACTTATATATGTAGATAGTAGTGCTCTCCTTTTTCAGTTATGACCTCGTCAAGAAGAAATCCCGCCAACTCCTCCGCAATTGCTTTTATACGGTCATTTGGTACGAGGGCGTTCCGCTTCCTTGCAACCTTTAAAAGAAGGAGAAAAACAATTATGAATGAAACTCCACACAATTGATGGTAATAAAAAAAATTGTGAATAATGTTTACTTACCTCTTTGTTTCTTAGATTATTGAATCTCTCGGTGGTCCTCATTTGAATGTACTCGCAAACGTAGTATCCACATAAGTGGGTCCCGGTTGGCTGTTCCAGACACCACTGTTCGAGAATAGAATTCAATCACATCAAGTTTGATAATGGTATTGAAACTACAATTAAAGAGATGGTATCACGAACCGGGACTGCAGATCCCCTACGAACCGGGACTGGCCCTGGCCGGCGCCCTGGGCATTCGAACCGGGACTAGTGCTCCCATCGGTACCGGTTCGTAAGGGGACCGGGACGAAAGGGCCAAACCGAAGGCCATGTTTCCACTAGTGGTGGTTGTATTATACTGTACTGATCTGCAACAAGTTCCATTTTCTGCAGACACCAATTCTGCCGGGCATTTTCCATGTATATGAGGTTTTCCAAACATTCGGTAGACCAGCTAGCTACGTAGGCACCCAAACACGGCGTCCATGCACCCTCCGACAGAGAAGCGGACTTAACTAAAGCGTTGTCGCTCATCCGAACTATACTTGGCCGGACACGACAACGGCTAGAAAGCGTCTCCATCGCAGGACTGCGACGGACCGGCTTCCACTTCCAGCACGTCGTCCTCGGCTCCTTGAAACCACACGAATACATGATTTTTATTTCAGAACCATTACAACACTGGCGCTCACATACACGTGCATACACTCATCCATATGAACGTACGCACGTATATCCTACCCCTATGAGCAACTCCGAATTACTGAGCCGGCGGGTCAGGTCTTGAGATTGACGAAATCACTACAGGCGTCTCGCTGTTGATGGGAACGTCGCCTCCTACTAAAAAATATTTCGTCTATAATGAGAAACATCAGTGTCAAACCTGGGGTTTGAACTCTGATGCGCGAGGGGGTACAACCACCCTCCTAACCATCCAACCAAGGGATGGTTCTCCACTCGAATCCGGCAAAGAAAAATCGATAGGGAACGAACCTCGAAGATCATGGATGCAAAGATTTGAACTGGTCGAAATACACGACAAGATTTGAAATGATCGAAATACACGACAAAATTTCACATGTCTCGGGTAAATATGAGGACACACCCGTAGTAAGAAAATAGAACAACAATATATAACCAAAGTATTTGGTTACCGAAAAAATATCGGTCGGTTACCGGACGAGATTCTCAAACAAAATTTGAAATACAAACATAAAATGTTAAAATATATTAATAAGAATTCAGCTCAAATTCGAATGGACCGAGATTTTTCTACCGATAAACTGATTTCTCGGGAGGGACCGAGAAATCCGGTGACCGTCCGGTATTTCGATTGCTAACCAAATCCCTGTGTAGGACAAAGGAATAAGTGCATCCAGGCGCTTATTGGCAATGGCCGGAAAAAAAGGAATAAGTGCGTGCATCTACTTCTCATTGGCAAAGGCCGGAAATTATTCACCTTTACAGCCCGGTCGGCGGTCCAAGATACTCTTAAGCCCATCCGTAACCCACGGGAAGATGGGCCATCCGTGTCCGGGCCAGGCAAAGCCCATCCCCTACATCATCACATTCTCAGGCCCATCCTGTGTGTCACCCATCTCAATTCTAGGCGGGTGTGTCTGTCGTCGTCCCCGCGGTCTGACGCCCGTTTTCGTCTTGGACGTCAACGGTTCATAGCATTCGTCCCATAGACCTATGGGCTATGGGAGACGTCGAAACGAGACGGCTCCGACGCGTACCTGCACCGGTGCCGACCGGAGCCACCAGCCTCCCCTGTTTCCTCTTCCAGAAGGGAAAAAGAAGCCCGCAAGCCGCGACCCAGACTGCGATCACTGATCAGCCTCCCGCCCCCCTGACGATGATTTCGATTCCGATTTGGCCAGTGGCAGTGGCCACCCCAATAAATGGGGCGAGAGCAACCCGCCACCGGCCGGCGATCGCGCCACCGCGGATCACGGATGCATGCACGCGCGCCGTCGGGGTCCCCATTGCCGCCATCGACGGAGCATCCAGCGCACGCACGCACGCCGTACGGGGCTGCGCCTACCGGATGAGAATGTCATTTACGCCGACGGTTTTGTTTGGCCGGCAGCGAGGCGCCGGCCGTATCCACAGTGCCATCGGGAATCTCATCGATGATCACACGCCACGCCAGCGAATCAGGAGTAATTAGCAGGCCGACGCACCGTTGGTTCATTAATCATGCATTCGCACAGCTAGCAGTAGCACACGTACTACGTGTCTGTACAGTCTGCGGATCGATCAAGATCGTCCAGTAACGTTGATCGTGTACTAGTACAGTAGCATCTGTGAGATAACAACCGCCATAATGCATGATCCCAACTTGATCGATCTATATCGAGTTCTCCTACACGCCTTCACTTTGGAACCCAACCTCCTACTAGTACCTCTATATCCAGTACCTCCCACTTGGTTGTACTACGCCACATGACATGATATGAGCAGTTGGGGTAGATTATGCAATCAAAATACACCGGTATTACGTTTTTACCTCCACTAGGCGAAAACAGGACTTTGTCAAGCGTCAGGAACTTTGCCGAGTGTTTTTTCACGGACGCTCGGTAGTATCCCTACAAAGCACGCTCGGCAAACAAATAGGAAAACACTTGGTATAAAAACACGTCCGGTAAAGAAACAGAAGAACACTCGGTAAAGAAATATGCTCGACAAAGAAATATAAAAACATCTGACAAAAAATTACGCTCGACAAAGAAGTTGGACACGTGTCCTCGCCCAGACCGATCTAACGGAAGCTGTAACGGGGCGTTCTCTTTTGCTGAGTACGCCATGTAAACACACTCGGCAAAGATTTTCTGTTCTTTGCGCCAAAATTTCCCGCATGCTTTATATCTTTTCCGCTATAATTTTCCATTTTCATCTTTTTTTTTGTCAATTTTTTCTTTGCTGAGAAAACCCGTTGTTCTCTGGGACACTCCGCAAAAGATTTTTTTCCTCCTTTTTCCACTCTTTTCGTAGGTGCAAAACTCGCACATCGATGCCATCAGAGTGAATCTTCAATTTTGATTTTTCATGTTCCAGTGACCTAAACTAACACAAATAATGAAAAAAAAATTATTGATTAACCCTATTTCGACGCCGGTCAAAGGGGTAGACGATGTAGGGCCCACGAATGAGGGTACGACCGCTATAGGGCGAGGAGGTGTCGGAAACCCTCCGAATCTCATGTGGTGCCTATGTATATAGGTGTGGTGGTAGGTGTAAAATGCCAATACCCACGTCCTAAGTGTGACCCATTCACATATGGCAAAACCTCGTAGGAATGTTTTGTACTCCCTCCGATCCGGCTTTAGTGTCATACGAAAATACCTAACCATATACAATTGGTAAGCACAAGTAGCGACACATATTTCGAATCAGAGAGAGTACTTAGAGTGCGAAACTCCCGCGTCGATGCCACCGGCGTGAAGCTTGTAAAACTTGGCTCAACTTTGGCTTTCCATGTTTCAATGATCTATCCGAATAGCACAAATAAAGAGAAACGTTTATTGGTCAACCCTTCGTTGTCGGTCAGTGCGGTAGACGACGCAGGGCTCGTAGATGAGGGTATGGCCCGTGTAGGGCGAGGAGGATAGACACGCCGCAAATTTAAGAGCAAACCGTAACAACTCCGGTATGGCTGTATGCTCCACACGTATAAATGTCGAGCACAGTGCACGTTATTAACGAGCCACAGTAATACAGTATCATGGCATATTATTGGCATACATGATGATCCACGTAAACATGTAGGCTTGCCGCTAGCAACAGTGTCATGGAACATTGGCTTAATATGCGTCCGTTTAAAGGGCATTAAATACATGTACATAGTGTTCGATGAGCTCAACATTGAGTCGCTAGCACCATTGACCACCCTGTCTGGTGCAGTTTTTTCTTCGAATTTTGCCCGGTGAAATTTTGAGAGGCCACATCAAGAAATATCTAAACGCAAGGGTTTTGACTCAGTGTGGTGCTGCTTGTTGCTTAGTACTCCCTCTGTTTTCAAATACAGACCAAAATAAATGAATTTACAGACTACCATGCATATATACATTCGTATTTAATCCACATGCAAATAGTTAAATCATCTTATTCTTTTTTAGACGGAGGGAGTATTTAGAAACGGACGGAGTAAAAATTATGTAAGCACCGAAATGCCGGGGTGTCTAAGAATGTGCAGAAGCAATGCAATGGAGGCCGCGTGACCCATTTACTCGTGGAAGAACTCAAGCAGTGAAAGCTAGCAGGAGTATTTGGGGTTGATAGATTAGTGAGTAGTTAGCTTAAATTTTCTGTTGTTCGTTGCCTCCGGTCTCTAGGGCTAGGCTGCGTGGTGGTTTGTGGGGCCAAAATTTTGGTGCGGTCCAGATAATCAAACATATCCAAATTGGTCCCCGGAGCGTGTAGGCGGCGGCCGAAAAGCTTTTTCCTGCTCCAATCTCCGGCGATTGTGCTGGGTCCCTCTCCTTCCGCTTGCCGCTCCGGCGGCAGGAGGGAGGGGACCCCGTTTTTTGCATGGTACTTAGGGCTAGGAGTTCTCTGGCATGGCGCGTCGTTGGGGTGGTGGGATCGGCGCCCGGGCAAATAAATCTGCCTCAACTCTTTTCCCACACCGGCGTTGTCCTTCATGGCGGCGTCTCGGAGTTGGTGGCACAGTGTGCTTGCCGATCTTTCAGATCGGTGGCTTTAGGGTTCATGGATGGTGTCGGCGAGGCGGCGGCGATGACTCCATCAGATGGTTTTTTCCTCCTGCTCTGTCCCCGTTGCTGCGGCGTTGTCTCCGGCGTCAAGGTGGAGCAGAGAGGATTCGTCCAGGAGTACGTGCAGACGGTGGTCTTCATTGATGACAGCTGGAATATGGTGCACCTTGTGGTGGGTTCGTGGTTGAAGGCTGATGGTTCTGGTTCTCTACTCCGACATCGTCGTGCGTGGGTGCCAGTGCTGAAGTTCGATGGCATGTCCGGGGACATGCTGCCCCGGTCTGTTTCTTTCAACGGCAATGGTTTGTCCTATGGCAAACTACATTGGAGGTCCGAAAAGCTGATGATCAGCGATGGAGCCGCGTCGAGCTTGGGTGAAGAGGTGATCTGTCTATTTTTTTCTTGGTGGCTGCTACGGTGGTGCCGAAGAAGATGGATAGGCGTTGGTTTGTCTCATAGGTTTATCCTATCTTTCCAGATCTGTAAGATCGGTGTATACGTACTTTGTATCTTGTCTTTTAATATTTATCAATGAGAATCGTATTACCATGCAAAAAAAAAAAAAAAAACACGCGCGTAGTATGTTGGGAGGGAGCTCTTGTAATTGGACCTTCTATCTTCTACTCCCCCCGTTTTAGAATACTTGATGTTCTACCTTTTATGATTCTCGTGTATCTAGACCAGTGTGTCAATTCACTCATTTTATTCCGTACAACATTGATATATCCATAATGTCTGATATTTTAAAACGGAGGGAGTATAAAAAAAGTATGCAATTTGCATACTTTTGAATAACTTTCCGGTGTGGTGCATAGCTGGGTACAATAGTTTTTTGATGTTAAAATTCTTTTAGCATGGCAAAGAGATGGCTCGTTCACATGTAACTATTGTACAAAATGTTGTCTTTTTTCAATCTTGTGTTGCTTAGTTAGATGTATTTGAATATTCACATATGCATAAAATTTAGCAAAATGTATTGAGGGGAATCTATATATCAAGAGAGCTAGACCGTAAGCACAAATATCATTAAAAAAAATCCAGTTTCCAAATATGCTAACCCATTAAAAGTTAGCATTGGGTATAGGTACACCATTATGGCCAATTGACCGTAATCATCATGGCAGAAAAAATAAACTTTCCCAAGTTATCAGTATATTAACAATTCTACCTCTTAAGCCACTAGGTTAGAATAATAAGAAAAAGACACTGACCGGCTCAGCCTTATTTTTCTCATAATATATCGAACGGATTTGAGATTAAAAGGAAATTTCAAATTTCACCCAATATTTGAATTTTTATATCTTTTTTTAAATGAGAAATAGATGAAATTTAGCCCAAATAGTAATGGCATCATTTTATGATTTGTTGTAGTCTTCACATGCTTCATGAAAAATTAAACTTCATTTAATAATTGATTAGAGAACTTGATAATATGAGTTCTCTCAAACGACTGCCTGGAACGTGTTGGCTAGAACAATAAGTATAGGATATACTACGATTTAGTGTGAACCTTTGGCAATATTATTTTCTCTTAAAGCATTGCCATGATTTTGCTCTATTTCGATCCGAATAGCAAGCATTGGCAGACTCAGAAATTTCCAGAAGCATGGGTGGATGAGTTTAAGATGACAATTTTTCAAAAAAATTACTATGGAAAATAATACAACGCAAGGGTTACGCCGTCGGCAAGCCCATGATTGAGGGATGCTGGATCCGGATCTGCCCCGGATAAAAAGGCCACCATTAATGATTTACTCTAATTGTTTCGATGTTTTGAAATGTTTAAAAATTGGACAAACCTTGAAACGTTGTTGAAATATTATGATTAGTTTCATTATTATTATGTATTAATTTTATCTAAATTTTGGATTATTTTCATGCCGAGAATTCATGCCAAATATGACACAAGTAAAGTCTGTTTTGAACCTTTAACTTGTAGTGGTTGGCTAAATCAAACCCTAAACTCTGAATCCCGGAACTTGGCACTCTGTACTTACAAATCCCGATCAATTTCAACCCAGGACATGTTTGGCACACCGGGAACAGGATGATCCCCGCCGGGATGACTTGCTAATCTCACTGAAAATATGGTCCCACCTGTCATATCCATCCTCCTCCCGTGCAATGAACTGGTTCTCCGTTAGCTTGACGGCAGGTAGCAAGTAGCAACCACGAGGGCAGCGAGGCGACTCCACGCCGCTATGTGAGTGCCTTTTGGCTCTTGGTCAAGCTGAGGAACAAGAACAGCTCCAACGGCGGGCATGGCTGCCGGGTGATGCATCTAAAATGCATACATGAACTTTGCACTATAATAGTCATATTCCAATCTTTATATCATATAAGGGGTATATTACTGTTATTTAATGATTTTTGGTAATTTATGATGATATCCTTTTTTTATGGAATTAATCCTGGGAAGGCAGAAAACCCCTATTTCTTTCCTTATTTGCTTCAGGACCTTAACGACGTCATAATGAGCTATAAATTTACGGGGGTCATTATTTTGGAAGGAGAAGATTTAGGAGCGAAAGAAGTCAACGAACGGAGGCCGGAAGACCAAAAGGGGGGGTCCCACGCGGCCAGGTACTGTAGCCGTGTGGGCCTATCCCAATTGGCCCTCGTGGCCCCATTTGCGTCGATCCTTTGCCCAGAAGCTTCCTCGTGACCTAAAAACGCCTATATAAAGAGCCCCCCGACGTTCTCCGAAGGGAGAGCCGCCACACGAGAGAAACAAGAAACAGAGACCAGGAGGCTGCAGATTGGAGGGGGAAAACTCCGGCGGAGCCCTGCCGGAGAGGTCTCCTTCTTCTCCATCGACATCTCCACCGTCTCCATGATGAAGAGGGAGTAGTCCACCTCTGGACTATGGGTTTGTGGCAATAGCATATGTATCTCTCTCTCTTGAGCTTCACTAATTAGCACCGTATGAGCTGCTGAACATGATTACGGTCACCGTTGTATTACCATTGTGGTGGATCTTTCTATGAGTTAATATATGTTGAGATTGCAATGTTATATTTCAGTTATGAAAGTAGATGCATATTATGTACCCCGTTCTTGTATCCTTGTTATGATCAAGCATGTTTATGAGAGCGTGTGTGGGGGAACGTGTGCATTAGTTGGAGTAACGGGGGTGGTGAAGTGATAAGTTGACAACTTAATATCATGATCCATTGGGTATTTACCTTACTTTGTTACCTCACTAGGGATAAACCAAAATACCATGTTGTAGGGTAGGAGGAGTGACATGCCTCTACCTAAGACTAGATCCATCGTGTGTTTATTTTCACTTCATGTCATTAATCTTAAAGCTATACTCTGATGTTATCTTAATTACTAAGGTGCATGTGTAACATCCCAAAATTTTGAAAATCAGAAAGATCAAAAACTTTTGAAAATATATATATTTTGTTTTGGAACTTCCAAAATCATGCATACATGCATCATCTTCTTGTCTTGTTTGCATTTGAATTTTCAAAAGTGGGAAATTTAATTCCACTTGAAAACTATTTGAGAAAATATCAAAAAGGGCATATTATGCTCCATATAAATTTTTCTGATGGTTATGATTTTATTTGTTCTATTTTGAATCTTGGTTGAGTTTTAAATTCAAACTTTGGAGTTAAAACAATTATTTTGACCTAATAGGGTATCAAATAACCCTTGTCATAAAATCAATTATTTTATTTTATTTTGTGGCCAAGTAAGTTCCAAAGTGTTCTATATTTAACAAGCATTTCAAAAAGTATTTTATCAAATTTTTCTGAAATGTTTTGGGGTGGTTTTGTTGTTGTTTTGAAAAACAGAAATTTGAAAAAGGTTTGACAAAAAAAAAGAGAAAGCAGCCCAACCAGGCCAGACTGCAGCCGAACCGGCAAATCGGCCCAGCCGCGGCCCATCAAGCCAGCCCAGAGTCCTCTCCCCTCCTCTTTCTCGCTGACGTGCAGGACCTACCCATCAGCTCCGTCCCCAACTATCGCAGGAGCTCGCTCGACGCCCGTCGACCTCCGTCTTCAATCCGCACTCACGCGAGTGCTAACGGCAGCACCACCGTGCGCATATTAAACCCCTCCCTATCCTCTACCAAAGCCCCCACATCTACCCTCCCAATAGCCCCCAGGCTGCTCATAATCCGTCGCCGTAGTCCGCCTCGGCCGCCGCCGTCGACTACCATTTCCGGTGAAGAACGTGCACCCCGTGCCTCCTCTCCTAGCCCTCCCCTCTTACTTCATCCACTCGGTTCTTTTTGACAAGGTCTTGCACCTTTTCCTTTACCAGATCGACGAGTTCGTGGTCGACTGCGCCCAGGCGTCGCCACCCGCCACTCCGACGAGGAATTGCTGACGAATCCGTGCACGAGGACGACGCCAAGTTCGCCACCAAGGCCGCCTCAACGTCCTGCAACTCGTGGTAACGAAAGCCCCTTCCCCCGCCCTATAGTTTCGCCGGAACGGCCATGCCGGCCCGTCGCCGCCGTGTCGGACTCACCGGAGCAACTCCGGCAGCCTCCACAATAAACCCTAGAATCCTGACCGTCGGATCTTGCTTAAACGGCCTAGATTAGATCACTTAAATCGAACCGGTACGGTCCAGTCAGCGCACTCGTGGCAGCCCAGTCAGCACCCCCAGCCAATCAGAAGCCGCCAAATCAGATCCAGTCAGCAGCCACGTGGACAAGGATTTTCTGTGTATTTTCCTTATTAGTATTTTTCTGTCTGTTTTGCAGAAAAGCCCCTGCAACTTAGATTTATCATAACTTTTTATTGGTATGGCCAAATTCAAATATTTTTATATATTTGAAATCCTTAGAACTTGTAGAATCTTTCTGTTTTGACATGTTTAAATTTATTCAAATTTCAAATGTGTTGTTTGAGTAAATTTGGCATAACTTTAGTTTAAAAATATATTTTTGAGTGAATCCAATTGGGTTAGTTTAGTTTTGAAGTCCTCTGTCCATTAAGACCACTCCCATATTTTCTGTAATTATTTTGTTTAATAGTAATTTTAAATTAGTGTTTATGCCCTTTTTGGGATTTGTTTTGTATTGTTGTTAAAGTAAAATTTGTTTTAAATGCATTTTGACTTCATGCATGTTTCTAAAAACCAGAAAACAATAGTTAGTATTTTGTTTATGATTTTAGATGCATTTCATGCATAGCATATTTTGTTGTATTGTTATTATTGTTTTATGTGTTTATGTGTGGCTTGTTTATTTTAATTAGATTATTCGGAGAGACCCGGGAATTCTAGCAATTGTTGCTCCTGCTCAACCTGTTTCCAAGGCAAGTGATGCTCACTGCATAATTTTCCCTAAGTATTTTGTCTATGCATGAGTAGCTATCTTTGAGTAGTATGCATTATAGGAGTACTACTACTATGCTATGCTATGAAATCCCAAAGTAGTGTAGCCACCCCTCTTATACCATGTTGTTGTAGTAGCCTTTAACTTAGTAGAATTGCTTAGCCTTGCAAAGATGTCGTCTTGGTAAATGTTTTGAAAAATAACCAAGTTAAAGAACTACCTGGGTGTGTGGTTGGTTTAAGCATTTCCCCAGTTTTGGGAGTATAAAATTGCTAGAAGAGGTTGATTCTCCAGTTTTGGAGTATGGATCACACTGCCGACAACCACTCAGGATCAAAGAGATTTGAAGTTGCTCCAAGTTTAGATTGCTTCTCGTGCAGCCACTTGATAGATGGCCCCTATCTTGACTAAGTAGGGACTATTCCCAAAAGGTCTCGTCTCAATCTCCTCCTTTCCTTTTCACTACATGAGGGTCAAGGACAGAATGGGTTGATTGAGTCTTGTGGTGAAAGTGCACAACCTCTCGAGAGTGTCAAACTATGATCATAGCCGTGTCCCCGGTTACGGACAATTCTGAGCAGCTGGACAAGGAAGACAACGGAAGAAATCTCATCATGCCAACTTCTAAATAAAACTTGTTAGTGAACAACAATAAGTGACTCACCGGAGTTTACCGTGTGTAGTCACCTGACACACTGGAGTTTACCAAGTGTTGTCACGGTTATGCTAGAGTTTCCCAGTGTTACCAATTAATGAGTCAAAATGTTTTTATAGGATAAAACTTGCTTTACGCAAAGAGCCTTCAAAACTCCACCAGCCAGATATGCATATAGTTGATAGAAGTTTTCCTCTATGAGTCCACAAGTATCACTTGACAGATCCATTCATATGGTTCTGACCAATTTTTGGCTGCAACGCTTTTACTGTTGCAGGTTGTCTTGACGATTAGTGACGATTAGTAAGGATCGAATCAGGGTTTCGAGTCTTCAACCAACATGCTCGCCTGTGGCTGCATCGAGATGATGAGGACTCCATGCTTTATGTTATTTATTCCGCTGCAACTCTTTCAAAGCTAGCTTCGAGCTATGCACCTTGTAATGAATATTTATAACTTCTGGATCATTCGTGTAATAAATTGATACAAGGTTATGGTATTCATCGTAAACTGTGTGTGCTAGCGATTCGATCCAGGGACTAGCACTATACACAGGGATCTTGCCAATTTTTAAGTGCAGGTCCGCTACAGCATGATTTAGTTCACATATTGGTGGAGTATAAGTGAGACTAATAATCAAAAGGTCTCTATGCTAGGACGTGATGCCCATATAATTAGTAACATGTCATTAACCTTGTTTGCAATCTCATATGTTAAATCTATGTCTACTCATTTGCCACACTATATTAAAGAGAGAGTGCATGTGTGAAACCATGAACCCCGGTCCATTTTTAATCATAAGAAACAACTTTCCAACCACTTTTAAGCATCTTTTACATTCAGCCATTTTTAAATCAGAAAATACAAAAACACTTTTACTTCTTGCATTCACATATAAAAACCCCAAAAATACCATCCATCGTCATTACTATTATCCTTGCATACTTATTTACCACCATTACATATTTATTTACTGTTTTGCATTCATTATCATCTTAATATCATTCTCACACCTTGTGCTTGACAACCACTTGGTGAGGTTGAGGGCACAAAGCAATCTATTTTGTTTGCAGGAAATCTGGAGAAGAACAAGAAGATAAAACCAATACTACTGATTCCCCGAGAGTTCGATATTAAACCCTCGAGTCACCTTCTTGGGAAAAAACTACCACTTCTACATACTCTGCACTTGGAGGCTCAACCTATCCCTAATATATTATCTTCCTTTCAGGGTATCAAGAGTACTTGTTGGCGTTGTTGAGGGAGAAGAACACTCTCATCAATCCCGTCATCAAAGGTTTTTCTGGCGCCGTTGCCGGGGAATCATAGCTGGAAGGGTTTGTCCAAGGATATCACAACAAAGTCAACTTCATCACCAACTTGTGCTAATACCTAAGCTTGGGGAGGTTGCACCTACGTGAGCATCATCTTGTCCATCTTTACCTTCAAGCATTTTATTTTGTTTTGTTTTTGTCTTGCATATCATATTTAGATTTCAGTTTGCATATTTTTTTTTGCATTAGTTAATTTGGTTTGCATTGTTTTAGTGTCATTTTATTTTCAGTTTTGCATTAAAAATTCAAAAACATATAAAAAAAACTACTAAAATGGGTGATAGGACTAAGTTGTGTGACTACAAAAATACTCCAAATGATCAATTTATTGCTAAACCTATTACCACACCGGAGATACAAGCTGATAGTTTTAGAGTGAGTATTGACTTACTACACTTGATAGATAAGAAACAATTTGGTGATAAAAGAAAAGAAGACTGTCTTGATCATCTGAATAATTTTGTCGGTATTTGCTCTGCACTAAACCTGAAGGTACCTGATATTGTGATGCCAAAATTATTTCCTTTTTCATTAAAAGGAGAGGCTAGAGAATGGATACGTTCACTACCACCTGCTACAACTAAAACCTGGAAAGAATTAGAAAAGGCTTTCATTAGAAAAAATTGTCCCTCTTTTAAAGATTGGTTACATAAAAACAAACTGACCAATTCTATGGACAATGAGCAAGAAACTAGAAGTGAGAAAGTACCCCTGCTAAAAAACAAGTTCGGGTCAAAAAGGAAAAGAAAGTTAAAGATCCCTGGCTTGATTTAGAGAATAGTAGCTTGAATGAATTAATATATATCTTACAAAAATTTGCAAGTGATCCTTCTATTGATGTTAACAAATCTGGTTTTGGTTCCTATATTGCTAATCATGTCTTGAAAGAGAAAATTGCTAGATACAATCAAGAAGCTATGATACCACCTAAGCTTGGGGATGCTTGGATCCCCAAGGTGCTAGTAACTATTGGAAAAGAGACACACCATGCCATACTTGATCTAGGATCTAGTGTCTCAGTTTTATCTAAAGAATTATATGAATCACTTGAATTAAAGAATCTTGAAAAATGCTCTATTGGACTTGCACTTGCTGATAATACCATTAAACATGCTTTAGGAAAAGTAAGTGATGTTATGGTAGAGTTACATATGACTTTTGTACCTGTGGATTTTCTAATCATGGATATGGAGAATAAAACCTCTAGTCCTATTATTTTGGGAAGACCTTTTCTTCTTACCACAGGGGCTATCATTGATTCAAAGGAAGGGAATGTGAAGTTTCAGTTTCCACACAAGAAATGCATGGAAAACTTACCAAGGATGAAGGGCACAACTTTTAAGCTCCCTCATGAGCTTCATCTTCGGTAAAAAAAACAAGTAAGTAAGCCTAGCTATATGGCTATAAAAAAAGCGCTTTACGGGAGGCAACCCGGTTGTTTTTATTTGGATTTTCTTTGTGTCCTCTTGCTGTAACAAGAGATTGTTTTCTTAGTTTAGTTTCTGGAATTTTTAATAAAGTGCCAAGTTTTACCCATTTTGGTTGAAAAAGTTGCTATATCTATTCGGAGATTTTATTCCTGCACAGAGTCTGTGCACGGTTTGATTTTTCATTCCTATTATGTAACTCCAAATGAGCTGAGATTTTTACTGTAACTGCAACTTTTCATCCTATGTATGTCTGAATGTTTTCAGATTTTTTAGACAAGTTTACTTAGGACATAAAAATACGTTTTGCTGCTGCTGTTTTTCTGGATAGATTATGTCCGATATTGTTTTATGCATAGTTTGAACTATTGAGTTGATCCAATTAAGTTTATGAGTAGGCATACAACATTATACATTCTCTGGTCATTCATATGAATTTTAATCCATGGATTATATGCAGCAAAGAAACTTGTTTATTTATCTCTACTAATATGACCCCACAGAAAAGAGATGGGAGAAATTGTGTTTTGAAGTTTTTTTCACAGGGATTGGAGGAGATGCACCATGAGTTATCCAGGGATGGTGAAAACCATAAGCTTGGGGATGTGAACATCCCCACTGAACCAAAACACTCTCGGTTTGCACACGTCTAACTTCTGTTTTTATATCATTGCACTTTATCGCATAAACTTGGAGCGTCTTTTAGTTTGTTTTGCTTTGATTTTTATTTTGTGAGACCACCACACTATCTTTTATATATGAGAATGCTACTGGAAATTTGGGTTGAAATATCTTGCATTCTTTTATTGTATTGGGAAAAGGGATGTCTAAGTTGATTTTTAATGACACATATAGTTGCATGATTCATGAGTTTCGTTATGAGTAATAATTTGCAAATGATTTGTCGTCAGCTATCTTTTATTCATGTTTTGATGATGTATGTTATTTCACTTTGCTTGACATGAATTAGTTTGTTTTATGGACACTCATGCATGCATCTAGATGGTCATCTTTCTCCCTTTTGCTAGCCCAAAAATTTCAACAAGTAAAAACTTGTTTCCAACATCTTCAGCCCAAGTTTTTCAAGTGAGTCCACCATATCTACCTATTATTTTTATGCTATTCCAAGTATGTTTATCATGTTATTTGTGTTATCTATACCTCTAAATGAAAATGAAGATGTTATTTATTGTAATGGTAAAAGTTGGTTAAAAAGCTCTCGCGAACTTGATGCACACTTTACTTTTATTGCATTAAAAAAGATGAACCATTGTGATTAATATTATGAAGATAGTGGCTTGATAAATGTTTAAGGTTGGGAGTTAGCCCATATGTGCTGTTACATGCAAAGCTTTCAACATGTTTCATCATTTGTTTAGTTGATATCATGTAATTTTGTCTATGGATGCCTATCATGACGAAATAAATGTGGAAATAGAGTTAAGTTTAAATGAGTTTGTATAAATGGTTAGAGAGAAACCTGGGCCGCTAATCTAAGCCATGCATCATTCATGGTGGAAATTTACTTACATGCTATTTTGAACCCTCTGTGATACACCATACAATAAAAAGCTATATCAAGTGGTAAATAAAGAGGGTGTTGAGATTGTTCATTATGTTTGTTTGTCTTGTTATTTTGATATGGGCTTGATCCATATCATGGGACAAGAGGTACCCCAGTTGAGACTCTTGATGATACCATAATTACTTACAATGATAGATAAATTAAACTTGATCTGTTTCCCAAGTTGAGTAATCATGGTGTAGGTACTTGTATTAAAGGGGCATGAGACATCTAACCTTTACTTTATCAAGGCCACTACTCATATTTGCTTCCACATTCAACTTTAATCATTCAAGATGCTATGATAGGGGAATGAGAGCTTGACACCAAGTATTACCATTGCATTCAATAACTTAAGTAGAATAGTTTGTAGGATAGATGAAACTTATGCATGCTTTAGCTCTACTTATTTATATATCATTTCCAAAGTGTCCACCTTTTATATTCAGATTTTCTACACTCTATGGACCACAAGTATGCAAAAGTAAGAATGTCCATAGTACTATCTTTTATGTTGCACTTTGTGAACTATCATTGAATATCCTTGCATTGAATACTTGATATCACTTTATAAACTGTTTGCATATTGCTACTTCTTTGAAATAATGAATCATTTGACTTTATGTAGCAGTAGCAATCGTCTTTTATATCCATGTTTTTATTATATTGCAAAGTTCATGTTAGTTTTATCACTTTCATACTTGAGGATGAGCATGAGTTAAGCTTGGGGATGTTGATGCATCTAAAATGCATACATGAACTTTGCACTATAATAGTCATATTCCAATCATATTTACATCATATAAGGGGTATATTACTGTTATTTCATGATTTTTGGTAATTTATGATGATATCCTTTTTTATGGAATTAATCCTGCGCAGGCAGAAAACCCCTATTTCTTTCCTTATTTGTTTCAGGACCTTAACGACGTCATAATGAGCTATAAATTTACGGGGGTCATTATTTTGGAAGGAGAAGATTTAGGAGCGAAAGAAGTCAACGAACGGAGGCCGGAAGACCAAAAGGGGGGGTCCCACGCGGCCAGGTACTGTAGCCGCGTGGGCCTATCCCAATTGGCCCTTGTGGCCCTGTTTGCGTCGATCCTTCGCCCAGAAGCTTCCTCGTGACCTAAAAATGCCTATATAAAGAGCCCCCCGACGTTCTCCAAAGGGAGAGCCGCCACACGAGAGAAACAAGAAACAGAGACCAAGAGGCTGCAGATTGGAGGGGGAAAACTCCGGCGGAGCCCTGTCGGAGAGGTCTCCTTCTTCTCCATCGACATCTCCATCGTCTTCATGATGAAGAGGGAGTAGTCCACCTCTGGACTATGGGTTTGTGGCAGTAGCATATGTATCTCTCTCTCTCTCTTGAGCTTCACTAATTAGCACCGTATGAGCTGCTAAACATGATTACGGTCACCGTTGTATTACCATTGTGGTGGATCTTTCTATGAGTTAATATATGTTGAGATTGCAATGTTATATTTCAGTTATGAAAGTAGATGCATATTATGTACCCCGTTCTTGTATCCTTGTTATGATCAAGCATGTTTATGAGAGCGTGTGTGGGGGAACGTGTGCATTAGTTGGAGTAACGGGGGTGGTGAAGTGATAAGCTGACAACTTAATATCATGATCCATTGGGTGTTTACCTTACTTTATTACCTCAATAGGGATAAACCAAAATACCATGTTGTAGGGTAGGAGGAGTGACATGCCTCTACCTAAGACTAGATCCATCATGTGTTTATTTCCACTTCATGTCATTAATCTTAAAGCTATACTCTGATGTTATCTTAATTACTAAGGTGCATGATTTAGTTCACATCTTGGTGGATTATAAGTGAGACTAATAATAAAAAGGTCTCTATGCTAGGACGTGATGCCCATATAATTAGTAACATGTTATTAACCTTGTTTGCAATCTCATATGTTAAATCTATGTCTACCCATTTGCCACACTATATTAAAGAGAGAGTGCATGTGTGAAACCATGAACCCCGGTCCATTTTTAATCATAAGAAACAACTTTCCAACCACTTTTAAGCATCTTTTACATTCAGTCATTTTAAAATCAGAAAATACAAAAACACTTTTACTTCTTGCATTGACATATAAAAACCCCCAAAAATACCATCCATTGTCATTACTATCATCCTTGCATACTTATTTACCGCCATTGCATATTTATTTACTGTTTTGCATTCATTATCATCTTAATATCATTCTCACACCTTGTGCTTGACAACCACTTGGTGAGGTTGAGGGCACAAAGCAATCTATTTTGTTTGCAGGAAATCTAGAGAAGGACAAGAAGATAAAACCCACACTACTGATTCCCCGAGAGTTCGATATTAAACCCTCGAGTCACCTTCTTGGGAAAAACTACCACTTCTACATACTCTGCACTTGGAGGCTCAACTGATCCCTAATATATTATCTTCCTTTCAGGGTATCAAGAGTACTTCTTGGCGTTGTTGAGGGAGAAGAACACTCTCATCAATCCCGTCATCACCGGGCAAGGGGATGGATACTCGCCGTCCGTGTTGTTCATCTTCGCGGCCGTCTCGCAGTTCGTTCACGTGCCGCCGTCGTTGTCCGAGCTGCTCCATCACCCGCGTGCCTAGGAGTCGCTGCGCCGCCTAGCGATGTCGTCGTCCCTGCTCGCCGAACGGGTACATGAGCTTTCACGAGGCGCACGTTGCCCTCGTAGCGCTCCAAGGAGCGGCGCGACGACTTTGCACGATTGGCTTCAGTATCGTCGCGGGTAGAGGAGCACCTCGTCTTCCCCATGACCGGCAGTGCGCCGTCGTAAGACGTCGCGTTCCTGTCGCATCTGACATTCCCTAGTCCCGCTTCAGACCGATTGGAGGTGCTAGCGTGTGTGCGCCGTGCGCGTCTTTTCGAGCTGTCCGGATAGCCGTGGATCCATTCTTACCTTCCTAAATTAATATGCATCACCATCGCCATTGACAGAAGCTTGTCCAGTTTTCCTCATCCATCTGCTCCTAGATCCAACTCGAGCAACGGACGATTCAAGGTCCAAAACAGACCGGGATTTGTAAGTTCGGGGTGCTCATTCCCGGCATTCAGAGTTTAAGGTTTGATTTAGCCAACCACTATGAGTTCAAGGTTTAGGATAGACTTCACTCAACACAAGCTATCGCTACGTGTTTTTCACGGATGTTGACCAACAGACTCGCCACTACGGGAAACGCACATGACGCCGACGGCCAAATGTCGGGGCCATCGGCGTACAACCCGAGCTAGGGCAGCCGTGGTCCAGGCCGTCGGCGTACGATACCCGTCGGCGTAGATATTCATACGCCGACGGCAGCCGTCGGCGTACCGAAGGCCGTCGGCGTACAAACGCCCGCCGTGACGGAGCGGGGACGGCCGTCTCGCTACGTTGATACGCCGACGGCCTTGCCGTCGGCGTATATTTGAATTTAGACGCCGACGGTGGCTGTCAGCGTGTACTTTTATATGCCGACGGGGGCCGTCGGCGTCTACTTTTTCTATTTTCCATTTAATATGAAATAATTCATATCTTTAAATCCGTAAATCCAAATTTAACAAATTAAATGTCTAAATCGATTAGAAAAATGAGAGGAATCCAAATATGACATCCATAAAATCTTTTTCACCATGCACATGACATTTTGAAATATATGTTTGGTACTTGGTTAATTAAAAAGTCATTTTTGACACTTAAAAAATGGAAAATGATATTTACGAACATATTTTAGAAATTGTTTTTTGCAACAATGTTTTCCATACCAAGACACCCCTATGTGTCAAGTATGGATACAGTATCACAAACTATGGCATGAGGATGGCCATAACTCGGTCATTTGACGCGAAAGTTATACATGTATATAGATGATAAACTTTTTTTTGTAGCATTTTTTGAAATATTTATCAAAACTCAAGTTTATAATTTTTTCCAGGTGGTAGGTCACATAAAAGGATGCTATGTGAAGTTTTTCCATTTTTTTTAATTTTTTTTGAATTAGTTATGTCTAACCCTAGCCCGAAACCGAGACTGTAAATCTTAACGATAAACCTAAACCTAACCGTAACTTCGATCCAATAAAAACCGTCGAAGATCTCTAAAGAAAGTATACATTTTGGATCTAAAAGTGATTTTTGCAAAAAAAAATCATGACCAAACTATGCGGCACTCGTAGTTTAAATCAGACCCACTTCCAGCGAAATCGGCAGGAACTTATCTGAAATGTTTGAAATAGCTAAGTATGTTTTTATATCCAAACCCAAGGTTAAATGCACTTATAAGATGGTCTACGATTTTCTATCTATTTGGATGTTCCTCTTTCGATGAGCCGTTTTGGTAGCTGCTTCACAAAAAAAGCTTGTTTTCACACTAAAAATGAAAAATGGGTTTTTTATTCAACAAAAACCCTAAACCCCTTAGTCAATACTATTCTACAACCAAGATACACCAGTGTGTCAAATATTGCCTCATTCCGACATTTTTTGTTATGTTAAATGTTATACCCTAGCTCATTTCAATCGAAAACCATACATCTTTGTACCTCGTATCTCATTTCTGTGAAGGTTTTTTATAAAATCCTCCATAATTCAAGTTTATAATTTTTTTCAGGTGGTAGGTCACATAAAAGGATTCCATGTGAAGGTTTTCCATTTTTTAATTTTTTTTGAATTAGTTATGTCTAACCCTAGCCCGAAACCGAGACCGTAAACCCTAACGATAAAACTAAACCTAACCGTAACTTCGATCCAATAAAAACCGTCAAAGATCTCTAAAGAAAGTATACATTTTGGATCTAAAAGTGATTTTTGCAAAAAATCATGACCAAACTATGCGGCACTCGTAGTTCAAATCAGACCCACTTCCAGCGAAATTGGTAGGAACTTATCTGAAATGTTTGAAATATCCAAGTATGTTTTTATATCCAAACCCAAGGTTAAATGCACTTATAAGATGGTCTACTATTTTCTATCTATTTGGATGTTCCTCTTTCGGTGAGCCGTTTTGGTAGCTGCTTCACAAAAAAAGCCTGTTTTGACACTAAAAAAATGAAAAATGGTTTTTTTATTCAAAAAAAACCCTAAACCCCTTAGTCAATACTATTATACAACCAAGATACACTAGTGTGTCAAATATTGTCTCATTCCGACATTTTTTGCTATGTTAAATGTTATACCCTAGCTCATTTTAGTCGAAAACAATACATCTTTGTACCTCGTAGCTCATTTCTGTGAAGGTTAAAAACCTCCATAACTCAAGTTTATAATTTTTTCCAGGTGGTAGGTCACATAAAAGGATGCCATGTGAAGGTTTTCCATTTTTTTGATTTTTTTAAATTAGTTATGTCTAACCCTAGCCCGAAACCGAGAGTGTAAACCCTAACGATAAACCTAAACCTAACCGTAACTTCGATCCAATAAAAATCGTCAAAGATCTCTAAAGAAAGTATACATTTTGGATCTAAAAGTGATTTTGGCAAAAAATCATGACCAAACTATGCGGCACTCGTAGTTTAAATCAGACCCACTTCCAGCGAAATCGGCAGGAACTTATCTGAAATGTTTGAAATACCCAAGTACGTTTTCATATCCAAACCCAAGGTTAAATGAACTTATAAGATGGTCTACTACTTTCTATCTATTTTGATGTTCCTCTTTCGGTGAGCCCGTTTTGGTAGCTGCTTCACAAAAAAGCCTGTTTTGACACTAAAAAATTAAA
Organism: Puccinellia tenuiflora; assembly: GCA_012064385.1. Taxonomy (NCBI): domain Eukaryota; kingdom Viridiplantae; phylum Streptophyta; class Magnoliopsida; order Poales; family Poaceae; genus Puccinellia; species Puccinellia tenuiflora. Next base: position 4,683,380 of record QRDG01000150.1, on the reverse strand, counting down.
AATGGATTTCATTTTTTGAGTATTTTCCCAATTTCCTATAAATATCAAGGTTTTTGTGATGCAAAAGATGATATGGATGAAATATTTGAATTCCTCTCATTTTTCTAATCGATTTAGGTATATTTTTGTCAAATTTTGATTTACGGATTTAAAGATATGGATTATTCCATATTAAATGTAAAAGGAAAATAATAAAGTAAAATTCATTTTATTGTTATTTATTCGAAATATACTATTACAAAATCATTGTTACTTTACTCAAATAAAATTTTAAAAATTAAACAACGAAAAGTGTAACATCATAACCGAGGGGTTAATATGATTGATAGGGTAGTAATATCAGTAAGTTCTAATTTCTCATTTGGAAACTACTTTGGAAGGAACTCAAAAGTTAAGCGTGCTCGGGCTGGAGGATGGGTGACCGAACGGGAAGTTTGACCAGGGTAAGTACTTTGACCTATAATTAAGTGTGCAATTAAAGATTAAGTATGTGACTAAGTTAAAAATTTCAAAATACAAATAAAAAGAATTAAAAAAAGTTCAAAAAAAATTCAAAAATAAAAAAATCGGCACTCATAGGCCGACGACAATGCCGTCGGCGTATGGTGCTCTGACGGAAACGGTCGGATGCTGTCTTGTGAGGCCTACACCACGTACGCCGACGGGTTTCGGATACGCCGACGGCAGCCGTCGGCGTATCTATACGCCGACGGCTTCCGGCCGTCGGCGTCTCGTGCGTTTCCCGTAGCTCGCCAACAGATACCATATTGTGGCCAACATCCATTGTAAGAAACTCAACCTCGGAGATCAGAAGGAAAAAAAAAAAGGAAAAACTCAACCCCGCCAACGCAGGCATGGTGTCATGCTGCTTTTACAACCAGCACAACCACCTAAACCTCACAAAAGCAAAATACCTTTCAGAATGTTCAGAAACAGATAATTAATAACTCTTGAAGACGACGGCTTCCACAAAGAGGAACAGATGTTTGCGCAACTTTAGACTTCATGATGTGCAACCACGTGGTTTGCGAAATAACAAATTCAAATAGTTAGACACGCAGAGTGACATTTTCTTACTATACATTTTTATCGAGTTACATAAAGAAGTGTGGATATTACAGTCTGGACTAATTCGTCCATATTATTTCCGCTCACCGATCATTCAATCAGCCGGTCAACCCTCGTTTTGTCCCTTCTCCCACACCAACGGCCGCTATAAATCCTTAGAAACACTTGTGCGCATGCACACTGCCCGCAGCCGGCTCAAGACACACGGGGTTAATCATCGCGTTCAAGCTAGCTAGTGCGATGGTGGTGGCCGGCGACGAGCCGTTCCCGGCGGTGTACAAGTGCGACGCGTCGCGGCGCGGCGAACACACGGTGGTGTCGGACCTGGACGGCACGCTGCTCCGGTCGCGGAGTGCCTTCCCCTACTACGCGCTCGTCGCCTTCGAGACCGGCGGCGTGCCGCGCCTGGCGCTCCTCCTGCTCCTGGCGCCGCTCGCGGCGGCGCTGTACTACGCGGTGTCCGAGGCGGCCGGCGTGCAGGTGCTGGTGTTCGCGGCCACGGCCGGCGCGCGGGTGGCGGACATCGAGTCCGCGGCGCGCGCCGTGCTGCCCAGGTTCTACGCGGCCGACGTGCACCCGGGCGCGTGGCGCGTGTTCGCGTCGTGCGGGCGGAGGTGGGTGGTGACCGCGACGCCCAGGGTGATGGCGGAGCCGTTCGTGCGGGAGCACCTCGGCGCGGACGCCGTCGCCGGAACGGAGCTCGCGACGTGGCGCGGGCGCGCCACGGGGTTGGTGGACGCGCGCCGGGGCGTGCTCGTCGGTGAGCGGAAGGCGGAGGCGCTGAGGGAGTTGGTCGGCGACGGCGCCGCCCCGCAGGTCGGGCTGGGCGACCGGAGGTCCGACTACGCCTTCATGAGACTCTGCAAGGTAGCGTACGTTTTTCCCATGCACTCTGATACAGTGATACTCTGAAAGTTTCGACGGGTCGTTGATGCTGTCCTTGGCGTCGAACGTGTGATTGATCACGTGCAGAGTACCGAGCTAAGCTAGCAATGTATGCACCGCACCGGCATAGCCCTGGAGCGTCCAACTAGAGCTGGAGGAGTAATCTAGTACTGTACTGCAAGTTTAAACTACTCCTCAATGTAATCTTTTTTAGCAAACTACTTTAGCTTGTTAAAAGGCTTATATTATGCATGAGGTAGTAGCAAATAACTTCAGCTAGTCGCACTGCGTTACTCGCTAGTGTAGCTACTAGGCCACACGATATGATCATCCATTTCTTGAAATTCATTTTTTTTCTCTTGAAATTCATTTCATATGCATCGATCTGTTATGATCACAATTTAGGCTATGCATCTACGCGATGAAGAACACACTATGCATGCGTGCATCATGCATATATTCATGGGAACACCGGATGCATTAAACTTCTGCCCTTTTCGTTCATGCGAACACAGGAAAATGATCAGGCCCACAGGCTTATAGTCCTCTTTCTTGTAGTCATGCTTTTATCATACGGTTCTACTTTATGCATGCTGGTACGAAATAGTAGGTGCATCTGGTTTGCTTATAAGACTGTACACCAATAGTACGAAGCATATATACTTGCATGGTCGAGCTGGAACACCAATGCTACTTTGTACAACTTCTGTGCAGGATTAACACACTTCGGTAACTCTGTAGTCTGTACTACTTGGTACTGGAACTGAACGAAATGCATGTATGCCTGCAGGAGGCGTACCTGGTGCCAGGGACGCCGGTGGACGCCGTGGGCGCGGACAAGCTGCCGAAGCCGGTGGTCTTCCACGACGGGCGCCTCGTCCAGCGGCCGACCCCTCTCGCCGCGCTGCTCGCCGTGGCGTGGTTCCCCGTGGGCCTGCTCCTCTCCGTTGTCCGCGTCGCCGCAGGGTCCCTCGTCCCGATGCCGTGGCAGTACCACGTGTACCGCGCCCTCGGCGTGCGCGTCACCGTGCGCGGCGCGCCCCCGCCGCGCCCCGGGCGCGCCTCGGGCCGCACGGGCGCGCTCTACGCCTGCTCCCACCGCACGCTCATGGACCCGGTGTTCATCTCCGTGGCGCTGCGCCGGCCCGTGTCCGTCGTCACCTACTCCCTCTCCCGCCTCTCCGAGATCCTCTCGCCCATCCGCACCGTCCGGCTCACCCGCGACCGCGCCACCGACGCCGCCGCCATCAAGCGGCTGCTCGCGGGCGGCGACGTCGCCGTCTGCCCCGAGGGCACCACGTGCCGGGAGCCCTTCCTGCTGCGCTTCTCGGCGCTCTTCGCGGAGCTCACCGACGAGATCGTGCCCGTGGCCACGGAGTGCCGGATGAGCATGTTCCACGGCACCACGGCCAGGGGGTGGAAGGCCATGGACCCCTTCTTCTTCTTCATGAACCCGAGCCCGCAGTACACGGTCACGTTCCTCGACAAGCTGCCCGCCGAGCACACCTGCGGCGGCGGCGGGAAGTCCAGCCACGAGGTGGCCAACCACGTGCAGAAGCTCATAGCGTCGGCGCTCTCCTACGAGTGCACCGGCTTCACCAGGAAGGACAAGTACCGTGCGCTCGCCGGCAACGACGGCGTCGTCGCCACGCCAAACAAGGGCACGTGAATGAACTGGGCAGTAAATTGTCGATTACACAGCACGTAATCCAAAGAAGACACAATCTAAAATGTCAAGATTAACTTCTGAGCTAATATTTTTTATTATTACTTCGATTAGTAGCAGGATCTTTGCTGCACACAACGCAGCTCTCTTTCTGCAGAAACCAGGCGAGTCGGTTGTTCCGACCATGTAGCGCGCACTCCCCTTTGGCAGCCAACTTGGGGCAGAGAGCGTCCTCGTCCTCGCATCTGGATGGCACACGGAGGTTGTCCAAGGATCTGACGTGGATCCACTTGGTCACCGACCACTTCTCGCCTTCGATCACCGGGCAGCTCCCGTGCAGGCTTTCAGGGTCCGTCATCGCGTTGGGGTGGAGGATGAAGAACAACACTGTGTCGCCTTTCGTGGATTTCGCTGCCATATATAAATATTAGAATTTCAGATGAAAACTACGGAATTCAAATTCCACTTTGTATCCCCCATATTTGTACATTTGTGACGCTACTTAATCTATTTTTTTTAAATGCCACATTTTACCTGAAAGTTGTTACGTTGTGTCAAGTTTTGTCACATTTAACAATTTATCGATTTTGAGTCCACTTGTTAGGCCGACGTGGCTAGTGTAAGCATAAACTAGCTGGTTGTGTCCTCACTGCTCGCGTGGCCAAACCAACATACCCACATGTACGTCCAACCCAAAATCCTGCCCCGGTGATAAATCCAATGAACGTTGTAGGCGAGGCTTACCTTCGCCACACTCCTACTCCTTGCCACTCTTCGTTCGTCTCAAGCTCACTATTCCTAGCCCCACAGAAATCATTGAGTGTGTCAAGCTTTCCTTTCTGTGTCTCGGGGCCTTTCTATAATGTTGACCACTATTTAATGCAGCATTGGGCCCTTCAGGGTCCTTCCCTTGTGCAAAAAAGAAAAAAAATTGAACATGTATGCTCAAATAAGTTATGAAGGGATTGTAGGACGGACGAGGATGTTGATTTGGTCATGCGGGTAGGGAGGACACACCTAGTTGATTTGCGCTTGGTGAATTGGCATCCATGTCACAAGCGACATAAACCCAACAAGATAGACATCGGAATAAAATCGCCTTGATTGGATGATGATCCCCCACATTGCAAAAAATTCTTATGATAATAATTTAAGCCTTAGTTGGGATGATGATACCCCTGATTTCCTTGTAAGATCGATTGTGGACGATGTACCATTGTTGCAAAATCAATAAAAATCTCCATGATGGCTTTCCCTAAAAAAAAGAACCCAACAAGATAGACATCGGAATCATAAAAATGAGCTATTAGGGAAAACTTGACACAATGTTACAACTTTGTGGTATGTGACATGAAACTATATATGAGGTAGACTATGTCACAAATGAACAAACATGAGGGGAAAAAGCGAAATTCACTCAAAAATATATGATGGCTTGATGGGTCTATGAGGTCAGCTCAACAAATCTAGAGCAACCAGCTTGGTAAAAAAATTGAAATATTTTTTACGAATTTCAAAAAAAATTGAAAAAAAATCTTGGATGTAGGTAATGATGTATCCCACAACCATGCAAAATATCAAGTTAAAATACATTGTATTTTAGGTTACACAAAAATGACAAAAGTGTGGATCTAAGTATGCGCATTTTTTAATCTCTAAATTTTATCAGCTTTGTCATTTTTGTGTAGCCTAGAATACAATGTATTTAAACTTGATATTTTGCATGGTTATGGGATACCCATTATCTACACCCGATTTTTTTTCAATATTTTCTAAAACTTGTAATCATATTTTTCATTTTTTTTATATGAGCAGAAGCACTGGATCTCGAGAGTCAAAGACACTTTTCGCATAAGTTTTGTCTACATAGTAAAGTGTCCGCACTGACCTGCGTGCCCAGGTCGTGCACACTCGACCATGTGTCGTCTTACGGATGAACCAGCTTGCCCTGTCACGAAACAAATTCTAAAAGTGGTACGTTGCAAAGAGAGGGGCCTGCAATAAACAAAATCTGCATTTTGGACATTTACGTAATTCAATCATTTTTGTTCAAGATCATGTTACAGTTTCGGCTTCTAATTTATATTGTAGATTTGATTTGTTTATCTACTGTTTTAGTAGATTACATGTTTAGTCTAATATTTATTGTTCCAGTCATGAATTGTTTACTGTTTTCGTGTATTAAATCATATGTTAAATTGCTCCTATATTCAACAGGAGTTAACTAAATTACGTCGGAGTTGGGGAAGACAGTCTGGCCGCCCATCGGAGAGGTAACAGAATGACATCGGACAGGTACATGAGCACGGTGGCGAACCGGCGTGACCTCTCTCCCGGATGAAATCGACGTGCGGCTCGTACTTCTGGCCGCTCTCGTTCCGCAATATCTGCATGGCCTCGCCGTTGTCTGGCCGACAAGTGCAAACTAAGCTCTCGCAGTTTGATAAACGAAATGGCAATAATGACCTGACATAAGCCACTTGTTCGTTTGATTCAGTGCACCGGCCATTGTCAGTCGTACCCTGTGGCAGCAGGGTCCTATCCTCGCAACAACCTCATCCTAGATATAGTGGATTAGTAGATCGTAATTAGACGGACTAGGAGGCGAATCTGTGAGAAAAAGGACATGAGATGTATGTCTGTCCGCCATGAAAAGTGGAAGGAGACGGCGCACCTGCTTCTTGGGGATGAACATGCCGGCCGGAGCTGGTCCGCACCTGGCTCATCGCGGTCTTCCCCGTCTCGCGGTCCACCGCCGTCGACTTCATCGGCCTCCCCTCCTTCGCCTTCTCATGAATGTTGATCGCCCGAGCGATTAAGCCAAGCGAATGTCTACAGTGCAATGCAAACGCCGAGAGGGACATGGAACCGATCGTGGAGTTGACTCACTCACCAGCGCGGCGAGGTGATCGCACTCCGCGGCCGACAGGAGCGCCTTGTACACGAACGCCCTGGATGAACACATGCACGCGCACGCCACGGAAGGTCGTTATGGCAGGTTTGCGATACGCTGTTTCCGGCGGAGGAGACGGTCCGGCATCTGGGGCGCCACGAGACGTGGACGGCGCGGGTGGGGTCGAAGTCGTCCGTGGCCTGATGAGGAGGGCGCGCCGGCGGCGAAGTGGAGCAGCAGGACGGCGAGGATGGCGCGCTGGAACAGGAGAGCCATGCGGTGCGGCGGCGGCTAGATGCTGTTCGTCGGCGACGATTGAGCTGTGGGGCCGTTTGTTCGACGGAACTGACTGGCTGAGACGGGAGGTCATAATAGACCGCGGGCCCATCTGTATAGAGTGACGTCGCCAGTGCCCGCAGCCGCGGGACCTCCTAGGCTCCTATACCTCGCTCGCGGCGAGTCGTACAACGACTCGCCCGCAGTCCCCGCGTGTCCGCCCGCCAAATGGGCCGGTCCATTTACGTTTTTTTTATTTATTCTTTTTCCTGGCAAAACCACAAGCAGCCACCATCTGGGCCGGCCATTTATTATTTTTCGTTTTTATTTCTTTAGCTGTTTGCTGTTTATTTATTTTCTATTTTTTACTATAAACCAATTTTAAAAAATGAATAATTTTCAAAATATGAACTACTTACAGATCTGAAATTTCTAAAAAACTCAAATTTTAAATTTGAATATTTTGAAAATCTAATCATTTAAAAAAATAAAAAAATGAAAAACGAAAAAATTGGATGAACCGAAAATAGTAGTGAACCAAAAATATCTGTGAACCCAGCTCAAAAAAAAATCTGTGAATAGAAAATAATAGTGAACCAAAAATGCCGATAACCAAAAATAATAGTGAACAAAAAAATGTAGGTGAACCAAAAAATACTGATGAACAGAAAATAATAGGGAACCAAAAATGGAAACCAAATTCGGGTTAACCGAAAAGAATAGTGAACCAAAAATACGGGTGAACCAAAAAATACCGGCAAACCAAAAATTCGGGTGAACCGAAATAATAGTGAACAAAAAATTCGGGTGAACCAAAAATAATAGCGAACCAAAAATTCGGGTTAACCAAAAATATCGGCGAACCGAAAATAATAGTGAACAAAATATTCGGGTGAACCGAAAATAATAGTGAACCAAAAATTCGGATGAACCGAAAATAATAGTGAACCAAAAATTCGGGTGAACCAAAAATAATAGTGAATAAAAAATACCGGCGAACCAAAAAAAATAGTGAACTGAAAACAATAGTGAACAAAAAATGCGGGTGAACCGAAAATAATAGTGAACCAAAAATTCGGGTGAATCGAAAATAATAGTGAACCAAAAATTCGGGTGAATCGAAAATAATAGTGAACCAAAAATTCCGGCGAACCAAAAATAATAGTGAAACAAAAATACCGGCGAACCTGAAAAAATAGTGAACCAAAAATTCGGGTGAACCGAAAATAATGGTGAACCAAAAATAGATTTTTGAAAAATTGTTCATAATTTAAAAAGGTTCATATTTGAAAATTGTTCATTTTTGTAAATTGTTCATTTTTGAAAATTGTTCATTTTTGTAAATAGTTCATATATGAAAAATGGTTCAGATTTGAAAATATTCATTTTCAAAAAAGGTTCAAATTTTAAATTTTATTCATTTTTGAAAAATGGTTAAAATTTAAAATATATTTATTTTTGAAGAAGAAACAAAGAAGAAAAAATGAAACAGGAAAAATGAGGAAAATGTAAAAAAGAAAATAAAAATGAAAACGAAAATACGAAAAAAAAGAAGGAAAAGAAAATTATAATACAAAACAGAAAAAAACGAAAAACACATTCGGATATTTTTAAAAAACACTTTAAAAATACGAACTACTTACAAATCTAAAATTTCTATAAAGTGTAAAAGAATTAAATATATTTTTAAAAAACTCAAAAGTTCTAAAACATTTTATATTATGGAACGGAGGGAGTAATATTCTCAGTATTGGCGATGGTTGCTACTTTTGTGGGTTGATCATATGGGGTCATATCACGACGACTTCCCATCAGTCTTCTAAAAAAACTTTATCCGCTTTAATGGTTGAGCCATGATTTTTTTCGCGATGGTCATCGTGTTTTGCCGAATTTAATTAGTGATCTTAACAACACCAAAGTATTTTGAAGTTGGGCTAGATGATCTTGAGATTACACAAGCTATCCCTACTGTCAGCTACGACGAGGACTAAGGACGACGCGGGCGTCTCTACTCGCTCCAGTATTTATAGTCATCGCTGGTTGGTCCAACAACTATTGTTGTTGATGATTAATAGTCCGACCAACCTTTAAAAAACATGCACGTAATATATTTTCCACTAATTGAATCAGTTAATGGCATTTACCTAATCGTAATCATGAAAATCAAACTTATTTTTGTCGTATCCTTAATTGTATTGTACTTTAAAAAACATGCACCTAATCATGAAAATCAAATTTAATTGTATTGTACTTCTGACAGATTATATCCTGAAGCAACATTCAGGAGTCAGAAAAAGGCACAAAAAGTGTGAATCTAGAAGTACCAGCGAGCACGAAATCGCCCATCCATCCATGCAGCCGCCGCCCTCGGATCCCGTTAAACCCTATCTCTCATCTCCCCTATTTCTAGGGTTTTTCTCACAGCTGCCAGCACGCCACTCCCCTTCCCCTCCCCACCCCAACCGACCCCCTTCAGCAGCAGAACATCTAACGCCGGCGCCGCGCCGCCAACCCGCCGGAGGAACCATCCGCCATGGATCGGTACCAGCGGATCGAGAAGCCGAGGCCCGAGGCAGCTGCCATCAGCGAGAACGAGATCCGTATCGCCACACAGGGCCTCATCCGCAACTACGTCACCTACGCCACCTCCCTCCTCCAGGTACTGCACCAGCCGCTCCATTCCCGTAGCCACCGGCCGCCCGCTTAGCTCGTTCACAGAGGGGCAGCCTCGAACATGCGCGATGCCCCCGCCTAGATCTCGGCGCGGCACGTCCAGAAACGGCAATATCTGGCAGAAATATCCTGCTAGCCTCATTCAGTATCGGGGCAACCGTTGATTTGGCGTGTGGTGTCCCGTGTAGCTGCTTATGGACATGCCACCAATACAGCGAAGATAGTCGTTGTAATTTCCTTTTTTTCTGTCAGATTTGGTGCTGCAATGCGATATTTTCCCAGATGTCTTAAAAGGAATATCATTTAACCAAATGATATTTGCCCATTGCGCAGTACATTATCTATGGTAGCTGGTAATGATCAATGAGGACATTGCATAATGTTCTCTCGCTGCAGTGAGTGATGAGGGAGGTAGTTTCTTCTTGCTAGCCTAGGGTGTCAGGTGGTAATTTTGGTATGCATAATTGTGCAGGGACACATCCAGACTCTAGCTAATCTGAAGATTTAAGGGTCTTGGATGCGGTCTTTGATGTTACAGGCTGTAATTTGTGTAAGAGACTTGTTATCGATGTGCATTTTCCTGGTTACAGGTTGCATATCCGCAGTACAATAAATTCTGGGCCCCTTTCTTCAGTACAGATTGACAATTGTTATTGTTTACTGCGGATGCAATGTAATCTTCAACTTGCCCTTTAATTAGCTGGTTGTTCTTCTAGTTCTGATTATGTAATTGAGTTGGTTGTCACAACCTGGTCCTGATGTATACCAGTTTCCTGCCCAGTCAGTTGTTTGATGTGTCAATCATGTTCCCCTCCTGCCCCTTTGCATGCAACTAGTCCATGTCATCACTATAGTGCTGACAACAGGCTTTGCCGTTTTGCATTTTCCAAGTGGTTATTCATCATCCCATCCATAAGTTAGTCCTCTTTAACTGAGGTGTGATATCCATTACCACATCCCGTATTCGGTTTATTTTGCAACAGTTTGCCCGAAAATTGAGGAGTGGCACTCTAGAGTTCTCAACCTCGATCCATAAAAAGGATACTTCCATGTACCCATTTTTATTATTAGGAGGATGTATTGTGATTCCACCCTTTCTATGCCAATTCTGCTGGGGGTATGGTTATTCTGTCATATGTGACGCCGCATGTACTTGGTTAAGTACTACTGCTCGCCCGAATCATATGTACTGACATCCATGCTATTAATCTTATAAGCTTTTCAAAGCAGGAAAAACGGGTGAAAGAAATAGTGTTAAAGGCTGGACAAGCTATCAGCAAGACAGTGGCTATTGCTGAGATCATAAAGGTTGGTCAGTTCTTAGCACTTTTTGTTACCATTAACTTCTGAAAATTGACCATGTATATCTAACTACAGAAAAGGATCCCTGGATTGCATCAAGATACAACAATCAGTTCAATCATTATTACTGATGTATGGGAACCCATTGAGGAAGGCCTTGTACCGTTAAGTTTTACAAAACTCTGTTTATCCTTGGATCACCCTCTTGGTCTATTTTATTTATATGTGTTGTCTTCTGGGCTATGGCAGATTGGAGATGACCCGTCATGTTTCAATGATCTCAATCTCCTTGTCACATAAGGAGCTTGACACCAACTCAACCGGGTATTTTTTGATTTGCTTCCCTAACAGGATTTAGTTTGAACCATACAAGGATGTACATTACTAGCTTGATCTTATGAGTATACTAATATAGACGTTTATGCGGTATTGTTGTGTTTTGTAGATATCAAGCTCCATTGCATGCAGAGCCACATAAACCAAGGTACCAGCAGGTTCAGCTATATCAACAACAGCAGCACCAACCAAGACAAAATCAAGTTCAAACAGGTGAACATAAAATCACTAGATGTAGTTTGTTTATGTGACCGATTGCTAACTTGTTTTGTGTGTATTGAAGATTCATATGTCCGTGGGCGTGGAAGAGGCAGAGGGAGAGGAAGGGGCTGGGGTAGTAGGGGAGGATATGGTGGAGGTTATGGTGGATATGATAACAACCAAGAAGGTTATGGTGGATATGGCAACCAGGGAGGGTACGGTCACAACCAAGGTGGGTATGGCAACCATGGAGGTTACGGCCACAACCAAGGTGGTATGGCAACCAGGGAGGGTATGGCCACAACCAAGGTGGTTATGGAGGCGGGTATGGTTATGACCAAGGTGGATATGGGGGAAAATGGTAAGTTCTGTCATAGTTTTTTTTTGCTTGTTATTGAAGTTTTTAATACCATCGGTGAAGTATTTATGATGCAATCCCCACAGGAGGAGTGTGTCTAGACTCTAGATTGATTCACTTGATATTTTTTGGTTGTCCCTTGAAAGATTGTATACAACCATCTGTTCTGACCACTTGTCTTGTCAGATAATGGTGGCTGGAACTACAACCAGAACAAAGGTCGCGGTGGTAGCGGTGGTGGCGGACGACGAGGAAGAGACAACTGGGGATACGGTGGTATGTATAAACTCAACAACATACATTATATTCAGGCGTGCATTAAAGTTCACGTTTGTACCCACTTATCTTGGGCATTTACTCCAACTCATTACAAATCTAAGAACAATAATTTCTGTTGCTGATAATATGCCAGAACTCTCGTGAGTAATTTCTTGCTAGTCTGGCAGTCTGCAAGTGCATGACGAAATGGCTGAATATAACTTTAGGGTTTTGATCAGTGGTACGATAATAAGATTTCACTGCTTTTAGAGCTAATCGATTTTGCTTTATTTTCTTTCTCACTCACATGGGCATTGTGGGAAATACATTACATATTGGTGAACTAAGAATAATTTCTTCACAACTTGGTCCTTTATTTGAAGTCCCAACTCACCTTCCTCCTAGACCATGTACATGTATATTCTAATTATTTATCAAGGATGAACTTGTGTACTGCAATCACATCAGCCAAAGATGAACCTATGATAGAAATGATGACTGCATGTGCTTTCAAGAAAGGATGACACCGTTGTAAAATGTTCTCGGTTTGCTTCGACAGTTCATCTAGTATACTGGGTTCAGTTGTCATGTTGCATCGTAAAATCCTTTAAACAAGCAATTGTGGGATCTTGCATTACAGGCCCAGGATACGAGCGCAGTGGCCGAGCTAGAGGCGGGCCAGTTGGCCCAGGCGACAGGGGCTACGTGAAGGACGTGGACATTGGGTCCTGGCTGCGGGCGTGGCAACCAGAACTATTAGGTCTCCGCTCGCGCTGTATTGTTATTACCGAAAAAGAGGAGAGAAGGGACGTGTTCTGTAGATTGGAACCGAACCTTGGCGTGGACTAGCATTCCCAGTTTCTACCTATAATCACCAATGGTATCCGTACCATTGATTCCATTCAGTGGGATTTTGACAAGCCTGTTATGTTGTTACTCCTGGGACTCCTTTCCTGTATTTAAGAGTGCATTTTTGAATAGCTCCATCTGTTTTTAGCTTCGCGTGGGCTATCTCTGTTACCAAAATTCTTTATATAGTCGAATCATGCGGGGGTGACTAGGTCAAGGGTTTGTGGCCGATGGATCCAAGATAGCTCTTCTCTTGTTCATTCGAGACTGTGATTTGCCGATGTTCTGTAAATAGTGATTTGGTCGATGTTCTGTAAAAGAGTGATTGGTCGATGTTACTGTTAACACCTTTTTGTTAAAAAATAACAAATCATCTTAATTAGTAAAAAAAATGTTCACTCTAAAGGATAAAAGCTCAAGGTTTCTTACAACATATAGATCAAAAATACTCCTGTCCAACCCAACTCCCCCAATTCTATTCCGCCTTTATAACTTGTAAGTGTACAATAGTTCAATAGTATGCTGTAGAAGAGGATGCATCTTGCACTCAACATTCAATACACATGCTACATGTTCTTAAAAAAATTAGAAAAAATGATACATGTTCTAAAAAATTCAGAAAGTAATCCAATACGTAGACATAGGATGTGTCTAACATGCCACAGTGTTCTAATTACAAATTCAACTCACGACCTAAGAAATGAAAAAATAACAAATTTAGTTATGGTCGTGTTAACGGTGAAAGAACAAACAATGCCCGGATGTCGCCTAGAGGGGGGGGGGGGTGAATAGGCGATTAAAACTTTTTCTAATTAGGGGCTTGATAATTGCGGAATAAAACTATGTGTTTAAATTAACAAGCCAACAACCTAATATTCTAGGTTCACCTATGTGCACCAACAACTTATGCTAAGTAATTCAAGCAACAAGAAGATAGCAATATATGAACTTCAAGCACGAAGGCTATCACAATGTAAATTGCATAAGTAAAGCTCGGGTATAGAGATAACCGAGGCACGCGGAGACGAGGATGTATTCCCGAGTTCCTCCTTGTTAAGGGAGTACGTCTCGTTGGAGGGGTGTGAGCTCGCCACAAGAGGCCTACTCAAGATGCCACAAAGGCCTCACCCTATTCTCCGATGAACCTCCCCAAGGGATTGGTTCACCTTCCACTATCGGAATCCTTCGGGGCGGATTCCGGAGCCCTTTACAACTTCTTCTTGGGGCACACACCCACAACTCAATTGGGGGCTCCCAAACTCGTGCCGAAGCTTCACAACTCGAACACTTCGCGGCACCTCCAACCGTCTAGGGTACACAATGCACCCAAGAGGCAACAAGCTCTTGGGAACACAATGCACCCAAGAGTAACAAGCTCTTCAACGTCGATCTTCACGTATCACCGTGGAGGGAGCAACCCTATGCAACAAATGCAAAAGGCAAGAGCACACAAAGTGCTCAAATCCTTCACTCCCAAATTCCAACCAAAGCAACTAATGCTATGGAGGGAATAAGAGAGGAAGAACAAAGGGGATGAACACAAACTCTAAATTCTCACAAGGATAAAAGCCAAATAAGAACCAACAAAGATGATTGCATGGATGCAAAGGTTTGAGCTCTCCACGAACGATACGATCACTATACTCGGTCGAGAGCCCCTCTTGATAGTACGGCTATCTATCCTATAATCCGGTCTCTCACTAAACATCATGAGACCGGTAAAATAAAAACCCTATCAAGATCATACCTTTGCCTTGCGCTTAAACCACTTGACGATCTTCATCTCCTCAAGGCAAACCACCTTTCTTGATTGCGCCTTGCTTGGTGAAGATTCACATGACGCTCCCCCATACACCAAGATGGGGAAAGCACTCCTTCGGTATATCTTCACTTGGACTTGATAGTTGATCAATCCGCACAAAGCCTTGATCAACACAAATCTTTTCTTCCCTTGAGCTTGACTCCAACAAATGGAGATCAAGCAAAGCACCTTGACTCCAACACATGGAGACAAGCAAGCTAATGGACACCTACAAATATAGCTCAATGCAAATATTAGTCCATAGAGATTGTCATTAATTACCAAAACCATGCATGGGATCAACCATGCACTTTCAAACGGGCTCAATTAATAGCCCACTTTAAATTTACCATTATTTACAACATGATTTGTATTCTTTTGTTTCACTAGATATGTGATAGATGTATATTGAGTCAATGCATACAATTATTTTCAATATTTTAAAAATAGTTTTCATTGATTTATAGCATCCGGTGCGCCGGTTGCGCAAGAAGTCCATGCGCGGAGCATAGGTAGTCATCATACAAGTCAGAATCATGAATATTCAATGTTTTCTACTCTCTCAGTTTGCATATTGAAGTCTTTTGGACATGAGTGCGGTCTTAATATTCATTTTTCGATCAATATGCCTTATATTTATAAAATAACGGAAGACATTTCCACACAATTCTATGGATAGTTCCTTCACGATCATCTCGATAATTTTTAACTTATACGGGTACTTAGGAAAGTTGAACTGCACAAGCATTCTGGAACTTTGTTTCTACTCCCCCCGTTCCTTAATATAATATGTTTTAGCTTTTTTCACTTTTCTAGATTCATATGCACCTATGGTGTTATCTCATCGATACGGCTAAAATGATGATGTGAATTGAAAGAATAGATTCTGCATGTAGGGGTAGTTTATCACTAATGAATGTTAATGAGTGACGTGGAAAATTTGATGGTTCAAAGAAAAGATGGCATGGATAGCTTGAATGTAGAGATAGACTATCATAATGAATTTTAAATGTTTTTTCTTTATAAGATATTAGAAAGATACCCCGCACGTTGCAACGAACATCTTTTTAAGAACTCTATCGTGTGAACGACATGCAAGATTTTATTGGTGACAATATTTGGATGCTAAATTTAATCGTCGTGAAATAGTTGTGTATTTTACCAAATAATTTGATGTTGCGTGAAAATTAGTTCATGTCGTAGGAATGATGAAATTATAGGTGTGAAGCAACATATGCGTCAATAGATTACATAGAGATGTTAAATGTATGTTGCAGCATATTGTTTTTGTAATTTTCTTAAAAGGTTACACAAAAAATCGCTTGGTTGATTGAAACAATTAATTAAGAATGAAACAATTGTGGTGCTTGATTTGCGCATGATTTAATTGTGTAATAAGACCGCACGATGGTGTGATCTCATCAACCAAACGAATAAAAAGGTCGATGTGAACAATTGGGTTGCTAAAATAATGGTCGATGTGGATATCTTGCGTCTAGAGGACAAACGATAATGTGGGCAATTAGATGACTAAAATAATGCATGCAGATGAATGCGGAAAAGACTCGCTGTGCACATGGGTAGCTACGCACCCCTCGGCAGCCGTGGGATCAATGTTTAGATTCGAACCGATCTCTGTACAGCGATGTAGCATGTTTGACTATGTTACGCTAGTATATGTTCGTTCCCTGTACATCGTTTGTCCCTTCCTGACTAATATTTGGCGCGAGTTGTCCCCCACCCGCCTGTGACGGTGACTAATCGTTTGTCTCGTAGCCTTCTCGCGCCAACAAGTGAAATAATGGCCGTCGAAGAATCCCATCCCGCGTAAAAATGGCGCCAAACATTCCCATTGTGCATCGTGCCCCGACAAGCAACAGTCCGGTGGGACCGACAATGTTTGACTGCTTGTGGTCGTTTTGGATAGATCACCGCTCCTGCCGCTGTAGCTATATGGTTCACGTGAATTTTACCTGTTCATTCACGGTACCGAGCACAGTACCTCATCAGTTGGATGGCATCTTCCTATTGAACCACGCATGGCAACCAAGATTACAATGCACTGTTCATCTTCTTACACGGAACATGCCTACCATAGAGCTAGTCAGATCACACTGTGCTACGTATACGTACTATGCAACCTCCGTGATAGAAGTAAATATGAACAACGCCAGCTCCACCATCGAGTCTGAGAACCCAGGACGGCGGCTGCGCCTGGATGTAGGCCGGTGAAACGTTGTTGGCCTTCGCCGTGCTACCTTCAAGGTTCATGCCGTAGATACGCGTGACGGCGGCCTGGAACTCGCGGAGCCTGGCGACGTCGGCGTCCTCCACCAGGCATGTGGTGTTGGGCGGCGCGTTCAGCAACGCAATTCAGGCCCACAACGAGAAGCTGGGCGGGGATCGATTCCCGCACGCGATGCAAAGTTGAACTCGTCGTGGCACTGGACTCATCGGCCGTGGGGTCCCATGACTAACCAGTAGCACTATGCGCGGCCACGAAGTCGACGAACAGGAGCTGGACTCCACCGCCGCATCTTACTCCTCCTCCACCGGCCACGGCGAGGACCCTAGCCCGAGCATGGCGACGGCTTGATCCCCGGCCACGCCGACCTGGCCGCACCGCGCTGAACTCCTCTGTCGTGGGCACAAGAAAGGGAGCGGAGAGCTAGAGCTCCACAACGCCATGGCCGCCGGCAGGGAGAAGGTTGGAAGGCGATTGGAGAGGATAGGCCACAACGCACAACTTTTTGTCAGAAAATAGTTTTTTTCAGTGGCTTTTATTAGCTACAGAAGGAAAGGGCGTGAGGCACTTTACCTTGTTTGCTCATTTGAGCCATTATACGTCCCCGACCCCATCTTTTGAATTCAAACTATCTGACATTTGCTTCGATTAAACACTAACAAAGCATTCACCGCAGGTTTTAAGGGCCGCGGGGTGTAACCAGCTTTGACCAGACGGACACGTGTTATCCATAGAGAGGGTGTGTAGCTACCCATGTGCACAGCAAATTGCCTCTCCAGATAAATGTTAGTGGTTGAGATGGATAATTTAAATGTTACAGGGATGGATGGGGTGAACAATTGAATTGTTGGAAGGATGGATGGGGCGAACAATTGACTGGTTCAAAGGATGGATCATGTGGAAAGGGTTGCATGTTGATATATACAATTGCAAATGCATCTTTGTGGGATTTTGCTTTATAAAAGATACTCCCTCCGATCCATAATAAGTGTCGGAGATTTAGTACTAGTCTAGTACAAAGTTTATACTAAATCACCAACACTTATTTTGGATCGGAGGGAGTACATATGTAGAAAATAGTTGTTTGTTTATTTACTTTTACCATTTGGACGTCATACAAGCCTCACATTTCTTTTGAGGGAGACATAAACCACCCATTAATAGATAGATTAACTATTAGTGCGAGCCTTATCACGATGAAAGTATAAAATAACGCCTTATAACATTTTACTACGGAAGGTGTACAATAGCCCTATATTTAAGGATAGTAAAAGTAGTTTCCAATGGAAATTTCAGCAAAACTAGCATTTTTGTGAAATGGTTAATTATGAAGATGGTAAAAACTTAATCACTTAGGGCATGTACAAAGGGCGTGAGGCTAGC
Organism: Puccinellia tenuiflora; assembly: GCA_012064385.1. Lineage (NCBI taxonomy): Eukaryota > Viridiplantae > Streptophyta > Magnoliopsida > Poales > Poaceae > Puccinellia > Puccinellia tenuiflora. Next base: position 4,665,186 of record QRDG01000150.1, on the reverse strand, counting down.
CTGACCTTAGAATTGCCACATGGGATTTTCTTTTAATTAGAATATAGAAAATGCAGAAAGAGAAAAATTTGTTTCTTTAGATGAGAGATGATCGCTTAGAAAATACTCCCTCACACCTAATTATAAGATGTTTTAGATATTTCCAATATGGAGTACATACAATTTAAAATAAGTGAATCTACACACTAAAACATGTCTAGTTACATTTGAACCAGAAAAGCTAAAACGTCTAATATTTTGAAACTGAGGCAGTAGGAGAATACTATTTTCTCCATTGTACCATATATATCTTACCTTAATAACACATATTTCACTAAAACTTAATTAATATGGATGAAAATAGTAGATGATGCATTGTACGACATAATTAAAAGAAAATAGTATCTCTAGATGATGTGGAGGGTCTAAGGGAAGATCGCTTTCTCTACCGTTGTATATGCCCTTGTACATCACAAACTATTACTTGACTAAAGTCTTGTCTTATCAAAATACTACTACTTACTACCACTGTCCCAAAAAAAGATGTCATATTTTGTCTAAATTTGAATGTATCTAGACACGATCTAGATACATTCAAATTTAGACAAAGATATGACATCCTTTTTGGGACGGAGGGAGTATATTTTAAAACAAAAGGAGTATAACATGACAAGATTTAAGTGAAACCAAAAATACTTTAACAAAGAGAAGTTAAACAAACCAACTGTTTTCAAGAAAAGACATAGTCTATGGATTAAAAACCTAACTGTGGCACATTTTTAATTTTCCGGAAAAAGTGGATTTTACAGCAAAATATAGGAAATAAGAAAAGTCAGCCAACACTTATAAATCACATGTTAATGTAGTCTATACATTATTGATTAAAATCTTGTCTTATCGGTATCGAAATACCACTTATCTATTTAAGAATGGAAGGAGTATGATATCCCATGATCTAAGTGAGACCAATAATAATAGTTGAAAAAAAGGGAAAGCCAAGCAAGCCAATAGTTTTCAGGAAAAAGGTCGATTCTTCTGCATGTGAAAATACAGACGGTGACAAACCGGAAATCTGTGTAGAGTGTTGGCGTCTCGCATGCATGGGAAGCCCTCTGCCTGCCGCGATCCGTACACCGCACGGCGAGTGGCCACGTATTGCGTCACGCTAACGAGAAGAGGGCCGGACGATCCTATCATCTTATACGACCTGCAGCTACTGGACACTCTCCGATGAACATGCCCGTCTAGGCCGGCTCCATCCAACGACTCCACTGCGCGTGTCCCACCGAACCTGGACGGGGAGCCGTCCAGGTGCACAGCCGTGACGGCCAGATTCATCCGATCGGCCGCCCGTCTATATATTACAACGACAGCTCCCCTGCCAGCCTCGACTTGGTGCCTGACCGGCCGTACGGTATCGATCCCCGCCGGAAGGAATCTGTAGCGATCGACCGCCATCAACGGAATTCCGCTCGCAGTCATTAGCTATCTAGCTATAGCTACGTACCTGTACGTGGAGATCGAGCGAGATGGTTCATGCCGGACTGGCTCAGCCGGCGAGCCCGGATGCGGCGGCGCACGTCGCGCACAAGATCCCCTCCGGCGACGGGCCGTATGCTCGAGCCAAGCAATACCAGGTAAACTCAAGCTCCATCGATTTGCTTTGCTGCTGCCAGCTGTTGCATTCTCCGGCCTATATGTAAAACATTTGACTAATTTGCTGTAATTATGGCGATTGAAGCAATATCATGTTATTTTTGATAGAGGATGTGCTGATATTGCAGTTTTAGTTAGATTTATGTCAACTTACTTGCGTGTGAACGTTGTATATATCCACACCAGTTGGTTAGCCACGTCTTAGTAACCCCCCTCTAGCTTGAAACCAAAACGGCAAAAGAGAGTTCGCTTTCAAAACCCAAATTAAGAAACGGCAAGCACCTACAGTACTAGCTTTATTGTGGAACTATTGTACGGACGTGTAGATTAGCTGAATAGTCGAGTAACAAATATTACTACCTCTGCTTCAAAATGTAAAACGTTTCATACTTTAGAACAGAGGTAGTAGTACATACGAGGGAAAGTTGATCAACGACATCGGATAGAAGAGGTGTGTATAGTCGAGTATCAAGTTTTGTGCCTCCTAGCAAGGGCGTATAGGATTTATCTCAATAATCATACGAGTTTGTGCCTCCTAACCTAGATGTTAACACTAGTCGCCGTATTACAACCACGTTGGCTTGCAAGTGTATCCACCCATACATATATCAGGGGCGGACCCAGAGCAAAATCAAACCGGTGTTATTTTATACTCCCTCCGTTTCAAAATAGATGACTTTCATTTGTCTACATATGCATGCATTTAGACATCTTTTAGTATATAGATACATCCGCATATAGACACAAGTATTTTGGAACGGAGGGAGTATGACATACAAAGTTTTCACCTAAACCTGAGGGTGTCATATAAGTACTAACAATAAACACAAAATAGCAAAGGACTATGATTTTACCCGGTGTACCGTGACACAGGTTAGTACAACGTGGGTACGCCCTTGCATATATGTATGTTTTTCGAAAAAGGAGTTACACATATATGCATGAGCAGAAGCTGATACTGCGATTTCTATTTTTTGTTGGTAAACTAATTAAAGCTGGTGGAGAAGGACCTAGATGCATCGATTGTATGGTTTTGGAAGGCGATCGAGACCGGGGACAAGGTGGATAGTGCGCTCAAGGACATGGCGGTGGTCATGAAGCAGCGTGGGTATCTGAGCGACGCTGTCGACGCCATCCGGTCATTTCGGCACCTCTGCCCTGGCAAGCAATCACAAGAGTCCCTCGACAACATCCTCCTCGATCTCTACAAGGCTAGTGGCCGCACCAAGGAGGAGATCGAGATCCTCAAGCACAAACTCCGCAAGATCTACCTCGGTGAGGCCTTCCCACGAGGCAAGGCCACCAAGCGTGCTCGCTCCCACGGCCGCAAGATTCACGTCTCCGTCCAGCAAGAGACATCCCGTGTCCTGGTAGGTAGCTAGGTAAAAATGGCATTTTGATTTGTAAGACAAATATCCGACAAACAATTATTTTATAAACACATGATTTTTTTGTAGCAAATCATAACTATAAATAAGTGCTCATGACAAAGGTAAATAAATTTAATCATATCACGTAAACCATATGTTAACAAAGTAATTACCGTTGGAAGTTTTGGTTTTTCTATGTGGATTGTTAACCAAAATTTGTGTCCATATCTTTTCAAAATGAAATAAGTATTTCATCGAAACAAGCAGACTACATTAAAGTTGTATGGTAGTTTTTTTTTTTTTTTTTGCATGAACCGCCTTCACCTAAATGCTCGACCCAAAAAAGTGGACGATATGCACTCCCTCCATTTTCCAAAACAAGGCATATACTCCCTCTGATCCAAAACAAATGTCGAGAGTTGTACTAGAAGTTGTGCATACTTAGTTGTTTTCTCACGTCACTTCAAGTGTGGATCGAAGGGAGTAACTTTTTTCAACAGTGTAAAGTTAACCGAGTTTTTAGAAGAAAAAAAGTATCAACAACTACTATACCATGAAGATACCATATACAAATATATTTTAAGATGTATATAATGATATTGATTTATATTGTAGATGTTAATTTGTTTTTTCTGTAAGCTTGGTCAAAATTTGCGAGTTTGACTTTTGAAAAAAAACCAATATAGGAATTGTCGTAACGGAGCTGGTAGTATAAATATTTCAAGCGGTGGAGTTGGATCTGACGTAGCACGGTGCCGTGTCTTTTTACAGGGGAACCTGGCTTGGGCCTACATGCAGCAGCGGAACTACATGGCGGCGGAGGCGGTGTACCGGAAGGCGCAGATGGTGGACCCGGACGCCAACAAGGCGTGCAACCTCGCGCTGTGCCTCATCGAGCAGCGCCGGCTCGCCGACGCGGAGCTCGTCCTCGGCGACGTGATCACCGGCGCGTATCACGCCGTCGGCAGGGAGCACGGCGGGAAGATCGTTAGGAAGGCGGAGGAGCTGCTAGGGCGGATCAGGGCGGAGACGGGCGGTGGCGGCGGCGGGGAAGATGCCGGCTCGGAGGACGGCGCGGAGGCTGACGAGATGGAGGAGCTGCTGGACGAGGTGGTGCGGCAGTGGGCGGCGCCGTACAGGCGGAGCGACCGGAGGCTGCCCGTGTTCGAGGAGATCACGCCCCTGTGCAGGCAGCAGATGGCGTGCTAGCTAGTACAGTAGAAGCTAGACATCATTTCGATAGGAGCTTTGTGCGCCTTTGCCTCAGAATACATAGTGAAGCGTGCCACCGTTGCTATATTCGGTGCTGTTCGTGTTGATGTATGTGCGTAACGTACATGTGTCGCGTGTGTAGTACAGTAGTAGTGTGCATTTTTGTGTGGAGCTGTTGCATGTCTACAAACGTGTTTAGTAGTCCATATATGTTATATGTACATATGTACTATATATAGTACTATCAAGCAAGCCCAAGTTGCACCCATGCATGTATATATGCTCCTTATAACTTGTATATTCCGTACATCACAAAGTAATATACAACAAATCTGTGTCATTGCTCGTGAATAGCTTATCCTTGAGGTCCCGTTTGGCACCCGTCATTTCATTTTATTTAGACCAAATGAAATGAATTCCAGACAAATGACAGTGTTAGGGACATGAATTGACTTAGCATAGCAAATGCATTCTCTTGAATTCCAAATAAAATGACATTCCAATTCCTTGACATCCAAACAGGTTAAGCATGGAATCTGAAAATGAATTTCATACAAATGATGGGATCCAAACGACCCCTGAGGGCTCTTCCGCTGCCCTCCTCGGCCTTGTGCGCTATGTGGCTGAATTAACTCCTTTTTGTCGGATCCTCCACAAGACAACTATGTCGGTGATACTCTCATTATTTTGAGAGTTGACGTCATTCATGTTGCTAACATTCAAAATATCCTCACTTGGTTTGGACTTAATATGGGTTTGTATTAATTTTGATAAAAACATTTCTCTCATTGCCGCAAAATATACCTACATATGAGATTTACTAATAACATTGTTAGAGTATGTGTTGTACATGATTTAGAGATAGACTAGGATTCTAGTCATATGCTTCTTGATCTCCAAATTTTGTACTCCTTATAAACCTATAAGGGTCAAATCAATACAACATAAATATTACGGATCAATATTTTCTACAAATGCATCTATTCATTTTCAATGTCACCAGGGGTCGCAAGGGTTAGCGTGGAAAATAAATCCGCATCGACTATAGATCGTTTTGTTACTTCGATAGGCACCTAACGTTGTGCAATTTAGGGCTGCTTGTTGCTCTAGCCGCCCATGCGGACCTAGCAATCCGGCATGTGGCGTTTCCACTCCGTATCGTGTGGATATCTTAGCGGTGCCGCATTTGGACAAGCCACACAAGAGGAGCATTCTGTGGGAATGTCGTGGACGAAAAAGCAGCACGTCAACACTTCCAAGATGTGCTTCATCGAGTTATGCAACGACATGTCTAGTAGTAATATTTTAATCTATAACTACACCAATCCAGATTGAGGAGATACTTTTCTTTTTTGCCATAGTGTAGTCTACCCGTATCCCTACATACCAGATATGTACCTGTGAGGCAGGCGCGTATCTAGTGGGGGTGCCATGGCACCCCCTCAAAAAATGCAAAATAGTCTACACAATTTAGATTACACTAGTTTTATAATAGTTTAAAGCGTATTTTAACACTATTTGTTGAAATTTTGAAGATAGTTAGACCAAAATATACTATCTGTAGTGTAATATTCACAAAATTTGAACCCATATATTGAAATTGTGTTGTTCAAATAAACTGTGTGACGAGCTTGTGGCTCGGCAAATCCCTAGGTCGAATACCCCGGGTTGATTGAAGGAGAAAGAGAGAGATCAGGCTGGTGAACACGACGGCTAACAGGGGGCGATTTTACCCAGGTTCGGCCCCTCAAGTTGAGGTAAAGACCTACTCCTGCTTGTCTGGAATTATCGATTGGTGGCTACAATGCGATGTTCAATGATTCGATGCCCTAGACGGCGCACCCTCCCGGCCTTTATACTACAGGCCGGGTCTCGGGTGGACGGTGCGGATTGCACGTACAAGATAAGGAAAGCATCACCGACCTAAGTCGACTACTTGTGCCACACGGTGTCCTTCTTGGGCTTCGCTGGGCCTTCATTGGCGTGACCCAGGTACCACCACCGTGGGGACCCGAAAGGTAGCCCCACGACAGTAGCCCCCGAGTGCTCAGTCGAATCGTAGAGTCGGGTGGAGGACTCCCCCTTTCAGGGCACGCCACATGGAATCGTTGAAGCTTGCTTCGAGTGAGCTTGTCTTGATTCTTCGGGTGCACCGATTTGATCTTTCGGAGTCGCAGCATTTCGACTGCCCTTGTCCACAATCATCGGGTGCGCGAACAGCGCTCCCGATGGGAGTAGCCCCCGAGATTAAGCTGAATTGCTTGCAATTGAGATTAAACTCAAATTTCCTCAGTCGAAAAGCCCGCTCCCGATGGGAGTAAACAGATGACTCGAATTTGTCCGAGTCGAAACTGTCCTGGCTCGACTTACTCTTCACTCAGCCTTGATGGCCTACTAGTCATAACATCAGCTTTAAAAAAGCTTACTTCGTCTTATTCCACTCGAACGTTTGGTTCGAACGTACTTGGTTCAGTCGAATGACTGTCGAATGCTCAGCCAATTGCTTGGCTTACTTGACACACTTCCATGATGACGTCAGGGATGACGCTTTTGATGACATGACTCGACACGCTCTGCGCCCGACGGGACGTGACGATGGTGGGCCCGCTGTCACAGCGGCGACCGCTGAATATGGACCGTTGGGCGCGAAAACTCCGCGGCGTGATGATGATGCTTCGGTTCCCGTGCGTAGTGGAGCACGACCAATGTGTCCTTCGTGCGACACGTGGACGGCAGGATCCTTGCGGCGCCTTGCAGTTCCGCGATTGACGGCCAAAATGAACTGCCCCGCGGTATATAATTTTCACCGCGGCGCAGGGGCAGTTCACCAAGCCTCATTCTTCTCCCTCGCCGCCAGTTCTTGCCATCGCTGTTCCTCGCGAAAAAGCTTCCAAAAATCCTCCCCTTTCCCCTCCGGCGACATGGGCCACAAGAGAGTTAAGGGTACTGAGAGCTCCTCCGCCGCCGGCGACGACGCCGGGATGAAGAAGGTTGAAGGCGACTGGGGCAAATCTTCAGTCAGAGCGGCGGAGCTCGACAACCTCCGCCAGCAGGGGCTGCTGCCGCCGGAGAGCACGGCGACGACGCGGGCGCCCGGTAAGGATACCATCCCTGCTCCCCGCAATGGGGAACGCGTCTGCTTCGTGGAGTTTCTTCCACGGGGATTCGGGTTCCCCCTTCACGATTTCGTCCGTGGGCTTCTGTACGCCTATGGGATTCAGATCCACGATCTGACTCCCAACAGCGTCTTAAGCATCACGAGCTTTATCGTGTTGTGCGAATGCTTTCTGGGGATCGCACCCCACTGGGCACTTTGGAAGTCGCTCTTCCAGGTGCGCCGGATGGTGGGTAAGTCGAAAGAGGCATACCCAGTCGGCGGTTTTGGCATCCAGCTTCGTGGCGACACGGTCTTCTTCCATATGAAGAAGTCCGACTCCGTGCAAAACTGGAGAAAGAAGTGGTTCTACGTCAAGTGGAACCAAGCCGGGCTTCCCGACTTCGCCGCTGATCGGCCCTTGAGGAAAACCAACGCCTGGTCGCACCCCCTGTCGGCGGAGGAGAAGGAGTCGATCAAACCGCTGACGTCATTGCTTCGCGGGTTGTTGAAGTCGATGGGACGCGAAGCGGGCGGGATCCAGCTGATCGCCATGTTCCATAGGCTGAGGGTACAGCCGCTTCAACAACGCCCTCTCCCGATGTGGGAAATGGCAGTCGACCCGGCGGTTGACGATGCGCAGGTCGCGATCAAGGTGAGGAATATCACCAGTCTGCGGGTCGCCGACCCGTGCAACGTGACTTGCCCAGTCGCGCCGTTCAGCTCGACGAATCCGATCCCAGAGGTAAGTGTTTGAATCTTGATTTCTTCTTTGTGTGTCATTCGACTGTCTTTTTTCTGATTTTCCGACTGTTGCTTGCTGCTCTTCAGGATCGTAAGAACTACGTGAGCCTTCCTCCGTTGATGGAGAATGGCGCTCACGATGAAGCCGCAATCGTTGCCGAGCAGGACGGCGATGAAGAGAGTCCTCCCCCTGCCTACTCGCGTAGCGAGGAAGTGGAGGAGGAAGAAGAGGAGGACACGGCTCCACCCGCGAAGCGGCGTAAGCAGAAGAACGTCGACTTCACCGCGGCGACGTCTCCCTTGAAGGAGGCGGCAGAGGAGGAGAAGGACTCTAGCGGATCTTCTTCAGTGCCGAAGGAGCCGGTGAACCCGCTGATAGCGACTCCGCTGAACTCCGCGCCTCCCGCGGGGTTTGGGAGGATGCCGTCTCCTTCCATGAGCAGCAATGGTGAAGATGTTGACAGGTAAGCTTTCTGCGACTGAACCTTTCTGATTCGCTTCTTCTTTCTGTTCCTTGGGTGTTTTCTGAATCTTTTGTAAGCAGCCATCAAGGTGGTAATGTCCATGTTTCGCCTCGTGAGGAGGAACACCAGTCTGCTGCCCCGGAGCATGCGACTGGTACAACTGAAGAGGCGCCACAGGCGAACGATCCTCCGGTGCTGGACCCTTCGACGGCCACCCGGCCGGATGGTGCCGCTGATGCGACTGCCGTGGATGCTGATCTGACCCAGCATGTAAGTATCTTCTTTCTTATCTTGCAAATTCTTGTATCGGGTGCGCGAACAGCGCTCCCGATGGGAGTAGCCCCCGAAGATGTGCGTGACTAGAATAGTCGGGTACAGATTTATACTTCTTTTTCCGCAGCCCGTCTATCGTCAGCAGATGGAAACGGCCACCCGCTTCATTCGTCTGGAGCAGGAGGCTAGTCAACTTCGTGCTGCGCTTGAGCAGTCGAAGAGTAAGTATCCCTTGTCGAGTCTTTTGAACTTTCTTCGACTGTCTGCAATTCTGATCTTTTGCTCGGGTGTTCTGCAGAAGACAACCAAGGCTTGGCGAAGCGGGTCCAGCAACTGGAGAAGTCGCTTGAGACCCAGACTGAGGCAGAAAAGGTTCAGGTCGAACGCCTGATTAGCATTGCCACAGTCATTGGTGGTAAGTTCTCGGCTGATAGAAGCCTACTTTTGCCTTTATTGCCTGCAGGTAACCTTACTATTCGCGTTATTTCTGAATGTAGGTGTTGGTGGTGGTGCTCCCCCTGAAGGGACGTCCAGCGCGAATACCACCTTGTCGGCGGCAGTCGACCTCTGCAACCGGGTTTGCGCGTGCGCCGCGGACGCTGTGAAGAAGTCCTCGAGCGCCCTGGCCAACATCTATCAAGGTGTTTTCCCTGGTCAGGCTGCGCCTAAGGGGGCTGACGCGCTGGCGGCTCCATTTGCTGAGGCGAATGTGATGGCCAACTACACCCGCACCCAGACGGTACGCGGCTCCGAGCTCACCTTCCGTCTGTTACTCGGTCATGGGATCTCGGGTGACTTTGAGGCGGCTGTGAGCGACTTCCCTCGAAGGCCCGATGGAAAGTCCAAGTCCCTGACCAGCGTCAAGGACAAGGCGACTCAGTTAGCTAAAAAGCTGATTGACACCTTTGAGAGGAAGCTTGCAGAGTCAGCCGCCAAAAAGGGCCGCGCACCGTCGGGTTCTGCCATGTAGTGTTGTAGTAGGGGTCTTCTTTTGTCTTTTGTAATGAAACTCGGTGAAATCAATGGATATGCTGATTCTGTCATGCGACTGTGTTTTTGTCTAGTCTTGTTGAAAATAGTGCTCTCTGATGTTCTTTAAATTGACAGCCTGACGGAAGTGCTCCTCCTGAAGTCGCGGAAGATATCCGTGCGTACTGGGATGAGGGCACCTCTTCGGCTGCGCCTGCGTCTTCGCGTTGTCCGACTTCTCCAGCTCCCGCGCGGAGCAGGAACGATCAGCGAGTGTTTAATTATATGAGGAACAAGATCACTGAACTTGAGTCGAAGCTGCGGAGAACTGAAGTGGAGCTTGAACGCCTCAGGGCGCGTTCCGCTGGGCCGTTCAATCAGCGCGAACGGTTCCTTCTTGACCAGATTGATCTGATATGTCGACAGCTGCAAGGTTTGGGCTCTAGCTGCTTCTCTTTGATTTCTTCATGCTTGTGTTGTTCTGCACCTTGACCCGTTAATTGCAGTTGTTAATCCCGACTGGCAAGCCGAGAACGCTCGAGTGGACGAGCGCGTGGATAGTGAGGCCACCGGTAACTCGGTCGAAGCTCGCCAATTCTGGGTACATAAGGGAGAGGGCCGTATACTCGCGCGGATGCTGGATCGCACCTGGCGAGCTGCGTTCGTTCTTGAAGGTTGCAGGAAAGCACTCTGGCAGATCAACAAAGTGTTCTTCCCCCTTGATGAGCAGCCGGAAGGGTTGCCCGCGCTGTTGGAGAGGTTCCGCAGTAGCAGGGCGTTGAAGGGGGTCGTCCTCGGTCAGCTTGTTGCCGGGGCCAACACAGCGTTTGCCTATGTTCGACTGCATCGACCTCATGTTCCCTTGGACAGAATACTTGATGGGTTGCCTAGGGATGTTGATTATGCTGAATCCCTTGAGGCCGCACGTCAGGTGATGCGACAGGTTCTGAATCATACAGAGCGACGTGTAGGGCCACTGGATGCGCCAAAGGAAGAGCCTGTCGACTAAGAAAAACAGTTTGTTGTATAATGTTAGCTTGTAACATAAACACGCATGTATGTATGCCCATATGATGTTGTATGGGTGATTTTGCACTTGTAGACCTGTATGGCTCGAGCCCCCGAGTGAATCGAGTGGCGGCCTAGGATTTTTGTGTGATGCCTGTTAGGCGCAGCCCCCGAGTGATTCGAGTGGCGGCCTAGGCTAACTTTAGACCTGTACAGCGCGAGCCCCCGAGTGCGTCGAGTGGCGGCCGAGGATTTTTGGGTGACGCCTGTTAGGCGCAGCCCCCGAGTGATTCGAGTGGCGGCCTAGGCTAACTTTAGACCTGTACAGCGCGAGCCCCCGAGTGCGTCGAGTGGCGGCCGAGGATTTTTGGGTGATGCCTGTTAGGCGCAGCCCCCGAGTGATTCGAGTGGCGGCCTAGGCTAACTTTAGACCTGTACAGCGCGAGCCCCCGAGTGCGTCGAGTGGCGGCCGAGGATTTTTGGGTGACGCCTGTTAGGCGCAGCCCCCGAGTGATTCGAGTGGCGGCCTAGGCTAACTTTAGACCTGTACAGCGCGAGCCCCCGAGTGCGTCGAGTGGCGGCCGAGGATTTTTGGGTGATGCCTGTTAGGCGCAGCCCCCGAGTGATTCGAGTGGCGGCCTAGGCTAACTTTAGACCTGTACAGCGCGAGCCCCCGAGTGCGTCGAGTGGCGGCCGAGGATTTTTGGGTGATGCCTGTTAGGCGCAGCCCCGAATGATTCGAGTGGCGGCCTAGGCTAACTTTAGACCTGTACAGCGCGAGCCCCCGAGTGCGTCGAGTGGCGGCCGAGGATTTTTGGGTGATGCCTGTTAGGCGCAGCCCCCGAGTGATTCGAGTGGCGGCCTAGGCTAACTTTAGACCTGTACAGCGCGAGCCCCCGAGTGCGTCGAGTGGCGGCCGAGGATTTTTGGGTGATGCCTGTTAGGCGCAGCCCCCGAGTGATTCGAGTGGCGGCCTAGGCTAACGTTAGACCTGTACAGCGCGAGCCCCCGAGTGCGTCGAGTGGCGGCCGAGGATTTTTGGGTGACGCCTGTTAGGCGCAGCCCCCGAGTGATTCGAGTGGCGGCCTAGGCTAACTTTAGACCTGTACAGCGCGAGCCCCCGAGTGCGTCGAGTGGCGGCCGAGGATTTTTGGGTGATGCCTGTTAGGCGCAGCCCCCGAGTGATTCGAGTGGCGGCCTAGGCTAACGTTAGACCTGTACAGCGCGAGCCCCCGAGTGCGTCGAGTGGCGGCCGAGGATTTTTGGGTGATGCCTGTTAGGCGCAGCCCCCGAGTGATTCGAGTGGCGGCCTAGGCTAACTTTAGACCTGTACAGCGCGAGCCCCCGAGTGCGTCGAGTGGCGGCCGAGGATTTTTGGGTGATACCTGTTAGGCGCAGCCCCCGAGTGATTCGAGTGGCGGCCTAGGTTGCAAAGGAGAGGGTGACACAAAATTTCTTTAATCATCTTTATTTATTCTCGCAAACAGGCCGCCTCATTAAAACCCTTCCAGTCCCCTTAGGTACCCTGGCGAGGGAAAGAGTGCGTAAGAAACCTGCTGCTACTTTGAGTTTACAGTGTAGGGTACATCAGGCGTAGAAGCGGCGTAGCTGTGCCACGTTCCACGGGTTACTGCAAACTGTTCCTGTGGCTTGGTCCTTCAGGCGATATGCTCCATTGCCGATTGCTTCTGTCACAATGTACGGGCCTTCCCATGGGGAGGCGAGCTTGTGCACTTTCTTCTGCTTGAGTCGAAGGACCAGGTCGCCTGGGACAAAAGCTCTGGGTCGCAGTCGTCGCCCGTGGTAGTTGCGCAGGTCCTGCTGGTACACTGCTGTGCGGCTGAGGGCGATGTCGCGTGCTTCATCTAGAGTGTCCATGTCATCTTCTAGTGCCTCTTCTGCGTCGGACTCGTCGTAGGCCACGACCCGTGGAGCGTCAAACTTAATGTCACAGGGTAAGACTGCTTCTGCGCCGTACACCATAAAGAACGGTGTGTATTGGGTGGATCTGTTCGGCGTGGTGCGTAGGCTCCATAGCACGCTTGGAAGTTCCTCTACCCAGGCTCCTGCAGCTCGTTTCAACGGCACTCGCAGACGCTTCTTTATCCCTTTGCTGACTAGGCCGTTGGCCCTTTCGACTTGTCCGTTAGACTGCGGGTGTGAGACGGATGCGTAGCTGAGCTTGATGCCTTGTTCCTCGCAGAAATCTCTGAACTCCTCGGCTGTAAAGTTCGTGCCGTTGTCGGTGATGATACCGTGGGGCACGCCAAATCTGAAGATGATGGACCTGATGAAGTTGACTGCTGAAGTTGCGGTTGAACTTGTGATTGGCACCGCCTCGATCCACTTCGTGAATTTATCGACTGCCACCAGGAGGTGCGTGTGCCCACCCGGGGAGGACTTCCTGAAGGGACCTACCATGTCGAGTCCCCACTGCGCGAACGGCCATGCAAGTGGGATGGTTTTCAATGCTGATGCAGGTGCGTGAGGTTTGTTGGCGAACTCTTGGCAGCCGACGCACCTTTTTACGAGCTCGACTGCGTCTTGCATTGCAGTGGGCCAGTAGAACCCTGCTCGCAAGGCCTTGGCAACCAGTGCTCGACTGCTTGCATGATGCCCGCAGATTCCGCGTGGATGTCGAGTAGAATAGCTTGGCCGTCAGATGGATCAATGCACCTTTGGAGTACGCCTGAGATGCTTCGCTTGTAAAGCTCGCCCTTGATGATGGTGAAGCCCTTCGAGCGGCGGACAATGCGCCTTGCTTCGACTGGGTTCTCTGGCAGCCGCTGATGCAGCATGTAGGCCAGATACGGGCTTGTCCATGTGGGTTCGACCAGCATGATCTCCATGGGCTCCTTCTCCGTGCTTTGCGGGTTGGTGGTAGTTGTTGTCGATGCAGGGTGTTCTGGCGGGGGCCGGACCCTGATAGAGCGCTGCGTGATGCACTCGAGGAAGACTCCGGGTGGAACCGGAGCTCGATCTGAGCCGAGGTTGGCGAGGATGTCGGCTTCTTCATTGCTTTCGCGGCCAATGTGTCGCAGTTCGCAGCCGTCGAATTGGCCTTCCAGCTGGTTGTACAGCTCCCTGTATGCTATCATGTTGTCAGCGATGGCGTCGCATTGCTTCATTGTTTACTGCACCACCAGGTAGGAGTCGCCATAGATCATGAGGCGAGTGGCGCCGCAGTTCTTGGCCATCCGCATGCCGTGGATCAGTGCCTCGTACTCCGCCTCGTTGTTGGAGGGTGTTGGAAATTTCATCTGCAGCACGTACTTAAGCTTATCGCCTTTGGGTGATATGAGCACGACTCCCGCTCCGGCTGAATTGAATTTCTTGGATCCATCGAAGTACATGGTCCATGCAGTCGATAAATCAGGCTCGTCTGGTAGCTGCGCTTCTATCCACTCTGTGGTGAACTCCGGGAGGACCTGAGCCTTGATTGCCTTCGGGTGCACGTACTTCAGCCCCCATGGCCCTAACTCGACAACCCACTTGGCGACTCGCCCTGTCGCGGATGGATTAGTGAGGATGTCTGACAGGGCGGAGGAGCTTACCACCGTTATCGGGTGCTCGGAGAAGTAGTGTACCACCTTCCTTGACGTCATGAAGACGGCGTATGCCAGCTTCTGGTAGTGCGGGTACCTCTGCTTTGACTCTGTTAATACCTCGCTGAGGTAATACACGGGCCGTTGGACGGGATGAGCCCTTCCTTCTTCCTCCCGTTCGACTACAAGAACGGTACTGACCACTCTGTTCGTGGCTGCCACGTAAAGGTACAGTGGTTCATTCTCCTGGGGTGCTACCAGTACTGGAGGGGTTGTCAGGGTCTTCTTCAGCCTGTCAAAGGCATCCTGTGCTTCCTCCGTCCACTCGAATTTGTCCGCCTTTTTCATCAGCTGGTAGAAGGGCAGGGCCTTTTCTCCCAGCTTACTTATGAATCGACTGAGTGCTGCGACTCTGCCGGCTAGACTTTGTACGTCATGGAGTTTTGTTGGTGCAGGCATGTCGAGTATATTTTGCACCTTTTCTGGATTTGCTTCGATTCCTCTCGCAGAGACAAGGTACCCCAGTAGCTCTCCGGCTGGGACGCCGAAAACGCACTTGTCTGGGTTCAGCTTGATCTGGTACTTGTCGAGTGCCTCGAAGACCTTGCGGAGGTCGTCGATGAGGGTGTCCTCTTTGCGGGTGGTGATGACGATGTCGTCGACGTAGACTTGGACCACCTTCCCGATAAGCTCCTTCAGGCAGGCTTGCATTGTACGCTGGTACGTGGCCCCAGCGTTTTCCAACCCGAAGGGCATCATGGTGTAGCAGAACACACCGTGTGGTGTGATAAACGCCGTCTTCTCTTGGTCTTCGACTGCCATCTTGATCTGCTGGTAGCCTGAGTAGGCATCCAGGAAGGACAGGCGTGCGCAGCCCGCAGTCGAGTCGACGATCTGATCAATCCGCGGGAGCGGAAAGTGATCCTTGGGGCAACATTTGTTGATGGCGGTGAAGTCGACGCACATGCGGAGTTTCTTCGTCTTCTTCTTTTCCACCAGTACTGGGTTTGCTACCCACTCTGACTTCTTGATTTCTTTAATAAAACCGGCATGGAGCAGCCGGTCGATCTCCAAACTGATCGCGTCTCTCTTTGGACCCGAAAAGCGCCTCATGGTTTGCTTGACAGGTCTGGCGTCCTTGTGAACGTGTAATCGGTGCTCGGCGAGTTCTCTTGGTATGCCTGGCATATCAGAAGGTTGCCAGGCGAATATCTTCCAGTTTTCGCGCAGGAACTCGACGAGCGCGCTTTCCTATGCGCTGGTCAAGCTTGATGACACCCGAACCACCTTGTCAGCATCTGTCGGGTGTACCTGGTGGGCCCTGGTATCGTCGCTGGTGTTGAACGCCGAGTCCTTGGATGATTTCTTCTTTGGGGGGAAGAGGGTCTTGTCGTTGTCGACTGCCAGCATCTCCAGGTGATCGTCCATCCCAAAGAACTCAGAGATCCTGTTGAACTCGCGGTCGCAGCTGTCGGACCGGTCGAAGTCGCCTCTCACCGTGATGACACCCTTGGGTCCAGGCATCTTGAGCATGAGGTAGGCGTAGTGGGGTATCGCCATGAACCTTGCAAAAGTTGGACGCCCGAGGATGGCGTGGTACTGTGATTTCCAGTCGACCACCTCGAAGTCGATTGCCTCCCTCCGGAAGTTGTCGGGTGTGCCGAAGATCACGTCGAGTGTGATTACTCCCATGGGCGTAACTGCTTGCCCTGGTACTATACCGTGAAAGGTATTAGATGACGGCGTCAGGTTGGAAGTTGACCTGTTCATGCGCCTGAGGGTGTCAGCGAAAAGAATGTTGATTCCGCTGCCTCCATCCATGAACACCTTTTTCAAGGTGTATTCCCCGATCTGAGCTTCGACTACCAGAGCGGCGTGCCCGGGCCGTGGTATTGCCGGCGGGTGATCAGCCCTGGAGAAGGTGATGTCTATCTCTGATCCTCTCAGGTACTCGGGTACTGCGGGTGGATTGGTGATTGCCTGAAAGACTTGGCGAGTAATGAGCTTCTGGGTCCTGTTGGAAGGACGCCCCTTCTGTATCATGTTCATCTGCCCGCGTGGTGCTGGGAACACGTTGGCAGGGTCCTGTTGCTGCGGCTGCTGCTGCTGCTGTTGCGGCTGCTGCGGTTGTTGCGGCGGGTAGTAAGCCAGTGCTGCTTGCGCTGGGTTGGCGAGTGGAGGAGCTGGTGGTGCGTTGATTGCCAGCTGTCCCGCGACTGGTTGTCCCGCGGGTGATGCTTGATGAACCTGCTGCCCGTCCGTAGCAAGTACGCGCGTGAAGGCCCTGGCCAGCCGTTGCGCCTTCTTGCAGTCCTTCAACAGGTGTCGGGATCCCCACTTGCCTGTTTCCGGGTCCTTGAACATATGGTGCCTGCAGGGTTGCTGTAGCTCTTCCTCATCCGTGAGTATGCGTCTGCGCCACTCGCGCTTGCGACTTCCATCTCCGCGGTAGCCGCTGCCACCACCTTGGTTGTATCCTCTATCATTGCCACCGCCTTGGCTATATCCTCTATCATTCTCACGGGGGGTTTCGAATCCCGCCGCTACTAACTCTATTGAGTCGTGGCCGATAAAGCGTGGTTTCTTTTTCAGTCGACCCTCTCGCCAGTTGCTGGGTTGGGGATCTGGCATTGAGTCACGGACGGAGTCTTCTCCATCTGCCCATTGGTTGGCGATCTGCATGAGGTCTATCATATTCTTCGGCCTGAGCCTACCAAGTTCTTCGCGAAGGTCGCGGCGGGTGAGGCCGTAGATGAATGCATCCATGACTCTGTCTTCCGAGGTGGCTCCATCCATGGTGTTGCGGAGCAGGGTCCACCGTTGGATGTACGAACGGAGTCGCTCCTCATGGCCCTGTTTGCAAGCTTGGAGCTCGATGAGGGTGGTTGGCCTGGCGTAAGTTCCCAGGAAACCTTTTATGAATGCAGTCCTGAATTCCTCCCAAGTCCTGAAGGCATCCTTCGGCTGCGTGTTGAGCCACCCGCGGGCGGACCCCGTGAGCATCAGCTGGATGTACTGCATGGCGGTAGTCGAATTACCACCTTGGCAGCTGCATGCGATGAGGTAGTCGTCCAGCCAATCCTGCGGGTGCTGCTTTCCGTCGTACTTCTGTGTCTCCGCCGTCAGTTTGAAGCCTTTGGGCATCTTCGTGTCGCGAATATTTATACTGAAACACGGGGCTCCACGTGGCTCGTGGTCTTCATCATCGTCGAGTAGTCCTGCTTCTCGCAGTCGACGGGCACGGTCTATCCTTCTCTGTGTGACGACGTTGCGGCCATCCTCGCCGGGCTGCAGTTGTCGCAGTCGAATTGGTTCCCGATCTGCCGCTGGTGCGACTCCACGGTCACGACGTCTTCCAAGAAAGATGACTCCAAGTTGCGGGTGAGGTGGATGCGATCGGCCTCGTGCACCCGCGGCATGCGAGTTCTGTGCCTTCCTTCTTGATTGACTTCTTCTGATCCAGACATGAATGTGAGCGCTGCCCTCCTGGCACTCGACTCGTCGGCTAGCTCCTTGCGCCGGGCCAACTCGGCTTTATCCTGTTTGATTCGTTCGGCTTCCTTCCAGAGCAAGTACTGGACCGCCTGTCGATCTTCCTGTGGATCTTCCGGGGCAGGGAACGTGCCATCGTCCACGTGCTTCTGTGCCCTAATCGCCAGCTCCCGGGTGATGGTAAGTTTCGTCACCTTGTCTTGCAGGGTGACTTCCATGGGGTACACGGGTGCTGATGGACCGACCATGTAGACTTGCGCGGGGTAGACCCGTCGAGTGGGGCTGATGCTCCCTGTCGTGCTTCCTTCATCTGAGCTATGCTCGTTGTCGAAGATCACAGCAACGTGGTGGGTACCACGGTCGCTGCTACTGGCGGCTGCCCGATGTGTAGATGCGATCGGCGCAGTCGAAGCTGGTGCGGATCTTGGCTGGCGCCCGAACAGGTAGGTCGGAGTGGACTTGACTCGCCCCGTGGCCGCAGCAGATGCATTTTTCTTGGCAACCGCAGATGCGATCGCCGCAGTCGAAGTAGACGCAGTCGCCTTGACCGCGGCAAATGCGATCTTTGCGACCGGTGAAGCCATGATCGGCGCAGTTGATGTAGACGCAGATGGCGATGTAGATGCGATCTCCGTAATCTTCGCGGCGGGTGAGGTTGCGATCAGTGCAGCCGCCATGGATGCAGGCGCCTCCATTGAGCGCAGGACGGCCGGCGTAGGGCGGAGGGTTCCGCGACTGTCCACCAGATAACGCAGACTACCAAAGGTAATCCACGTGCTCTGTTGGAATCCGGCGTAAGCCGAAAGATCCGCCGGCGAGTGCTCGACGTACTCGAGGAAGCCGGTGTAGATCGACTCCCTCGCGCTGATGGTGTTGTTGGTTGCGGGTGAGGCCGGCATGATCACGACTCTAGCGATCTGTTCTTTCCCACAGACGGCGCCAATTGACGAGCTTGTGGCTCGGCAAATCCCTAGGTCGAATACCCCGGGTTGATTGAAGGAGAAAGAGAGAGATCAGGCTGGTGAACACGACGGCTAACAGGGGGCGATTTTACCCAGGTTCGGCCCCTCAAGTTGAGGTAAAGACCTACTCCTGCTTGTCTGGAATTATCGATTGGTGGCTACAATGCGATGTTCAATGATTCGATGCCCTAGACGGCGCACCCTCCCGGCCTTTATACTACAGGCCGGGTCTCGGGTGGACGGTGCGGATTGCACATACAAGATAAGGAAAGCATCACCGACCTAAGTCGACTACTTGTGCCACACGGTATCCTTCTTGGGCTTCGCTGGGCCTTCATTGGCGTGACCCAGGTACCACCACCGTGGGGACCCGAAAGGTAGCCCCACGACACTTGACTTGAACTTGGCCCTTCTTCTTCTCAACCTTGGACTTGTTCTTGTTGTTGAGTTGAATCCAAGTCCACTCTTGTCATTGGGGGATTGTTGCACACTCAACATGTTGTCAAGTGCACGCTTCCCTTCATGACGCTTTTCCAAGCCTTTCTTCATAGAAGTGGCTTGGGCCTTGAGCTCTCCTCTTTTCTCTACATGGTTAGTGACAACACAAGTACTAGAGAAGGTAGATGCATCATTGTTAGAGCAACAAGGCAAAGCAAGTAATTCATCACATGATGTACCAACATTTTTAGTGGATGAACTACTAGGACTAGCACATGGCAATATAGCATTTTAGTTATGGTTGTGCTATTATCCACATGAGGCTCACTAGATGTTACCTTTTTAGTGATGGCCTCATGAGCTAACTTTAGACAAGCATAGGAAGCTAGAAGATCATCATTAGAGCTAGATAGCTTTTTATGACTTTCTTCCAACTTCCTATAGTTGCTAGTTAGCAACTCAAGTTGAGCCCTTAGCTCAACATTCTCCTTCAAAGTAGATGCTTCACAAGAAATGGAGTTAGTAGCACAAGCATCATTAGCATTAGGAATAGAAGAAGGCATAACAAGTTCATCATTTTTAGATAGTTGAGTTTGAAGTTGATCATGAGACAAGACGAGGAGAGAGTGTTCGTGTTCCAAAGCCTTTTGAGCTTTGTCACGTCTCTCTATATCCTCAATTAGTCTAGCATTGCCAACCCCAAATTCAACCTTTTCCTTTTTAAGCATTTTATATTTGGAAATGGCATGGTCACGTTCTTCAATAAGTTTAGCAATAATAGCATCGTGAGATTCCTCAATATTCTCAAGTTTCTCCTCAAGAGAAGCCCGAGTCTCTTGCTCTTCCTCAAGAGCATCTTCTAAAGTAGCCTTTTCCATAGCATCATCTCTTTCTATCTTACCCTTCTCTTCAAGGCTTGCTTTCAAGGACTCAATAGTTTCCCCACGCTCAATAAGAGTGCTCATGATTTCAAAGAGGTTAGCTTGAGCACTATTATTGCTAGGAAGGGCTTTAAGAATTATTAGACCTTTATTTTGAAGCATAGCATTAACCTTTTCCACATCATCTTCTTCATCATTATTATCATCATCATTATCATTATTATTATCATTGCTAGAAGAAGATTTAGCCATGAGGCAATGATAGGTGGATGAAGAGGGATAATTAATTTTTGAACTACTCAAGTTCAAATCTTGTTCCACAATTAATTGAGTTTCCTCTACATTTATATTCATGCAAGAGTTAGAGGGAACACAAGCATTTTCATCATTGGAACAAGATAAAGCAAGCATATCATCATTAGATTTATCTAAGCAATTTTTGGATGATATGCAAGGACTATCAACACTAGCATGTATGACATTTATAGTGCTATGTGTGTTTAGGTCCAAAGATGAAGCATTGCAACAAGATAGAGATAAATGATCATCAACAATGAGCTCACTATCCAAATTGCAAAGCCTATCACTACTCACCATTACATTGGATTGTGGCTTACCACATTTTGGTGAAGTAGATGAAGACGAGGACTCGTCACGGCCGGAGGTGGAGGGAAAGCAATCATCCTCAATAGAGTTGGACACTCCATATTTTTCTTCAAGCTTGGTCCATAATTCATGAGTATCCCGAAGAGGCATGATTGACTCAAACACAACTACACTCACAAACTTGCAAAACTCGTTAGATGCTAGAGCATCTAGATATAAGTTTTTCTCATCCTCTAAAGTCGTACTTGCGTAGTCCTTTGGAGGAGAAAAACCTATATCTAAGATACGCTCAATATTGGGGTCCAAGACCCGTAAGTGACTAAGCATATGAGTTTTCCAAACATTGAAATTTGTGCCATTAAATCTAAACAAGGAATTGTGCACTAAATCCCTAGACGACATCTTTACTCTCTAGGCGGTAAAGCCAAACAAGAGAGACGAGGCTCTGATACCAATTGAAAGAACAACTATGCCCGAGATGTCGCCTAGAGGGGGGGGGTGAATAGGCGATTAAAACTTTTTCTATTTAGGGGCTTGATAATTGCGGAATAAAACTAGGTGTTTAAATTAACAAGCCAACAACCTAAAATTCTAGGTTTACCTAAGTGCACCAACAACCTATGCTAAACAAGGCAAGTAACAAGATGATAGCAAGATATAGACTTCAAGCACGATGGCTATCACAATGTAAATTTGCATAAGTAAAAGCTTGGGTATAGAAATAACCGAGGCACGCGGAGACGAAGATTTATTCCCGAGTTCCTCCTTGTTAAGGGAGTACGTCTCGTTGGAGGGGTGTGAGCTCGCCACAAAAGGCCTACTCAAGATGCCACAAAGGCCTCACCCTATTCTCCGATGAACCGCACCCAAAGGCTTGGTTCACCTTCCACTATCGGAATCCTTCGAGGCGGATTCCGGAGCCCTTTACAACTTCTCTTGGGGCACACACCCACAACTCAATTGGGGGCTCCCAAACTCGTGCCGAAGCTCCACAACTCGAAGTCTTCGCGGCACCTCCAAACCGTCTAGGGTACACAATGCACCCAAGAGGCAACAAGCTCTTGGGAACACAATGCACCCAAGAGTAACAAGCTTCCAACCTTCAATCCCACGAATCACCGTGGGGAGCACAACCCGATGCAANCAACCTATGCTAACAAGGCAAGTAACAAGATGATAGCAAGATATAGACTTCAAGCACGATGGCTATCACAATGTAAATTTGCATAAGTAAAAGCTCGGGTATAGAAATAACCGAGGCACGCGGAGACGAATATTTATTCCCGAGTTCCTCCTTGTTAAGGGAGTACGTCTCGTTGGAGGGGTGTGAGCTCGCCACAAAAGGCCTACTCAAGATGCCACAAAGGCCTCACCCTATTCTCCGATGAACCTCACCAAGGGATTGGTTCACCTTCCACTATCGGAATCCTTCGGGGCGGATTCCGGAGCCCTTTACAACTTCTCCTTGGGGAACACACCCACAACTCAATTGGGGGCTCCCAAACTCGTGCCGAAGCTCCACAAGCCGAAGTCTTCGCGGCACCTCCAAACCGTCTAGGGTACACAATGCACCCAAGAGGCACAAAGCTCTTGGGAACACAATGCACCCAAGAGTAACAAGCTTCCAACCTTCAATCCCACGAATCACCGTGGGGAGCACAACCCGATGCAACAAATGCAAAAGGGGAAGAACACACCAAGTGGTCAAATTCTTCTCCCCAAAATCCAACCGAAGCAACTAATGCTACGGAGGGATTTAGGAGGAAGAACGGAGGAGAAACACCAAGAACTCCAAAATCTAGATCCCACAAGTTCCCCTCACTTAGAGGAGATTTTGTTTGGTGGAAAGATGGATCTAGATCTCCTCTCTTGTTTCCCTAAATTTGGGCAAGAATCATCGGAGGGATTAGGAGGAATCGAGCTCTCAAAATGTTGGCAATGGAGGAGAGAGAGCTAGGGATGAGATCTACAGGAAAAATGGGGAAGAAAACCCTTTTATAGGTGGCTCCAAAAAGGAGCCGTTGGAGCTCAAAAAGTTGGACAAAGAAGGGAAAAAACGAGCCCAGGCGACCCGGCCTGGGGCCGGCCGGCAGCCGGCCAGGCCGGCCTGGAAGCAGCGAACGAACGAGCATACGAACCGGGAGGCCGGCCTTCCACCGGCCTTGGGCCGGCCGGGGATGGTGCCGGGCCGGGCAGGTGGCCGAATGGGCCGGCCTGCCCCCGGCCTCGGTCCGGCCAGCGGGAGGCAGTAGGCCGGCACACCAACAGAACGACCCGGCCATGGGCCGGCCTCGGCCCGGCCAGGCCGGCAGGGTTTTTTTTTTTCTTTTTCTGAAAATTCTGTTTAGAAATCTTTCCGAAATATAAATGCAATAACTTTCGCATACGAACTCCGTTTTCGATAAACTTGGACTCGTTGGAATCGTCACAACGAGCACAACAAGAATATGCAGAGAAACATCATAGTCCAAGAATATATTATAAAGATAAATGGGGAAAGGTAAAAGCTCCCATTTGCAAATCGGAAATGCAATAACTTTCACCCACGAACTCCGTTTTCGATAATCTTGGACTCGTTGGAATCGTCACAACGAGCACAACAAGATTATGCATAGAAACATCATAGTCCAAGAAAATATCATAAAACCAAATGGGGAAAGTTAAAAACTCTTTTTCGCAAACCGAAAATGCCGGAACTTTTGCAATTGACGTCCGAATGAAATAAAACCAATTTTGTTGGAAAGAGGACGACAAATGCTACCTTTGAAAATGACAAACAAGCAATGGAGATTTTGCAAAGAAGTGGAAGAGATAAATCTTCCGCACGGATAAACCGGCAAAATCTCCAATACCGAAACCGCAATAGAAGACGCATATGAAAACCGTTTTCGGTGAACTTGGCTTTGTCATGACAAGCACGACAAGCACCAAGACCACACCACGATTCGAGACAAATAAGAACCAATAAGATGATTGCATGGATGCAAAGGTTTGTGCTCTCTACGATGATACGATCACGATATTCGGTCGAGAGCCCCTCTTGATAGTACGGTTACCTATCCTATAATCCGGTCTCTCACTAAACAACATGAGACCGGTAAAATAAAAACCCTATCAAGATCATACCTTTGCCTTGCGCACTAATCCACTTGAGGTCGAAGAAGACGATCTTCATCTCCTCAAGATGCACCACCTTTCTTCATTGCGCTTCGCTTGGTGAAGATTCACATGTGGCTCCCCCATACACCAAGATGGGAGAAGCACCTCTTCGGCATATCTTCACTTGGCCTTTGATCAACACAAATCTTTTCTTCCCTTGAGCTTGACTCCAACAAATGGAGATCAAGCAAAGCATCTTGACTCCAACACATGGAGACAAGCTTGGTCTTGATCAACAAATGACCTTGACACAAGATAAAGGACAACCTACACATAGAGCTCAAAACAAATCTTAGTCCATCGAGATTGTCATTAATTACCAAAACTATGCATGGGGGCAACCATGCACTTTCAATCTCCCCCATTTTGGTAATTGATGACAATCCCGTTTAAGAGGGTTTATATAAAGAATAAAGCAACCTTGCGTGACAAACAAGCAAGAATGCAAAGCGCATTAAAGGCAAATGCAACAAAAGCATAAAACCCAAATTCCCTTAAACCCTCTAAACTTCTCCCCCATTGGCATCGATTGCCGAAATGGGAAGAAAAATTTAGAGAGCCAATATAATATGAGTTCCTCAAAAAGGTGATGACAATCCCTTTTAACGGAAAAATAGAGGAAATCAAATTATATTGAGGATCAAAAGATTGCAAAAAGATGAAATCATTTTAAAAAATCTCCACAAAGGAGATAGGCAATCAAAACGATCCAAAGCGAGAGTTCTAAATAAAACTGGAGAAGCTCCCCAATGTTCATGCACAATTGAGAGTGCACAAAAATGGCATCCTCGCTCCCCAAAATTATCTAGAACACGCAACAAGTGCAATAGTGCATAATGCAAAAGCAAATCATAGCACTTGCACCAAAGATGTGGTTGAGCCATAAAAGATACCAATTTTCAAAAATTCACATAAGATAGGCCCAACCGAGATAAAAAGATCTTTTAAAGAAATATATTCACAAGCTTAGGGATACCAATTGGAAACTAAAACCAATTGAAAATGCCAAAAGCTAGTGAGATCATTTAGCCAATAAAATCAACATGCTCACCATGGTAGGCATGAAGTCAAAGATCTTCAAAAATACATGAGTGTGTAAAGATACCAATAAACAATAAGACGAGCACTCATGAGACAAATTTGGAACCACCAAAGAATTATAGATGAAAAACAAGGTGGCTCAAAAGAAATAGGATACCAACTAAAAGATGACCTCTCTCATATGTATAGGTTTCTTATTAGACAAACCATTGAAGATATACATCCGCAAAGAAACATATACATACGAAATGGTCCGGGAAAAAGATAACAAGGTATCCAAAAGGAAGTCATAAATATACACATGAGATTGTTGCATAAAAGCATAGCACATAGCTCAATTTTATCTCATTGTATATAAATGAACTTCAAATATATCAAATGCATCACACATATCACTAAGGGAACAAGAGATAGTGGAGATGCTTTGAGTTAGGCAACAAGTATCACAAGGAAATAATATCAATTGAAGAAAGGTTTTTGCAAATTCAACACACATATCACAAAGATATATTAAGTGAAGGAAAAGGCCAAAACCACAACAATTGCATATAAGAGATTTCATGCCAAGAGGCAACCTACACAAGGTTGGAAACTAGAAAGGTATGCATGAGATGGATACTTGTTACCGAGATGCATTGACGATGAAGATGATGAGAGTTGGTTTGTCATCAAAGCTTGACTCCGAGAATCACACGGTGAGAACACCTTCCTTATGAATGAGGCAAGCATCCAATGCATCTCCATTGTACCTAAAACAAAATTAGAGTACAAAATGGTTCCCAAACTCATTGGGTTCCATAGTAGTTAGATAAACTACAACATATAGGAAACACTCCACATAAATATGTGCATATAGATATGAAATTGAATTTCATGCACATCTTAGCCGATTTAGGATTTGGTGGAGTATCCCCTATATATTGGATCACGAAAGGCTAGCATGCCATATAAAATATATATTAGTAAATATGCATACATAGACTTACAAGAACCAAACAAGATACAATTCGGACAAAAACACCAAGTAAACCAAGAAGAGAGCACACCAAGGTGTGACACAAAAAGGTTGTCCAAATTATATCAAAATCCAAATCAACACATGATTGAGGAAAAATCAAATCAACAAATGATTGATTCCAAAACACATCAACACATGAAGTGTGATATCAAAAGAAATCAAATCAACACAACAAATGATCGATAAGACACCAATTGAAAATAAGATACCAATTAAAACAACAAATGTCAATTTAGGAGAAAAGATACCAAGAAGAGGGTGATACTTGACCGAAATCAAGTAAAGAAAAAAAACAAAAAGGTATCAAGACTCCCACAATAAATATCAATTGGAACAAATATCTATGGAGGAGATATTAAATTCCAATTAATACCAATTGAAGGTACCAACACAAGATAAAGAATCAAATGCCAATTGAGAGGATCAATAATTGATAGAAAGAATAGTGTTCTAAATAAAAGGAATGCTCCCCCAAGATTAATGCATTATCTTAGATATTTGCATTTGAATACAAAATGCATGCACAAGGGATCATTACTCTCCATATTTTATCTAAAACACTAAACACTACCGATTGAAAGATAGGATCCATTCAAAAGGCAAGGAAGGCAATAGATAAAGCAAATCAACGCAAGAGCCAATGTGAAGATGGTCTACAAAATCCACCACAATTACTAGTATCACTTGTCATGGACAAGGAGTATATAGAGATATTTCTCGGTGGTATAAAGGAATGATGTACAAGACCAACTTCACCATAAACTAGCAAATGGCAAAAGATAGGAATTAAAACACCATATTTTTTTTAAAGAGGTTTGTTGGTAGTTTCAATTATTCGAACCAACCGGCAAAGCCATGGTTAGAATAAAAGGAAACAAATGGTTTCTCACATAATATATGGAAATGCATATTAGAGAAAAACCACACCAAGCAAACTCACACAAACAAGAGCCAAAGAATAACCAAAAAGAAAATAGGAACTTGTTTGAGCAAACATGCCACATAGGAGAAAGATAATGTACAATATCAACTCTAAGTGGCAAACCTCAAATGTTCACATTTTTATGGGATTGTAATATGCACATAGCTTATTACTCCCCCATAATGTGATAATTCATTTTATTTTTAAACAAGAGGCAAATAAAACCAACTAGAGAAATTAATGGACATTGTAGAATTTGAATTTCTCATGAATATGACATACCACATAGTAGCTAGATAATATTGAAATATCAATACTAGGTGGTGTGCCTTCATGTACACACATTTTTAGGTTTGTGAGGTGCACAAAGCATTCACTCCCCCAAAATGGGATAGTCCATTAATATCTCAAAGAGCCAATTGAAATCCACACAAGATTCAATAAAGCTCAACACACAAATTACACATACATGATATACAACTATCATACACAACCTTGAATAACAAGACAAGTAGAAAGGAGCATATCACATACAAGCACATGCTAGGAACAAAACTAACACATGCAAGGAGCAAGCAACTTTCAATGAATATGTGAATTAAGTACAAGTTACCGCAAGGAGGAGCATTGGATATGAGATAGATATGTGATAATCCAATTGACTTGGCTTGATGAATAAACCATGAAGATCCCTTAATTCTTCAAAAGTAGCCAAGTCACCAATGTCCTCCACTAAACACCTATTGATCAAGTTGAAGCTTGTTGGTCCCCAACCAAGTTGGGTCCTAAGAGGTTAGTCACAATAGGCTTGGGAACCCAAATGGTGCTTTTCTTGACACCACTTTGAGCTCCCACATACTTGGCAAACACATTGCCACTTCTATCCTTCCCAAGAGAATAAATATCATCAATTATGATAGGGTTGGATGGGGTACCGTTAGTGCATGAAGAAGCAAAATGACCTTTGCCACGGCAAAGGTAGCAACACCGACTCTTCTTCTTCTTAATAGGCTCCTCAACTTGAGGAGCATTAACTTGAGTCTTCTTAGGAGGTGGTCTTTGTTCAACTCGTGGTTGAGCACGAGATTGAACAAGAGGCCGCTTCCCTAGTTGCTTCTCACTAAGAGGCTCTTCTTCTTCATTGGGCAATCCCGAACATGGTGCCCTTCAACCTTGCACTTGAAGCAAGTGATCTTGGCCGGATTCTTGATTTGAACTTGGCCCTTCTTATTCTTCTCAACCTTGGACTTGTTCTTGTTGTTGGAGTTGAATCCAAGTCCACTCTTGTCATTGGGGGATTGTTGCACACTCAACATGTTGTCAAGTGCACGCTTCCCTTCATGACGCTTTTCCAAGCCTTTCTTCATAGAAGTGGCTTGGGCCTTGAGCTCTCCTCTTTTCTCTACATGGTTAGTGACAACACAAGTACTAGAGAAGGTAGATGCATCATTGTTAGAGCAACAAGGCAAAGCAAGTAATTCATCACATGATGTACCAACATTTTTAGTGGATGAACTACTAGGACTAGCACATGGCAATATAGCATTTTTAGTTATGGTTGTGCTATTATCCACATGAGGCTCACTAGATGTTACCTTTTTAGTGATGGCCTCATGAGCTAACTTTAGACAAGCATAGGAAGCTAGAAGATCATCATTAGAGCTAGATAGCTTTTTATGACTTTCTTCCAACTCCCTATAGTTGCTAGTTAGCAACTCAAGTTGAGCCCTTAGCTCAACATTCTCCTTCAAAGTAGATGCTTCACAAGAAATGGAGTTAGTAGCACAAGCATCATTAGCATTAGGAATAGAAGAAGGCATAACAAGTTCATCATTTTTAGATAGTTGAGTTTGAAGTTGATCATGAGACAAGACGAGGAGAGAGTGTTCGTGTTCCAAAGCCTTTTGAGCTTTGTCACGTCTCTCTATATCCTCAATTAGTCTAGCATTGCCAACCCCAAATTCAACCTTTTCCTTTTTAAGCATTTTATATTTGGAAATGGCATGGTCACGTTCTTCAATAAGTTTAGCAATAATAGCATCGTGAGATTCCTCAATATTCTCAAGTTTCTCCTCAAGAGAAGCCCGAGTCTCTTGCTCTTCCTCAAGAGCATCTTCTAAAGTAGCCTTTTCCATAGCATCATCTCTTTCTATCTTACCCTTCTCTTCAAGGCTTGCTTTCAAGGACTCAATAGTTTCCCCACGCTCAATAAGAGTGCTCATGATTTCAAAGAGGTTAGCTTGAGCACTATTATTGCTAGGAAGGGCTTTAAGAATCATTAGACCTTTATTTTGAAGCATAGCATTAACCTTTTCCACATCATCTTCTTCATCATTATTATCATCATCATTATCATTATTATTATCATTGCTAGAAGAAGATTTAGCCATGAGGCAATGATAGGTGGATGAAGAGGGATAATTAATTTTTGAACTACTCAAGTTCAAATCTTGTTCCACAATTAATTGAGTTTCCTCTACATTTATATTCATGCAAGAGTTAGAGGGAACACAAGCATTTTCATCATTGGAACAAGATAAAGCAAGCATATCATCATTAGATTTATCTAAGCAATTTTTGGATGATATGCAAGGACTATCAACACTAGCATGTATGACATTTATAGTGCTATGTGTGTTTAGGTCCAAAGATGAAGCATTGCAACAAGATAGAGATAAATGATCATCAACAATGAGTTCACTATCCATATTGCAAGACCTATCACTACTCACCATCACATTAGATTGTGGCTTACCACATTTTGGTGAGGTAGATGAAGACGAGAGCTCGTCACGGCCGGAGGTGGAGGGAGAACAATCATCCTCAATGGTCATGGACTTGCCGTATTTTTCTTGAAGCTTTGTCCACAAATCATGAACATCTCGAGGATGCATGATTGACTCAAACACTACAACACTCACAAATTTGCAAAACTCGTTAGATGCTAGAGCATCTAGATATAAGTTTTTCTCATCCTCTAAAGTCCTACTTTCGTAGTCCTTTGGAGGAGAAAAACCTATATCTAGGATACGCTCAATATTGGGGTCCAAGACCCGTAAGTGATTAAGCATATGAGTTTTCCAAACATTAAAATTTGTGCCATTAAATCTAAACAAGGAATTGTGCACTAAATCCCTAGACGACATCTTTACTCTCTAGGCGGTAAAGCCAAACAAGAGAGACGAGGCTCTGATACCAATTGAAAGAACAACTATGCCCGAGATGTCGCCTAGAGGGGGGGGGGTGAATAGGCGATTAAAACTTTTTCTATTTAGGGGCTTGATAATTGCGGAATAAAACTAGGTGTTTAAATTAACAAGCCAACAACCTAAAATTCTAGGTTTACCTAAGTGCACCAACAACCTATGCTAAACAAGGCAAGTAACAAGATGATAGCAAGATATAGACTTCAAGCACGATGGCTATCACAATGTAAATTTGCATAAGTAAAAGCTCGGGTATAGAAATAACCGAGGCACGCGGAGACGAAGATTTATTCCCGAGTTCCTCCTTGTTAAGGGAGTACGTCTCGTTGGAGGGGTGTGAGCTCGCCACAAAAGGCCTACTCAAGATGCCACAAAGGCCTCACCCTATTCTCCGATGAACCTCACCCAAGGGATTGGTTCACCTTCCACTATCGGAATCCTTCGGGGCGGATTCCGGAGCCCTTTACAACTTCTCTTGGGGCACACACCCACAACTCAATTGGGGGCTCCCAAACTCGTGCCGAAGCTCCACAAGCCGAAGTCTTCGCGGCACCTCCAACCGTCTAGGGTAC
Source organism: Puccinellia tenuiflora (assembly GCA_012064385.1). Taxonomy (NCBI): domain Eukaryota; kingdom Viridiplantae; phylum Streptophyta; class Magnoliopsida; order Poales; family Poaceae; genus Puccinellia; species Puccinellia tenuiflora. Next base: position 4,634,575 of record QRDG01000150.1, on the reverse strand, counting down.
ACAATGCACCCAAGAGGCACAAAGCTCTTGGGAACACAATGCACCCAAGAGTAACAAGCTTCCAACCTTCAATCCCACGAATCACCGTGGGGAGCACAACCCGATGCAACAAATGCAAAAGGGGAAGAACACACCAAGTGGTCAAATTCTTCTCCCCAAAATCCAACCGAAGCAACTAATGCTACGGAGGGATTTAGGAGGAAGAACGGAGGAGAAACACCAAGAACTCCAAAATCTAGATCCCACAAGTTCCCCTCACTTAGAGGAGATTTTGATTGGTGGAGAGATGGATCTAGATCTCCTCTCTTGTTTCCCTAAATTTGGGCAAGAATCATCGGAGGGATTAGGAGGAATCGAGCTCTCAAAATGTTAGCAATGGAGGAGAGAGAGCTAGGGATGAGATCTCCAGGAAAAATGGGGAAGAAAACCCTTTTATAGGTGGCTCCAAAAAGGAGCCGTTGGAGCTCAAAAAGTTGGACAAAGAGGGGAAAAAACGAGCCCAGGCGACCCGGCCTGGGGCCGGCCGGCAGCCGGCCAGGCCGGCCTGGAAGCAGCGAACGAACGAGCAAACGAACCGGGAGGCCGGCCTTCCACCGGCCTTGGGCCGGCCGGGGATGGTGCCGGGCCGGGCAGGTGGCCGAATGGGCCGGCCTGCCCCCGGCCTCGGTCCGGCCAGCGGGAGGCAGTAGGCCGGCACAATAACAGAACGACCCGGCCATGGGCCGGCCTCGGCCCGGCCAGGCCGGCAGGTTTTTTTTTTCTTTTTCTGAAAATTCTGTTTAGAAATCTTTCCGAAATATAACCGCAATAACTTTCGCATACGAACTCCGTTTTCGATAAACTTGGACTCGTTGGAATCGTCACAACGAGCACAACAAGAATATGCAGAGAAACATCATAGTCCAAGAATATATTATAAAGATAAATGGGGAAAGGTAAAAGCTCCCATTTGCAAATCGGAAATACAATAACTTTCACCCACGAACTCCGTTTTCGATAATCTTGGACTCGTTGGAATCGTCACAACGAGCACAACAAGATTATGCATAGAAACATCATAGTCCAAGAAAATATCATAAAACCAAATGGGAAAGTTAATAACTCTTTTTCGCAAACCGAAAATGCCGGAACTTTCGCAATTGAAGTCCGAATGAAGTAAAACCAATTTTGTTGGAAAGAGGACAACAAAAGCAACCTTTGAAAATGGCAAACACGCAATGGATATTTTGCAAAGAAGTGGAAGAGATAAATCTCCCGCACGGATGAACCGGCAAAATCTCCAATATCGAAACCGCAATAGAAGACGCATATGAAAACCGTTTTCGGTGAACTTAGCTTTGTCATGACGAGCACGACAAGCACCAAGACCACACCACGATTCGAGACAAATAAGAACCAATAAAGATGATTGCATGGATGCAAAGGTTTGTGCTCTCTACGATGATACGATCACGATATTTGGTCGAGAGCCCCTCTTGATAGTACGGTTACCTATCCTATAATCCGGTCTCTCACTAAACAACATGAGACCGGTAAAATAAAAACCCTATCAAGATCATACCTTTGCCTTGCGCACTAATCCACTTGAGGTCGAAGAAGACGATCTTCATCTCCTCAAGATGCACCACCTTTCTTCATTGCGCTTCGCTTGGTGAAGATTCACATGTGGCTCCCCCATACACCAAGATGGGAGAAGCACCTCTTCGGCATATCTTCACTTGGCCTTTGATCAACACAAATCTTTTCTTCCCTTGAGCTTGACTCCAACAAATGGAGATCAAGCAAAGCATCTTGACTCCAACACATGGAGACAAGCTTGGTCTTGATCAACAAATGACCTTGACACAAGATAAAGGACAACCTACACATAGAGCTCAAAACAAATCTTAGTCCATCGAGATTGTCATTAATTACCAAAACTATGCATGGGGGCAACCATGCACTTTCAAGGAGGCCGCGGCGGAGCATGGAGAGGAGGAGGGAGTAGGAGAGGTGGGCGTTGCCAGAGCGGGCGGCGGCGGAGGCGGCGAGGGAGAGGGAGTTGGCCTCGAGGAGGAGATGCTCTTAACCGTTGGATGTGTTTTCCTCACTCAGTACCGTTGGATCTAGTTTAGGGCACTGATTTTAGGGCAACTGTTGGAGAGGAGGTGCCCTATTATAGGGCAGCTGGTAAACCAGAAAAAAGTTTCGTGCCCTAAAACGCTAAAACAGGTGCCCTATACCTAAAAACAACCCTCCTAAAATAGGGCAGCTATTAGAGATGCTCTGAGACTTAAGTTAGATCACACTCAATTTCAGAATCATCAGATTTGTATCGTGATTTGCACAGTCTCTGAGTTGTATACTAACCGAGATTCTCTTCGGTTACACATTAGTTGCGATTAAGAAAAAACAGTTGTATGTGAGTTGAAGTTGAAATGTTGCAACTGGAATTTGATGACGTCATTTGAGTGAAAATTAACTTAATTTTCACCTTATTGAGCCATAGTCACTCCAAGTTAATAGGTTAGTCCCACAAAGATGATGTAAAAAGATATGAAATCATAACAAAATCACGTTAAATGATAATAATAACATAGATCAATTAAAATTATAGATATGTTTTGGAACGTATCGGTATGATCTAACCATTACGTCGAGCCGACTGCCATGACATCCTAATGGAGGTTGCTATCTAGCGGTCACCCGACGCATAAGAGAAGGACAACCAATTTGGTAGAAAAATGACAAGTTGTCAGAAGGTCAGGGGAAGAAGAGATGGAAGCCGAAGAGGAGCAAGGAGAGATTCGTTGTCACATTCCTTCTAGAGATCTGCCTCCACCACACCGCCACCACTACCATCACCTTATTCTTTTTCTCTTTGCGCCAGTACCGGTCGAACAGCTGACCACCACTACTAGTGGTCGGGACGCTGCCTCGCCGCCCGCCCTACTCCAATCCTACCCCATCGGTCTGGCGTTGCCCCTTACCATCACATTAAGCCCCCATTTCTTCTCCGACGTCGACGAGCACCACCTCCAACCCTAAGTCCTTGGCCGAAGAGACGCACCTCCCAAATATATGTCCATTGCTCACCTCCGACTCGGTTTGGGAGTCTACACTCGGTGTCACCGTGACAAGATGCGTCGGCCCCAACTATGGCGAGCTTTGCCTCTCGGTAGTCGATGCAGAGGAAGAGAAGGAGAGGAGGGGGAAGCACACGGGCGAGAGCAAAAAGAGGGGGCGGTAGGAAGAGAGGGGCGAGACGATAAGGCTCTACCACGCGTGGGGGTGGGCCTATGCAGGGACGCGTCACATGGTGTTTGTGTCAGATTGAGATCTAGCTAGTTTCTTGATAGAGAAAGGCACTTACAAACAATACAGTGCCTTGGTCCCCTCCTTCCTATTTTTGCCTGTTGGATCGCAAATCAATGGTCGGATGAACATGAACAAGCCACCACTACATACCCATATCTATAGGACATTGCTACAGCGTTTCGTCTATTTTTTGTTACAGAAACCATGTATTTCATTAATAAAGAATTAAGTTACATGAACAAACACATGTAGAAACTAAAAGACAGACCAAGAGAAAATAGTTGTTCTGAAAACTTTGCAGATAGGATCCTAAGGATAGACAAAAACATGACGATCTCTAGGATTTACTGCACACACTGAAGCCAGCGGCCATCGCCCAACTCCGACGCCGTAGAAGAGACGCCGAGCCTCCACCATTGTCAGATCCAAAAGAGCATCATCATCAACGAGGCTTTGTGAGTCGATAAACATGCCCGTTGCAAGCAGCGAGGCACATGTCGCACGTCGACCGGAGGACGTCCCGGTGCTGTCTTGGGTCCAGATCCGTCGCATCCCATCGACGAAATCGGGGAAGAACGACAGATACACCACCTTCGTACCACCATCCTTGTTTCAGAGCATCCATCTTGCCCTGGTCGTTGTCACGAATAACGATAAACGCCGACGACACACCGATAAACTAATATCACCAGATCTGAAGAACGACGAGAGGACCAAGCCACCTGCTTCACGACGTCGCCGATTAGAGCACCGCCGAGATGGGGAGAAGCAGGGATAAATTATTCCGACGATGCCATGGGACCATCCATGATACACCTTCTACGTACGCAATCTTGTGTGTCTATTTTCATTCCAATGGCCAAGTCTCAAGGCACCGATCAAACCACCGGATTTCAGTCCGTTTGATTTTTTTTTTGAACGGGATAAGGCCTGAGGGCCTTAGAAGCATATATTTATAGTGATAATTATAAAAAGGACCACAAACAATATAGAAATGACAATTTGGTCCTTACATTTTACACACAAGCCCTCAAAAAGAAACTCAAGAAAAGCAATCAAGGATTTGGACTCCACCACACGCTGCCGGCAACCTCCAAGCGAAGGGGCTGGCTGCACCACCGGGGACAAGATGAAGCGTGATTGTCTCTGATGACCGCAAGTTCAAGTCACTTCAAGCCCTGCCAGATGGGATTGAAAAGAAAATGGGTAATGAAACAAGTCAAGCCATAGGATCTGATGATAAGTTGCAGCCCTTCTTCTATGTACTGCTTATGGTTTGTTTGCATCAAATGATAAGTTGTAGCCCTTCTATGTACTGTTTATTATTGCTATTTGTGGACCTGGATATGGCACTAGTGCATTTGTGTTATATGTGTGTTATGAGCTATTTAAACCTGAAATATGATGAATTGGGAATATCTTGTTTTCATCGTGTATGAGATCAATGTGAGACTGATCAGGGTTATATATTTTGAGTAAAATTCTTGTTTTTATACTGTATGTTGTGTAATTTAATCCCAAATTTGGGTCTGATTTATGAATTCATGAAAATATGGCAGCCAAACAAGTTTAAGAATTCATTTCATTTTAGGATTCTAGATGGTTGCCAAACAGGAATATTGGAATTGAAATTTGATTCTTTCTAAATGAAATGAAGGGGGAATGTCATTTTATTTCATTTGCACGAAATGAAATAAAATGAGGGGTGCCAAACGACCTTAGGGTGCATATTACTTGGGGGCCGTTTGATTTGTGGTGTCCCACCCAATCCAAGGACGGAACCGATGGTCGATCACGTCAACGACGAGTCACACACGACTCGCACCGTGGGCTGCGTGAGGCGAAATATTAATTCGTTCCCTGGCAGGCGCCAGCACGACACGCTAGAAAACCATGGGCAAATCAACATTAGCCGTCAGGCATACCATGGGCATGGCGCAACATGATTTTCAGGTTTCTGGAAGAAAGAAAAAAAAAGAAAGTGACACGTCACATCATCACGCAGCACCCGTGCACTCACTCGCACACACACACACTGACACGTAGTACTGGTCAGTACTCGTGGATCGTCCCCATCATGATATATTCTTCTGTCAAGCGAGCTAGAGAGACACTGACACGTAGTAAATCATTTCCCATTATGCTTGTGGATGATGCTGCTGCCCATGAGGATGAGGTCGTGGCGTGGTCCACCCCGCCCCATGCTCTGCGCCCTGCCCACCCAGGCACGGTGGTGCCGCCGGTCCATGGGCCTGTCGCCGCGGCAGGACGGACACGGGCACGCTCCCGAGCACGTTGCGCACGCTGCCCGCACGCACGCTCCAGGGCCACGGCTCCGGCTGAAATCGAAATGCTAGATCCACCGGTGGTCTGAGTGATCACCAAGCTCCCCTAAGAAAGCTGACAATAGTTAATTGATACGCCGACGGAGAGTTCGGTAGGCTGAGACTACTCACCATGCACCTCTCCTATCTATACAAAGATAAATAAACACTGATGCTCACGAAAAGTTCGGTTTATTTCGTAAATCTCTCTGCTCACCTTGCATGGCATATATCCCCGTCGTCTCCCCTTCACTCCATCAAAATGTATGGCTCGGACGGAATCGAAGTAGAGGGTTCACCGGTACTAACAGGGATAGAGGCGGACTCATGCGGCTCGAGCTCGGTGTCGGCCTAGATGTACACGCCCCTCACGTCGCTACGTGCGGTCCCCCACGAGCTGTTCAGTGTCGCCCCCATCTCCCCTCGGTTTGCGCCGACCAGCTGGGGCTGCTCCTAGATGGCACCGGTTGGAGCCTGGTGCTCGTTCCTCCAAACCCATCGAGACCGACGCTGGACTTCGAGGCCCGGGATTATGGGCACGCCATGCACAAGGTCTGCAAGGAAGATAAGACAGACTTGATTTTGCGCGAGGTCGTGCAAGAGTCCATGACCTCTATGGAAACGGACGCCCGTCGTCGTAAGAATACCAAGGAGTTGGCGGAGGGTATCGCCCTGTCCTAGAGAGGCGACATAGAAGAAGGCTATCGAAGCCAATGTCGTACTCCTCGGTATGCAGCTGGCTCGCGTCGTTAGACGCCTCTTGGCTCCCCTCCGGCGATGACGACGCCTCATGTTGCAAGCATGGGGTTTGTATGGATTTGAGGAGAATTGTTACAAACACGAACATTTTAGGAGTGACCGACTGATATATATATAGGGATCAAATTAGGCAAATCCGGTTAGAGATGCTCTAACGACGTAGCATATCTCGGCTACCGCGAATGTGGTTTCTTTATCCAGTCCAGTGGACTTGTCTAGCTCGTGCTCGGTGCAACGCCTATATTTTCCCCAAAGATCAGTACACAAACGAAATATAAAAACAACACGGACTCAATCAACACTTAAAAAAAAAGGAAGAAAAAAAAGTAACAGGTGACCCGGTCTACTCTCGCACCGGCACCCATGAAAGTTCTCACTTCCCGGCGAAGAGCAAAAACGGCCGGAGGAGGCATTGCAATTAATTGCACTCACCCAGGTGCCAGATGCGGTAAAATACTCTCTTCCCCTCTCCCTTGACCCCTGGCTAGCCTTCTCTTTGTTCTACGACTATCGCAAACTCTCTCCGGTCCGGCGGCTGCGCTGCACAACTTTTACTCCTACTCCATCTCCTCTGCCACTTTTGGGGACCTCTCAAATCCAGAGGAAGAAGGCCAGGGAAAAGGGGGGAGAGTAGCTCTCCGTCCAGCCCAAGAAAAAGGTTTCCCTTCCACCTGCCCCCTGTCTCTCCCCCACCTCCTCCTCAATCTCGCCATTTTCCCACCCCGCGAGGCTGGTTCCTGGATCCTAGATTTGACTGCCCGGGGAGGGAGCCCGAAAGTTTGGATTTTTCTATTTCTATCGCATAAGGATTAAGGAGGGGATGGTGGCGTCGCCTGATCTGTCGAGTTTCGCCCTCCCGGACAAAGCCTGATTCGTATTGGTTCCAGTGATCCGGGCGTGTTCGGCTGCTCCTGCCCGTGGAGCCGGGGTTCGTTGGCTAGGCGGCGGGTTTGGTTGGAGATCTTGTGTTGCTGGGTCAGTTCAGGGGCTGAGGATTTGCGTCGTAGATCCCTCTTCCTTCCTGCTGCTGATTTGCGGAGGGTGGGATACTGCTAGGGTTTTGGGAGTGCTCATAGCTTGTGCTCTGGCAAGAAGATGATCAAGCAGATCCTTGGCAGGCTGCCGAAGAAGACAGGGAAGGCCGGCGATGGCCGGGACGCCGCCACAGGCAACGGCAACGAGCCGTCCAACTCTTACAGCGTTGCCAGAAGCGTGGAGCCCGGCGGCGGGAATAAGAGGGCAGGAAATGGGGAACACCTGGCACCAGCTGGCTCGGGCTCTGTCCCGGCGGCGAATGGGACCGTGGTGTATCACTCCAATGAGCCGCTGCCAGCGTTCAAGGACGTGCCGGTCTCGGAGAAGCAGAACTTGTTTGTCAGGAAGGCGACCCTCTGCTGTGCCGTGTACGACTTCGCGGATCCGACAAAGAACCTCAAGGAGAAGGAGATGAAGCGGCAGACGCTTATGGAGCTCGTTGATTACGTCACTTCTGCAAATGGCAAGTTCTCTGAAGTCATCATGTTGGAGATCAGCAAGATGGTGGCCATTAACTTGTTCCGGAGCTCAAACCCCACCCCTCGTGAGAACAAGGCCATCGAAGGAGTTGATATGGAGGAAGAGGAGCCTCTCATGGACCCGGCATGGTCACACCTGCAGATCGTTTATGAGGTTTTCTTGAGATTCGTAGCGTCCCAAGAGACGGACGCAAAGCTGGCCAAGAGATACATTGACCACTCCTTCATTCTCAAGCTATTAGATCTTTTTGATTCGGAAGACCCCAGGGAGAGGGACTATTTAAAGACGATACTCCATCGAATATATGGCAAATTCATGGTGCATCGCCCTTTCATCAGGAAAGCAATCAACAACATCTTCTACAGGTTTATATTTGAAACAGAAAAGCATAATGGTGTTGCAGAGTTGCTGGAGATCTTGGGCAGTATAATCAATGGTTTTGCCCTGCCACTTAAAGAGGAGCACAAATTGTTCCTTCTTCGTGCGCTCATCCCACTTCATAAGCCAAAGTGTGTAGCAATGTACCATCAGCAGCTATCATATTGCATCACACAGTTTGTGGAGAAGGACTGCAAACTTGCTGACACTGTCATCAGGGGTTTACTGAAGTATTGGCCTATAACAAACAGTTCAAAGGAGGTGATGTTCTTGGGTGAGCTAGAAGAGGTTTTAGAGGCAACACAGCTTGCAGAGTTCCAAAGATGCATGGTTCCGCTCTTCCGTCAGATTGCCCATAGCATGAACAGCTCGCACTTCCAGGTTAAATCCCACTAGGCATACACTCAAATTTTGAATGGATGTGATCTTCATTTGTTCTCGTCGTAGTTCATTCTGTATGCTCTTTACTGCCTTAAGTTCCTATTATTTCGTTTGCTTGTTGTTCATCAGTGGACCAACTATGATGTTTCTCACCGATTAAGTTAGTTATACTTTTGTTCCTTGAGTATGAAAAAAGATTGACATCGGTAGACTTTGCATGCTTTGCTACCCTTTCTGTGCATCATGTTTTTCTACTCTGTAAATGGATTTTCAGTTGTTCTGTCATATGGGTAATCTTTAGTAGTTCTGTATAGCAAAGAAATGCTGACAACCTTTATCTGTGATCTACTTTTGAGCATTTGTCTATGGGTTCTAGGAAGTAAGAACATTTTGTTCGGTGATCAACCTCTTATCTTGGAGCACACCACATTAATTGGTTCATTTTGTTTTTAACATGACTGCAACTTTGTTCTCTTGCATTGCATGAAACCCTCCTATAAAAGTGATCTGATTCATCTGTGGTAATCAGACTAGTACTACAAAAGAAAAAGCTATTTCTCTGTGTCCCCACTCCATGGCCTCGTGCCTGTTGGCATTTCATGTAGCAGTCCGTCAGTTGATCCATTCACATGTTAATATCATGACACCCATTCCAATATGGGCAGAACTTAAGGGTGCAACTGATATATTTACTTATTTTCCGTCCTTTTTGTTTTGATTTACCAGTTTCTTTTCTGTTGAAAGCACTGCCTTTACAAAACAAGTTTACATGCTGCTTTTAGGTAAACATGGTGTCTTGTGAAATTACTGTTTTATCGGAAGACACTGTTCATTAGTTTCAGATAGTTAAAACCTGTACCTTTGCTGACTAGCAATCCTTTTCCAAGTCATGTCTGAAACAGATCTTACAGGTTTTGTAAGTTTGGATTTAGGATTTGCTTTCTGCTTGCTAATAATGCTGTGAAATCTTCAGTGATGTGCTACAGGGTTCTCAATAGCGCTAACTGTCATCCACCAAAATAACATTAGGTTTTTATTGCCCCTGTTAACCTAGTGGTTTTCTCCGACTGTATTTACTGGAGTAATTTGTAGCTTACTGAACTTTCCCTCCCTGTAGCTACATCCAGCTTGGTGTATCTGTAAACTGAACTTGTTTGTTAAGCTGTTGCACATGAAACAGTGTAAAGAATATTCAGCAAAAGCATATAACATCCATATTTTCTTCTTGTCTGTTTGTAGGTGGCAGAGCGGGCACTGTTTCTATGGAACAACGACCACATCGAGAACTTAATTAAGCAGAATTACAAGGTGATACTACCCATCATCTTTCCTGCGCTCGAGAGGAATGCCCGGGGTCACTGGAACCAAGCTGTTCGGAGCCTGACGCTGAATGTACGCAAGATATTCTCTGATCATGATTCTGCATTCTTCGGAGAGTGCATGCAGAAGTTCGATGACGACGAGCTCAGGCAGGAGGAATCCACTTCGAAGCGAGAAGCCCTCTGGAAGCGCTTGGAGGAAATGGGTGGTATACCCAACGGCAAATCCAGTCAATAGAATACCCATAGCATACCGCGATCGTGCAATCCTTTGAACCATGCGCGATTCTCTGGAACTTGGGCCATGGTTGTAGTGTTGAATTTTTCTTTTCTTTTGGTTGGTGAGCTGGCTTCCCCCTGTTCTAGGGGGGTAGAGGGTGTATTTGGTTTCGTGAGGATCAAAAGGTAACATACAGCAGCATCTCTGTGAGGTTTGGCATATGTTCAGTGTCATGAATCAGGATTATCGTATAGACCAATAAACAGCGTCAGGTGTTATTGAGGATATGCTCTTGAGGTGGTTTACTTGAATGTCAATGATCATTTTGCTGTCCCTGTATGAGCTAGCATCACGTCGTGTTCTTCATATAATTTTGAGTCCCTCACTTCTGCTGGTGCAGTTCAGTCTCGAGAAAATTACTTTCTCAGTCAGATTATTCTCAAGAGCGGTAACAAGCTGGTCACAAAATGAAATAAATGGATTATCCATCGTATAGAAGCAACTGTATATGCAATTTTCTCTATCCACATATAGTCAAATTACAAGTCAAATTCTCAGATTAAAGAAATGATTTTGCTAACCCACTTCCCTTGTGACCGATTTGAAATGATGCAATACAGCTAGTACTCTTGAGTCTCGAGGAGCTAAAAGCAAATAGTCTTCTAGGAGCTTGAGCAGGGTTCCAGCAATGAGATGCTCCAACACAAAGAAAGCCTACAGGTCAATGACTCGCGATAGCTTCTGGATGCGGTTCAGCAAGAAGTCTCCTTGCTTGATGGTTGACTGGTAGAAGGCGTTCCGCGCATCAGGTCGGTTTGTCTCCAGGACACCGGCAACTTTATCAATCTTGCAGTGAAGCTTCCCAGCAGCAATGAAGCGTGACAATTCTCTGCATCGGAGGCAGAGGTTTAGCACTTTAGCCACATCAATGGTCATGCATGATATCAGCACCAGGACATGCCATGCCAGAAATAACATCAACAAAAATTCTTACTGGTCTATGAAATCAACTGTCACACCGAATGAGACCGCCATCGCTTCCATCGTCACGCTCTTGTATGACTCGAGAAATTGTGAATAGACAACAGCGCGCACTTCGCGCATGAAGTAGCGGAAATGTGGTTGCAAGTAGCGGTCTAACTTGATCTGCTCCGTCAGGCCAGCTGAAAATGAAGATCAAGCAAATATGAGAAATCCGAGGAGCTAATCCCAACATAAAAGCCAAACGTGTAGTACTGATAATCAGAATAAATGCAAGAATATGAGAGAATAGAGCCATTTGTTACTTACAGAATGCCACAAAAAATGACTTGTACTGACAATTGTAGAGGGAATTTAGAAACTCGGATAGGTGAGGTACTTTGCCAATTACAGCCAGGATTTCAGGTGCATCCACAACCTGTCAAAATCCTTGTCAAATGGAAATTCTATCCACATCCAAGCTAACAAACAAGACTTGAAAGGGAAAAGATGAATACGTACCTTTTGTTTTAGAGATACACGGTCCAATGTGATAACACTTGTAAGGACCGTGTAAAAGATGAATGTATCATAGGGGAACAACTCATAGGTCGTGAAAGTAGAAATGGAATCTAAAAATAAGCTAGTAGCCTTCTTGAAATTTCTAGTGGCCATGCAGTACAAGCCTTCATACACTTTCAATCTGTTCTTCCTCTCCCAGTCACCACCCTCCTCAAACAAGCTTCAGTCAGGAAAAGAAGCTTCAGTCAGTATTGGAACTCAAAATGCAAAACAAGCAGAATAGCAAATAGCTAACTACAGGACTTCATACTTACAGTTTGGCCTTGTCGATGGACTTTGAGATGAGATCGAAGTCCATATGGAAAAGGCCAATCTGTAAAGCATAGAAAACAAGGTCCATCTTTTGCCCAACAGCTACAGTCTTCCCTTCAGTAATCTTAAGCTGTTCCAGTGCCTTTTCCTGAAATTTTCGATGTTTAGGTTATATCATAATGTTTCAAACGTGTATTGACAACGTAACACGGTGCGGAGGACATTAGATTATACCTTCTCGCCAACCCTAATGAAATACAATGATTTAGCTAGATGGGCTTCACGCACTTCGCTCTCACCCAAGTTCTCTTCAGCATCAGCGGTCCTTTATGCATAAATATGTGAAGAAAAGCTAAGAACCAAACACAGCATATTGGAAAATCAAATGAAACAGAGTAAGAAGGCGGGAACACTTAAGAGTCTAGATACCAAGAGCACAATTTTTCACTTGGACTGAAAGGACCAATGTTTGCAGTAAAATTTCTGACTGCTTAAACTGCAGCCCTTTTTTGAGATAAGTGATTCAACCGTGCATAGCTCAATTTTCTATTTAGTATTAGCCACTGTTTCTCTACTTATCAAGATCGTCGTACGCCAATAACCTAAACAAGCACAGTTTAGCACTCCATTGACCATTGGTATTGGTCAAGATGAACAAGACATAGGAATGGAAATTCGCTACCATTAGAAGCTCGAAAAGTTAGTTGCAAAAATAGTGTTCAGAAACAAAAGGAGCAGCAAACACAGATGGAATTCCAGCATTAGAGTTTAGACTGTGGGGTTCTCAGGGCTGAATTATCGCAGAATCTATCTGGAGTGGTCAAATTAGGAACAACATATATTAGATGCATCAACGCCACGAATCATTGAAACCTAGAAGGTAGCCTAAAATTCGAGCAGGAAGAGGGTAAGCCAGCGAGATCTGCTCACTTCTCGTCGAACTTCCGGGTCTCCTCCTCGATCCTGCCTCGCATCTCCGCGAGCAGCGCAGGGTCCGTCTCCAGCACGCCGTCGGCCCCCAGCGACTCGTACAGCGCCGCCATGTCTGGTAACAAGCACCTCGGGTCAAATCAAACCCACTAAATCACAGTTGAGGAGGCAGATTGGAGGAGGGCAGTTTGGCTACCATCGGATTTCACCGCGGCGAGGACGTCGCCGCGGAGGCCGACCTTGGCGAGGTCGTCCACGTCCGGCTGCGAGAGGAGGAACAGCTTGTGCGCCAGCACCAGGTGCGGCTGCTGCTTCCCTTCCTCTCCGCCGCCGTCCATCTCGTCGCCGCAGACTCGCCTCGCCCCGCGCCCCGCGCCTCGCTTTGCTTCTGCCGCAAGAAGAGATGGGGGGACTGGGGAGAGAGCGGAGGAGGAGGAGAGCTTTTTTTTCGTGAGCTAGAGAATTTAATTACTGGTACAGTAGGGGAAATACTCCAGATTCGAACCACTGGCCTTACATCTGGTTCCACACGTGTATCTATCCTCACCGTTGATATTACGATCTGATGGCTGTACAGGACGGAGATATATCGACCGAACCGAACCGTAGGTAGAGAAGGCCAAGGCCAAACACCGACCGAGCCAGACAGACTCCACGGACCAAAACCCCCTCCGCGGAAACCCTTCCCGATGGCCGCCGCCGTAGCCACAGCCGGGGCCGACCAGCCGCGCCGGCGGAAGCCGACGCCGGGGCGCGGCGGCGTGGTCCTGCCCGCGGGGCTCTCCGAGGAGGAGGCGAGGGTGCGGGCCATCGCGGAGATCGTGTCGGAGATGGGCGAGCTCTCGCGCCGCGGGGAGGACGTCGACCTCAACGCGCTCAAGTCGGCCGCGTGCAGGCGGTACGGGCTCTCCCGCGCGCCCAAGCTGGTGGAGATGATTGCCGCCGTGCCGGAGGCCGACCGCGCCGCGCTGCTCCCCAGGCTGCGCGCCAAGCCCGTGCGCACGGCGTCGGGGATCGCGGTGGTCGCCGTGATGTCGAAGCCGCACCGGTGCCCCCACATCGCCACCACGGGGAACATCTGCGTCTACTGCCCGGGAGGCCCCGACTCCGACTTCGAGTACAGCACCCAGTCCTACACTGGGTACGAGCCCACCAGCATGCGCGCCATCCGGGCAAGGTGATTTACTACCCACATATGCTGTTCATACATTCTTAGAAATAAACAAGACACGGTTCAGTTTGCATTACAATTGAAAATTATGAACCCGCAAAAAATTACAATTGAAAATTATGTGATTGTGAGACGACTTAGGGGCTAAGGTCTCATGGGACTGTTAATTAGTGCAACCACGGTTCTCTAGTCGTTGACTAGTGATCTATTTCATCACTTGACTTGAAAATCTAAGAGCCACAGGTTGTGTTCATGTATGTAGCCATGATACAAGTATTACTATCATTGTGACCACTTTTGAGAATTTGCTTATCTGAATTTGCAATCTGACGGGGAATAGCAGCAGCTCTGCTTTCACATTTAGAAGAGGAAAACACGTACACAGATAGTTACAATTTGGGAAAGGTAAAGACCAGGGCATCAAACCCCCTATAAACTGCTGATCCACTGGTCAGCCCCAAAAGTAAACACACAAATTATCCCCTCTCCTGCTCAAGCAGCCCAAAATCGTCTCTAATTTGTTTCGCCACACCCACCACCTTGATCCTCTTGACCTTCAAAAATCCTTCTATTATGTTCCTTTCATAAGTGCCACAACACATAACAAGCCAGCGCCCTCTTTTCATTCTTTTGCGCTCTGTCGTAAATTCTCCTCCACAATCCCAAAATCGATCTTGCTTGGAGAGCTGCTGCAGCTATCTCGCTGCCGTCTCGAGTTCTTGATCACATAGCCAGCATGCGGGATCATGAGGCCATCCTCTTCTTTCTTATCTGTTAGCAGTCCAGTTTCTGTTTTTGAGCATTAGCCAGATGAATGATCTGACTTTGCCCTCAACTTTAGTTTTCACACCCTCTTAAGCTCAGATTGGGGCAGATGGCACAAGAAGTGCAGGTCATAGGCAGTCTTTGCCGAGTAAATCCCATTAGCCGTTGTCTTGTCCGGAAAGTCTGAAAGATGAACTTGTTGAAGTTTATCCCAAATGCATAAAGAATTGGTGGAGCTCATAGTCTGAATTGATCCTGTGTAGCCCTCTCATCCACCTGTCATTAGGCAATGCCTCATTGACAGAGATTTAGTTTCCCCGGGACAAACTTCATCCGCGAAGGGGCAGTCGTAGCCTGTGCCACCTCATCTAATCCATCCGACTTTGCAATCGTAGGTACAATCCATATGTGCAGGCCAGAAGCAGGATAGATCAGCTCAAAAGGCTCGGACATAGTGTGGATAAGGTTTGTTCCTGGCCCGAGAGAGTATTTTGCCTAAATTTTAGCGATTTCATGCACAGTCCAGTTATGTTAGATGCATTACAAGTGCAAAGTAATTCAGATATACTCTTCTGCAGGTCGAGTTCATTTTGATGGGTGGAACTTTCATGTCCTTACCTGCCGATTATCGAGATTATTTCGTCAGAAACCTTCATGATGCTTTATCGGGACATACTTCTGCTAATATTGAGGAGGCGGTTTGTTATTCAGAACATAGTGCTGTCAAATGTATTGGTATGACAATTGAGACGTAAGGGTCATTCAATGTCTGTCCATGCTTCTTGGTTGAATTTGAAAATTCCCTGTGATTTTCTCGTGAAACGTCTGATTAGTCTCTTTGTTTCAGGAGACCTGATTATTGCCTGGGGCCTCATTTGCGGCAAATGCTACTTTATGGATGTACCCGCTTAGAAATTGGTGTTCAGAGTACATATGAGGATGTTGCACGTGACACGAACAGAGGCCACACAGTAGCTGCTGTTGCTGATTGTTTCTCTTTAGCAAAAGATGCTGGTTTTAAGGTTATTACTCACTAGCCCACTACTTCCTTCTTGCTTTAGCAATAGCTCCATTTAGGTGTCGTCTAGCTTGACTTATGATTTGTGCAGTTATCCTAATGCATAATGTGTTACCTTTTGGTAGGTGGTTGCGCATATGATGCCAGATTTACCTAATGTTGGAGTTGAAAGAGATATGGAAAGTTTCCGAGAATTTTTCGAAAATCCAGCATTCCGAGCAGATGGTCTAAAGATCTATCCAACTCTTGTGATTCGTGGAACCGGTCTTTATGAGCTGTGGAAAACTGGAAGGTACTATATTTATCAGTGTTTGATACTCTTTTTCTTGCTTGATCTTATGTTCAGTTTTAGGGTTAGAATTGAGAACTTATATACTGGTGACATTTGCTATGTTTCAGGTATAGGAACTATCCACCTGAGCTGCTAGTGGATATTGTAGCCAGGATTCTGTCGATGGTACCACCATGGACACGAATCTATCGGGTCCAGAGAGATATCCCTATGCCTCTTGTTACTTCTGGTGTCGAGAAAGGTAACCTGCGTGAGCTTGCTTTGGCTCGAATGGAAGATTTGGGCTTGAAATGCCGAGATGTCAGAACTCGTGAGGCTGGAATTCAGGTAATGCAGGGTTCCTTGAAGTCACTGCCCCGTTCTTATAGTTAATTAAGGATGTGTCGTCATCATAATTGTTGTGCATCTCCATGTAGGACATCCATCACAAGATCAGGCCTGATGAAGTAGAGCTTGTCAGGCGTGATTATGCTGCAAATGAGGGCTGGGAGACCTTCCTCTCATATGAGGATACACGACAGGTACTTATAGCCTGGCAGCCAATTCATTTCACTTAGTGATGTGAAGATATGGTTTATGCTGCATTCCTGGATAGGCGTTTCTTTTCTAATTTAATTATGGTCAATGCCCTTCTACATGGTTAGGATATTTTTAAACTTGTCCGCATAGTTATTTACATTTTATGTTTCACTTGTACCAACAATTTTTTAAGCTGTTTTGCTTGTAAATGTGCTCCTTAAGATTGCTACTGGTGCATAGAGTTTATCACTGGGTCTCCCATTCTTTTGATCTTATGTAGCATTACTCACAACTTATTTTTGCAAATTCTACAGGATATCCTTATTGGCCTGTTGCGCTTGCGTAAATGTGGCCGCAATGTTACATGCCCTGAACTTGTAGGGAGGTGTTCAATTGTCCGTGAACTTCATGTCTACGGAACGGCAGTCCCTGTCCATGGTCGTGACACAGAGAAACTGCAACACCAGGTGAACCTCTTGTGCGAACAACCTTTTTTATTCTTCCTCAGATAATCAAAATACTCCCTCCGCCCCGAAAAGGATGTCACAAATTTCTCCATCCATGAATGTATCTAGACATGTTTCCCATTTAGATACATTCATGGATGGAGAAATCTGTGACATCCTTTTCGGACGGACAAAGTAGTAAAAATCAGGACGCAAGTGTGCTGTGCGGTGACTGAATGAAATGCTTGCGAAACATGATCTTGCTTGTGCTTTTATCATCGCGTAATTGTTGGCCATCCCTTCTCAGTTTATGATGGTTCTGCTGCTAGATTGTTTCAGCCGGCTAACATTTGTTCTACTTATCATCATTTTTCAGGGGTATGGGACTCTCCTGATGGAAGAAGCAGAACGAATCGCTCGCAAGGAGCACCGGTCAAAGAAACTGGCTGTCATCTCAGGAGTTGGGACCCGCCACTACTACCGCAAGCTGGGTTACGAGCTTGAGGGGCCTTACATGGTCAAATGTCTGGCATAGTTTTGCAACTATGCGACGGTGCTTGTTTTGCACCGTATGCGACGGTGCTTGTTTTGCAACTACAGAAATCAATGTACTCATGCTGTCAGTGTAATGTATTTATAACTTTAGTAGTTCTTTTAAATTTTGTGTCTGCCATCCTTTCAGAGTATTGGGGAATATATGAGCGCATCATAACAGAATGGTGTCATCCATGCATTGAAACTGCTTCACCAAATACCCCTTCAGAACACCTATAAAAAGAACCCTTTGGGACACACACGCGGTGATTTATGTATTTGAAGAGGATGGCACCTGTTTGTTTCAGGCTAGTGAAATGGTGAATACTGAAACCCTCTACCGGCCTGATATTAATGCACCTAACTGATGTATGCTGTGGATAACAGGTCTAGTTCTGTGTACCGAAATAGTCCTTTTTAACGGAGTGTACTAAATAGTCTTGGCAGTTACTCCCTCCGTTCCATATTACTTGACTCCTAAATGAATGTCCCTAGATACATCCATTTGGAAGTCAAGTAATATGGAACGGAGGGAGTAGGAGTTAGGACCCTCCGAACAATCGGTAGGAACGAGTCTATCGAACAGCAGTGAAGTATAACGGGGTATCCGAGAGTTTTTGGTTTCTGGCACAACAATAATCAAATATATTAGAATCAGAATGATTATGATGAAACGGATTACAGATTGGTTTGACTACCTATCCTCCTATGTCTAACAGAAGAAAGGTGCTAATCTAAATAGCAGTTACTTCTTTAGTAAGTACAATCCATCTCTCATTTCAAGCTTCTCATCTGATATTAGACCAGAAAGAAAACTCTGCAGCTGCTGCAGTGATTTATCATACGATGGCTCGGCGCAGAACATCTGGAACGAGTAATATAAGAAGAAATCAATGAGTAGAAATATTGTTAACAGCCGAAATGGGAAGTGGACGAGAAAACAAATGTTGTCTACCTTTAAAGTGTTATGTATCTTGTCCAGTGTCATATTGCCGAAATTGGTTAACATTCCTATGATGAATTTCTGCAGTGCATCCAGATGAGTAAAATGATTGGTTAAATTGCAAAAACTGAGAAATGGGGAGCGAAGAAAAGGGTATGTTGTGAACATTGAAGAAAAAGAATCTCAAGGAGTCAAACCTCATAAACCGTCATTTCTTTCTTAAGTTGTTCCTCAACAGAGGCAAAAGAGCTTTCACCTTCGTCCTCATTCATTTGAAACGCTTCACTGCTTTCGTTCACGATGCTGTTCTTGTTTACATCAGACATGCTATCAACAACTGTGAAGATGTGATCCTCCACATCTGGCCCCACTGATTCAGCCAGGACCCCCTGAAATATATAGTATGCAAATGCTTAGATGAGCTTCTGAAGCAGGTCACATTTAAGAACTTTGCTTGAGATTTAGAGTCATGTATAGCAGGTCACATTTAAGGAAAGCAAGAGCTATGTATTTTCTGCAGATCTTTGATTCAAATACATCAACCATCTAATTCTATCTTACTGAAGTGTAATCGTATAAAAATCATAGTAAAATGATTTAAGAGTACCATTTCATCTATTTTTTTTAGTAATGCCGAGAATCACAATGTTAATAGTGTTTTTAACGTAAAACAATGTTAGTACTGATACCGACAATTGGCTACACATAAACATGAAAAGTATATACATTTGTGCCACACCTTGCTTGTCCAGAAACCTATTCTTCTGTTGAGAGAATCTACAGGTATGCCGATTTCTGTAGCAAGTGTCTTTGAAGTCCAACTGAAAAGATATGATGATTTTAGTTGGATGAGTACACAAAAGATATGCAGAAAGGTAGTTGATATTACCTTGGTTTCTCTTGAAACCGCATTATGATTGCAGCGTGAACAGGTACTACAGTAAACTGCATACTTCTGTCCTCAAATTGCAATTCCAACTGGAAACGAAAAGAATAACCCATAAGAAGAGATACTTCTTCAATCCTCCTAACATATACCCATGAACTTCAAGTTTGAAATCTAACCTTGACCGTCCCAAGATTTTTCTTCCACAATAGCTTTCGTGGAGTTTTTATCTGATGGAATCTTTTTGCAAAATCAGACAGCAATTGATCAACTGAAGCAGGAACTGCAAGATCTTCTGTCTACATTTGTCGCAGATATAGGGGTTTAGTGAATGAGAGAGCACACCAAACAGAGAATACTCACGGTTCGATCCTTCAAGTAAGCAAACTATGATTCTGACCAGGCATATTATTAAGATTAACTACGAATTAACCGCATGCAATGGTAAGGAATCCGTCTTCAAAAACCTTGTTTTACCTCACACCAAAAAGGAGAAAGGTTTTGATGTTGCAAATTATGTATTTAAAAAATAACACACATTTGAGAAAAAAAATGTTGTGATAGAACTGAATCTTAAATTGTTTGTATGAACAGAATAACAAGGATTTGAACATAAAACTGGCAGAAAATTTGTGCCAAGAGTTGATGATATAAACAGTTCTGAAAAAAAATTTAGTTATTGTTGTGGTGCATATCTCTTGGTACAATTTAACAGAGACCGCATCTACCAATTTACAATTGCTCCCGGCTCAACTCTGTATCATAATTGATGTACCATCTTATTTATATTAAAATGCTCGAGTAATTAGCAACAACTCATCCACAGCATGAAATAAATGGGACCAGGTACCGGATTGAGATAAAAAAGTTTACAAGAATACCTGAATTGGTGGCCAAAAGTTGGAAGAAATTATTGTAGCATCAAGAACATCGTGAGACATCTCTGCCTCCTCTTGCCCAGCAACTACCATAAAAAAATAAGGGTTCAAATGCAGGTGCAGTAATAGTTTTTAAAAAATGGTTTCTGAAGGAATATGCAGTATCTCAATGGTACCAGTTTCCATTGTCCTTGATAACGATGTTTTAATATTTGAGTTGGTTCTCTTCGAGTCAATCAAGTCATTAAGCATAATCTCACATTTCTGCATACTGCTCTCACCAAAATGAATCTGCCAAAACAACATAATGATAAGAAAGATGAAGGCTACAGCGAAGGCATAACACATCACGTGCAGTCCAATCAGATGTCTTAAAAACATAACTAAGTATGGGCTAATACGAAAGTTAGTCTTAACCTTAAGAAGTTCCAGCGTGCGGATATCGGAATCTATATCAAAATCAGATTTGCTGAGCAGCTTTTCTGCCAGCATTACACGATATTCATTGACCAGTTGGTCCTTTGAGCCTATTATACTGACCATCAGTCCAAGTATATCAATTTTCCTCCTATTCCTGCTGCCTTTCAATGGATCTGCTTCGACAGGATCAGGTTCCCAGCTGTAAAAGTTGGAAGCACAGTTCTCGATCTTAGAGAAGCAAACTTTCCTTGTCCAGGGAATAAGAGGCGCTATGCTGAATATAAAGAATAAATCATACCTTTCAGAATTCAACCATGCTTGTTTCTCATCAATGTTTGTCTGATCATCATAGTCAGCATTTTCCTGGTTTTCAGCATCCCTGTTCAATTCTTCAAGAAGATTATCACCAGCATTTCCTGTCCCACTTGTGTTCCCTCCAGATCCGTCAGTTAGCATTGTCACTATGCATTTAATAGTGTCTTTTCTACCCCTCAAATAATCCCTAATTGGTTCACCAACTGCTTCCAAGAATACACCAGTGGGGTCAATCGACCGTAGTGCCTTGATAGTGGAAACATACTGGTGCAATATGTCATTAGTTGAGGCACCAGCAGTAAGCAAGCGATATCTCAGTGATGAGATAAATGAGTCAACAAGCTTAGAGTGTTGACCCGTGTACTCCAGACACTGCTTTAGGTCTTCAATAGCAGGAGAACTTCATCGATACACCCAAAAATATCCAGATGTTAAAACATTGCACAAGTTAAGAACGCATGCAAAGTAGCAAGAACATGGAATCAATGTAACAGGAAAGGAACTCATAAGAAAGCTCAGATGTTTGAGATGATCGTGTCAACAAACTTGGTTAACACCTAAGCATGCAAACAAACAGAGAAAAAGGATAGTACAACACATGAAAGGAAATTAAGATCCTTGGTTCAAGTTGGACAAAACAGATCATCAAATATACACTAATCAAGCAATAACTAGATGACCTACAACATGATATATAAGCTCTGACCATATTGCACTTCAATTAAATTAGGATAGACTGAAAGAATACTGGGCCATTAGCCATGATAGATATCAAGACATTGCAGAAGTGGGATAGATCAAGTAACCAAAAACTATGTATACTTGCAGAAGTGATAAAAGTACTAAGCATATTGAAGGGCATAGGCCGAGCTTTTATTAGAAAGAAGAGAAATATACGGGCAGCACTAAAAGTACTCAAGCATATAAAACAATATTAAGATCACCATGCTATTTATATGTTCAACATCGCCATACAGAGGAAAATGACTAACCTCTCAGGGTAATCTACTATAATTTCAAAAAGTTTGCCAATTCTCAGGTCCTGCAAGGTTTCGTAAGCAAAATACTCAAGGCGCATGTGCCACCTCAGAAGGGCTTCTGAAGGAACACCAATCCCTGGGAAGGAAGAAGGGCGTGAGGCTAAGGGTGATTTCAGACCAGATGATTCACTTTCACAGTCAACAGAGTCCCCCAGATATGTCAAAAGAGCATGCAAAAACTGAAGAGGAACAGCCTGACAAGACCAAAAAGTTTGTCAGCACAAGCTGAAGAGCTAAGCATCTAGTGGAAAGGTATATAAACTGAAGACAGAACAGCCTGACAAGACCCAAAAGTTCCATTAGCAAACATGGTTACGAGTAAAAACTGAAGAGGTAAGTAGCATGATGGCATCAACATCTATGGAGAATATATAACCATAAGCTAGTGTCATATTCAATTAGACCGGAAAAGTTATGGCGAAAGTAATAAGATCTTATTTGCTAATCCAACATGCTGAAGAATTGGTAAAAACAGATATCAAACAACTGCAAGACATTGGCAAATATGTTCTGAAGGACACTCAGGACCATTAGGTGCACTGCAGTGACAGCTCTATACATAAACAGTGCATTCCTGTTCCAGTCTGAAGATTGGGCATAAAAGACTAAGCATACAAAATTGAATTTAACCTCAGCAGGCTCGGTTACTTAAGTGGGCTGGGATAATACAAAGGCCTGTGATTTCAAAAGAGCAGTCATGCATTTAACGGATAAACTTTGCAGAATGGTGATATGGACGATACCTGAATCCAGTTCTTGACACACCCGAGGACAGGGATTCTGTAATCATCACCAGCTAGTTCGTTAACTTTAGACTGCAGATGAGAATGAGTTAATATAAGGTTACTGCCAGAAATTTCAGGGCATCTGTGCTAAAATAAGAGATGGAGTAGGTGTTAGGCACGGAAGGGCGTATGGACCTTTAAAAGCCAGATTATTGCAGAGGAATAAGAATCTTCAGTCATTGATGTAAAACCAAGACATCTAAGATCACGGACAACTTTTCCAATGTTCTTAACCAAATTACCACTTTCTGAAATAACTGTTTCTTGACTATCAATGTCCATTTTAGAATCCCAAGCAGAGACATTGCTCCTTCCAGAAAAATCATAACTAGCAAGTTGGTCATTCTCACCAGATCCATCTATCATGGTATTTAGTTCTTCCAGTTTCTTCTTGAAATAGACATTTAGAATCTCTGTAAATTGTCAAGAATTAGTGAACAGAACTTTTGCTGGTCAAAAGCACATTGGTAGACCAATAATGCCATCCCAGGAATGGGAGGTGCCAATACTAGTACCTCAACAACGAACAGAAAATATAATACTCTATGTGTTCTGTTAATTCTCATTGCAAAACCTGACTAAAAGACACAACAACCCACGCCCTAAGGTTCATTAACGGAAACAACAGAACACAGATTCAGTGTCAAACACAAGACTAAAAGACCTTTCTTCTGATAGAACGGAGAAGGAAATGATGCTAACCAGGAAAGCTCAAGGGCAGTGTAGTCAGAAGGACAGATGATACCATTAATTGGTACCTAGGCATTAAGCTGGAACTAGACTCAACTGCTTTGAGCTTTCTGTTCGGTGTCTTTTCCTCATATGATTGTAAAGCGTGAACTAGAACTAGGACACATTTTTCCTGGTAACTCTTTTCCAAGCATACGTCCTCCAATGCTATACTTAAGACATCCTCAGGCCAGCTTTCTTGAACCTGGAATGCATGATTTGAGAGATCATGTTACTGGAAAATACTAAAGAAATAAAACCAGGTATTGGGAGATCATGTCTGAAGTTTTTTTAACCAAATGAAATCAGGTGTCTCATATTAAGCATACTGATGATATTTTTATTGAGATTAACACATCAAGGTTAGGTACATTATCCATGTTCAAACTGCAGTAACATAATCTGATGTTACATACCCCCTCCGTTCCAAAATATTTGATGTTCTGCTTTTATCTAAATCGTATCTAGACACGTTTTAGTGTGTCAGATCACTCATTTCAGTCCATATGCGGTCCACATTGAAATATCCAAAACATCTTATATTTTAGAACGGAGGGAGTATCATTTAAAAGTACACATGCAATTTCAATCACACCATTCCATTACTTCTATCATTTTTATGACTAGTATCTAGTAAATATGTTCACTTCTGAACATATACGGTGAGTATTTGCACACTGAGCATCAAGTATAACCTATATCTTTTCATTCTTGATTTGGCACATGTAAGATTAGATAAATATGTTCATTTCTGAACATATACGGTGAGTATTTGCACACTGAGCGAGTGAGCGTCAAGTATAACCTATATCTTTCCATTCTTGATTTGGCACATGTAAGATTAGACATCCTGGTTATATAAGAAAATTAATAAAAATAAGAAACAGATAAGGACTCCAAATCTGTAAGGAAAATGTGATAAATATCGTTTAAATTTTAAAACAAATGGTTGAACAAAAATTAATTAGGTTTCCCATAACTTACACAGAATTTAATTCTCTCTACTGCAGAGGAATTGCTATAAGGATGAAATTTCTGCCAGAACGTCTTGACTGCATTGTTTTTAAATGTTTCCTGCACAAGACAGGTTGACAATGGAAGTTGGATTAAAGAATACACATCATCAGAAACAATGTAGTAATACAAGGTGAGAAATTCAGCGAAGCTTTCAGACTACATAGAGTCATCAACTAATATGGCATATCAAGACTAGGTGTCTGCTAGTCAACAAGAACTGAAGAAACAAGAGGTCATAGAACATGCCATTACAGTTGCCAAAGATCTCCTGGTTAGTTTGCCAAAATTACCCTTAATCTACAGGGACATTCTATCATACAACCTACCTGACACCTGTATTTTGTCTATCTCTTTCTCTTTTTAGACACCTTATGGACAGATGGAAGACAGATTGACCGCCTCATGGACAGACGACAGAAGGAAAGTCAGATCAGGAGCAGCGAGTCTTGACAAATACTACTGGAAACAAGTGCTGGTCTCGATAGTTTTCCATCTTGCATTAGTGTATACTATGGCATAGGTCAAGCTTCAAGGCTTATGGTCCTCACTGACTATAGCTCATTAGGATAGACGAGCTCGTTGATCTGCATTACTAATGGAACAACAAACTAAACACTTGAGAAAGCTAAAGAAAGTTCGCAAATCACATCAGACACTGCAGCACGGCTACTCAGCATTTGATGGTTATAGCCTCACAAGGACCTCCTGTTATGCTACATCGAGGGTTAAAAAATAATGAAAATGGCACCGACAGCTCTCAAATCCATCCCAGATTAGCAATATAGAGCTAGGAAACAGTTATGAATTGCTTGTTAGGATTGACATTTTTAACAGAGTTGATCATTTCAGCAAACTGTCGTTCATGTTTAGTTGTGATTCCAATTCAAATATCTGGGATCTCATCTACGAGTTGAATAGATCCCCAACTCTCTTTGCTACATGTAAAGTTCATTATGCTGAAGAATGGGCTTACGACGCAAAGAGCAGCCAACGTCGTTCTCATACTTATAGCAGAACCGGAGGCAGGTTAGTTGTTCCAATGCAGGCTGACAAATCATAAATCCGGCATTGCAACGCTTGACTACAATTCATCCAGATTTTCACTGGCGCATTTTCACAAACACACGTGTGGGCCCTTGATCTCGAGCCCCGTACTCCCACACTATGGCCTGCGCAGGCATTTTTGCAAACACCCAGCAGGCAACGCGATCCGTATCGCAAGTTCCCAACCCGTGCGACGAGGAAGAAGCAGCACAAAGCAGTAGAGGTGTGGGTGTGAGGGAGCGGGAGTTGCGGACCTCGAGATTGTGGAGGAAGTAGTCGCGGACGAGCGTGGCGAGGCCGCGGGCGCAGAGGTCCGCCACGACGGGCGCCAGGCGCGGGCCGACGGAGAGGTCGCCGGCGCCGCCGACGAGCTCCTCGGTGAGAGAACAGAACCGGGCCCACGAATCGAGGGCGCCGTCAGAGTCGTCCAGCCGCATCGCCTCGCGGCCCCGGCCGAGAGAGAAGCAGGAGGAGACGGGACGGGGAGGAGGCGCAGCGCGCGGGAAAGCTCCAAAGTCGAAAGGGGGAAGGGCGCGACGCCGAACCGAAACAGGGGGGAGGAGAAGATCGCGTGGTTCGCTTCCTTTGTCGTTTGGCTCGCGTGCTATGTGCGGCCGGACACGGTGACGGTGTGGTGTGTGTCCTTTCGACGAACCACTGCCCGACCGATTGGTTGGCTCGGAGTTGCTATGATGCCCACCCCAACAAGTAAAACAACAACCCGACCAACTAAACATGCGATGCATCCGGTAACCTTTTATCTTACCAGAATCTTTCAACTATTCAACATCCGAAATTCGATATTCCGTGAAGTATTAATCCAACTTTTTTTACTCTTTCGAATGACCGTGTTTTACGCAAAGATGAAAATTGCGCGCCTTCGTGATGCATTGTTGTAGGGTGAGATGCACCACAACAACGAGAAAGAACAAGAGGTACGAGGAGAAATTTACCAAACGTCATACGGGTGCCC
>QRDG01000150.1:4569151-4601217 GCA_012064385.1 Puccinellia tenuiflora | reverse complement strand
CCCATACACCAAGATGGGAGGAGACACTCTTCGACATATCTTCACATGGCCTTTATCTTGATGATGATCACCACGTGACGCCATCCACCATGGACAACATAGGATCTTGATCAA
Organism: Puccinellia tenuiflora; assembly: GCA_012064385.1. Taxonomy (NCBI): domain Eukaryota; kingdom Viridiplantae; phylum Streptophyta; class Magnoliopsida; order Poales; family Poaceae; genus Puccinellia; species Puccinellia tenuiflora. Next base: position 4,601,103 of record QRDG01000150.1, on the reverse strand, counting down.
CAAATGATCTTCTTCTTCACATGCCCTACTCTTGTACGTTGATCAACTTGCACTTAGCCTTGATCAACAAATAGTCTTCTTCTTTTAGCCTTGACTCCAACATATGGAGTCAAAGCATTCCTATGGACCAACACTGCAAATATAACTTAAAACACACATTAGTCCATAGAGATTGTCATTAATTACCAAAACAACACATGGGGGCAACCATGCTCTTTCAGCCTCCTTCTCCCACCCCAGCTCGCCTCGTCCCGGCCGGCCGTTGCTCCGGCCTGCTCCTCCACCTCGCCGCGGCCAGCTCCTGCCTCGCCTCCTCGCCGTCGGCCGCCCCTCCTCGTCCTGGAGCTCGTCCCCGGTGCGCTCTCCTGCCCGACCTCCACCTCCCGACGGCCTCCTCCATGACCGGTGTGGTGCTTGTGCTGCTCTGCCCGGAGTTCCACCGGTGGTGTTGTTCCCGTTCCCCGACGTGAAACCCGGTGCTCTTCTCCGTTGCCGGTCGTTTCCGATGTGTCCGTGTTTCCCGATCCCCGTTTTTCCGTCATGAAGCACCATGAAGACGATCCCCGTTTTCATCGTGAAGCCGTTACCGACGCCAAGGTCTCCGTGGATGCACCAGCCGCCAAGTTCTCCGTCTCCGATGCCGTGCGCCGGAACCCGCCGAGTTCTCCGATGTCGGAACCCCGTCGACCCGAAGAACGGAACGACAAGGACTACTTCCACGATGACCGAGTACCCCGACACCGGAAATGCGACAAGTTCTCCGTGTGGATGTCCGTTTGTGTCGGCCGCCTTCGTGCGTGTCCGAGAAGACCGGTGCCCGACCTCCGACCGCCATGTACCCCGTTGACCCCGAAGCCCGGAACACCAAGATCCGCCACGACGACGACCCGAGTACGACTACTTCCACGACGTCGACTACCTTGACTACTTCGACTCCGGGCGAACGACTACTTCGACTACGACGACTACTTCGACTACTTCCTCCCTGATCCGAAGACGGTGGCTCCGAATCCGAAGATCCCTCGAACCGATGTGTGACCCCAACCCTAAACCCTATATACCATATATGCGTATCTTATAAAATCATGCATCATTAATTAACATCACACCTATATCCATTTAGTCGAATTAAATCAATTTAATTATGGGGTTTGTCCGGTGCATCTATATTGTGCACCGATCCCATTTAAAATGATTTGCCATGTGTTAGGAAATAAAATTGGATCGCATTTAATTTGTCATGCATCATGTCATCAACATGCCGCTTCTTTTGCCTTAGTAGTAAAATGCATCTTTTCCGTTGCCCAGTGTTCGTTGCTTCTTTGGGAATAGGACGTTGAGTTGATGTGAGCAACGACAGGTTCTGCTACCTCTACCGGATTGCAGGCAAGTGATACTCCCTTGCTATCTTTGCTTGTTTTCTGTCTCTTACTCGTCCTATCTTTTGTTCCTTGCTAGCCTTATGTTACGATGCTTGTGTCCTGATCCTATTTGCATGTTTACCTGGTAGCCCTGATATAGCCACACCTCCACATCCTATTACCTGTTGCTTGTTTACCTTGTTAGCCCTGCGAGTCGTAGTGCATGCTTAGGTGCTTTGCTTGAGTCCCGTTATCTCTCTTTTCTAGTCTTGTTCTTAACATGATAGCTAGGCTCAACTAAAATGGTAATCTTTAATTTCTGTTGCGATGGGAATAATTTAATAAAGATAAGGCACCGGCGGAAGGCCAATCATGGTGATTTGTTCTGCTAGTGTCGCCTAGGACCCGAGTTCTTTTCCACTGATCCAAGACTGAGCGCACTAACCACATGTGGGAGTTCTATGGACCTCCCCGCAATCTATTACCGGATCCTCAAACCTATCCAGATGCCACAAGTAGTTCGGGTGTTTCGATAGATGTTGCGGACTGTGCGTTAACCACATGTGGAAGGAGGGGCAATCGTATGAGTGTTCCCTCTCGAAGCCGTTCACGCAACGGTTAGGCCCACCTCGGAGCTTCGGCTGGACTTTCAAGATGGATCAGACCTAGCTAGGTGGCTCCCTAGACTTGTTTGTAGAGAAGGGAAGTATTGCGTCGAACGCTCCACCGGTACACCTCTAAGCGAGAGTTTCGATGCGTGTGGGTTCATTGGTGCATCCCTGCAGGGTGAAATCTTTTTCGAAAAGCCGTGTCCGCGGTTATGGACGACTTGGTGAAATGCGCTGGCTAAAAAGATCATAGACAACTTACACCTATTAATTATAATTTGATTAGTAAGATAGATTACTTGAATAATAACCCATAAAACTTGTCCACCGTGTGAGTTGCCCTGATTGCTTCCTCGTGGGTGGTTGATCGAGGGAGTAATACTTGGGCGGGTTTTTGATGTGCTGAGTAGTATAGTTGGTTTCTTATGCGCTCTCTTACCTTGTCTCTATAGACGAAAGTTGTAGTGTGTCTCTATAAGTTGTTAGTGCTGCTTGCCGCCTCAATCGCTAACCCTCTTTCCCCGGAATTCCAGCTTTGATATCTTGTGAGTATTACTTGCCAGTACTTCTACTAGTACTGACCCCTTCGGGGCTGCTATTCCAATGCAGCCGACAGGTTTGAAGTCTGACGACGTTAGCTTGGGAATCCCTCCGGCTTGGCCTGGGCAGAGATATGGTGCCTTCGTTTATCTTCAGGACTCTTAGTCCAATTTGTTTCTTGTCCGTAGCCGGACGCTACCCGCTTCCATTGTTATTTTGGATCTTTGTATTGTATCTTTGCTCTTGACTCGGTGAGTCGTTGTTGTATATATGTTCTTTTGTGGGTTTCATCGAGAACTGTTGTAATGTTATCACAATTCCACCCGCATAACGTGTGTGTTGCGACGTGCACGTTATGCCTGGTGGGCATCCTTTAGGATCGTTATTATGCGGATTTGGCTGGAACGCTCAAGTCTGCATAGTATTGATCTTGGGGCGTTACATCCTATGAACCATAGGTTTGATGTGTTGGCCGGAGATAGAGATATAATTGTTGTATATATATGCTTAGCTATGCTTAGTCGAATGTTATATTGTCCGTTGATTAAATTCCATAATTATGATGTTGATGGAATGTTTATGGTGGTTATTGGTGATGCTTAATTAAAATGCTAAGAAGGCTTGGATGAGTTGCCATCGGGGATGGTGGGTTGCCTCATTCTTGCCCCTAGGTGCGAGTTCCTGTCTTCGGAACCAAGGTTTGAGCGTGCTGCCATTGGTGGGGGTATGGGCTCCTTACTAACTGAATAACTTGTGCGGGCGTATCCAAGGGTCCTCTAGTTTGCTATTTCCATTTGCGTGTGGGTGTGTGAGTGGAAAAAGAAACGATGAGGATGATGGTGTTTAGGATGTGGCGATGGGGGCAGGGGCTGAAATAGGCTGGGTAAACTTGTCCTGTCGCCACAGATGACTCTTGGATAGTCTCATGCGAGGTAAAGGTTTAACCGCGCCCACTTGCCAGCTTTCCCCGGAAGAGAGCTAACTAGGCGAGCCGGACGGTACCAATGGGTAAATTAGTACACCCCTGCAGGGTTTAATCTTTTCGAAAAGCCGTGTCCGCGGTTATGGACGCCTTGGGAATGGATTTACGGGATCATAGTAAACATGAAACCTAATTAAAATTTGGCAGCTAGAGGTTGCATTTCAACGTGTGATAAAAGGTTCATTTACTCGAGGGTGATTCGAGGGAGTGCCTTGGTGGAGATGAGAGGTTCTGGTTACAAGTTGGTTCAATGAGAACCGAAGATGAAAGTTTACTCTCTTATCCCCTTTCAAAAAACATTCTGAGTAGTCGATGCCATTTGAGTCACTTATGTCTTTTATAAAGAAAAACTAGCTTTAAGCAAAATAACCATTATACAGCTTTAGAGCCTTGTCATCATTGGGCCTATATCGCCCTACTAAACTTGCGAGTACGTCGTGCTCAGTCTCTCCTTGTTGATTATTATTTGTTTCAGAGGAGGACGACACCGAGCAGACAGGTGGGTTCTTCGTGAACATCGACGAGTAGTCTGGGGTTCCCAGGTGGCAGCTTGAGACGTCCTGGAACAGGCTGGCACGGGATGTTTATCTGTAGACCTCTTAGGCCATATTTTGGATCTTGTTGTTAGACAACACTATTTCGCTTCCGCATGATGTAATGATGGGTCTGTGACCCCTGTGTGATTTGTATCTTTCTCATATATGAGTTGCTATATTATCTCTTTGTGTCGTAGAGTCTGTGATGTGCCGGTTGTTCTGCAGTCTTGATCTCTTCATTATGCATGATAGCTATGTCTGAGCTTATGGCATGATCGAAGTGTTGCGTTGCCGATGATCCATTCCGAGCACGCCTGCCAAAGGTTTTGGCCTGGGATTGCTAACCCCAGTAACTTTCGATTGTGTAGCATGACCGGTTGCACATAGCGTCATTGTATAGTTCTGGGGTCGGGACGCTACAGAACTTCAGATGCATCACGACTAGATGCTCGTTAACCCTTCCGCTGATGAACTTGCGATGTAATATTTTGGGAGGTGGTATATATTAACCCCTCCGCTTCAAACCTATGATCATATTTCTGAACATGTCTATGCTATGTTCAGTATTTGTGAATATGTGTATGTTTGTGTGCTGGGTAACCTCACCACTCTTGATATGAGGTAATCATATCCGACTATAGAACGCAACCAAACAGCAGTGTTTGCACAAACCTTAGCCCCAAGGAAACTTTGCAGGCTACCAACACAACTAACACCCGATCCGTACCCTCGTGCAACGAATGGACCATCGAGCAACCAAACGACATGCATAACATGGTCTAGAGCCTGCATTAGTCGGACCTGGCCCTGCACAGCCTAGTCTGGCTGGGCGCAGAAAAGGCTGCAGGCTACCAAGCGCGCCCTAGGTTGTTAGAATAAAAAGCGAAGTTCTCCTTCTACGACGAAGGAATTGTGTGGCCTTCTTTTCATTGGATCAGATATAAGTGAGTACACCATGAATACAAGGGAGTAGATGTAGTTGCGAGGGATACGTAGGTGAGGCGAGAGAGACAACAAACTGCGAGGACCTTCTTTGGGCTTGATGAGGTGAATCCCTCATGAGTCGCGACGGTAGCCTCCTATGAAGTATGAACAATACTAGTATACCACCCGATAGCTTGGCTCGCGAATCTGGAGAAGGGCTCACATGAGGCTGCAACCAGGGCAGGGAGAGGTCACGGCCGAGCGCATGAACGCGTAGCGACCGATGCCACATGCGCGCAAAGTTGCAAGCAGTGGCGACCAGAAACCCTAGGAGCTCTGGAGGAAGGGCAGATGCTTATGGTCTTGTGGCGAGTGGAGAGAGGAAGGAAGATCATATGTAATACTGCGGAATTCTATTGATAATTGGTGATTACATTGTGAGCCCTTGGGCTATTTATATAGTAGAGAAGACTTGGGGGCTAAGGGAACTAGGAGAGATAGACTAGGATTATAGGAGAGATAGACTAGGATTACAACTCTAATACTACCAAACCAAACCTAACGTGATATACTCTAACACCCCCCCGCAGTCGGATCGGTAGTGACGCGAACAGCAGGAGCGTCGCGGATGGTCTGACTGGAGCATAATCCGAAGTAGAGGGAGCCGAGGTGATAGCCCTTGATGCCGATGTCGATGTCGTCGAGGGTGTGGGCGCTGTAGTCGTGGTAGATGGTGCCGTTGGTGATGTAGTCGCCGTTGATGAAGTCGATGAGGTTGTTGTTGTCGTGGTGTTGTGATCGATGTCGTCGTTGAGCCTTGGAGAATTCGTCGTAGTGTTGTAGTAGACGTAGTTGGAGTAGAGGAAGTCGAGGTAGTCGACACGCCTTGCCGAGCTTGCCGGACTCGGGAGTGCGCCGGGAACGAAGGCACGAGTCGGTGTTGCCAATACCGGACGTGCGAAGACAGGGACCATCATGAGCCATGCGAGCCAGAGTTGGAGGGATCAGCAAAGAAATTCTCCGTGACCGGTCGGTGCGTAGAAGTTGTCCGCCGTTGACGCCGGAGTAGACGAAATAGTTGCAAGAAGAAAATTGTTAAAGTAAAAATAAAAATAGACTGCAACTCTGGCGGCGAGGTCGTGGTGGACGAAGACGATGAAGTATTTGTTGATGAAGATTGAATTGTAGCGGTAGTAGATTTCCGGGATTAGACCCGTGTTTTCCGCTTGTAATCAGCGCGGCGTCGCTGGTGGAGAAGTAGAAGATTTCTGGCGTTGACGATGACCACGATCGGTGGTGGCGGCGACGATGTGATTATGTTGGTGTAGATGGTTGTCGGCGATGATGACCACGGTCGGTGGTGGTGCAGCCCGATGTTGACGGCGAGGCGCGTACTCGGTTGACGTTGTCGAAGACAAGCCGGCTTGGTGGCGATGCGCGGACGGAGAAGTCGGTGATGGTGCGTGAAGATGTTGCCGGTGATGAGTCGTCGACTTGGTCGGAGTAGAGGCGCGCGATGATGACGAGCGGCGGTGGGCGACGCAATCCGATCTATGATCGGCGAAATAAGAAGAAACGCCGGTCAAGCGACCGGCGAGAAAATTGTGACGGAATAGTTTACCAAGATCTAATCTACTTGCGCAGCCCCCGGCGGAGAAGATCTCCCCGGGGGCGGCGCGGCGGAAGCGGTGGCTAAACCTAGGCCGAGGAACGAAACTGCTCTGATACCATGTAATACTGCGGAATTCTATTGATAATTGGTGATTACATTATGAGCCCTTGGGCTGTTTGTATAATAGAGAAGACTTGGAGGCTAAGGGAACTAGGAGAGATAGACTAGGATTACAACTCTAATACTACCAAACCAAACCTAACGTGATATACTCTAACAATACACAATGCTCATCTCGTAGCAGATGGTCTCAGAAGTCTCGCAGCTAGCCCAAGGTACTCCTTCTGTTCTAAATTAGTTGTCTTTCATTTATCAAAAAGTGGATGTATCTATACTTGTAACATGTCTAGATACATCCACTTTTTAACAAATAGAAGACAACTAATTTGGAACGGAGGGAGTACAACTTAAAGTAATTTGTCGGTACATGGACCAATGGATGACAACAATGACCAAAGGGAGACACAACATTCTCTAGCTTACAAAACTCGTACCCAATCGACAATATCTCTAGAAAATCAAAACCACAAGTTGATCGACTCTAATCTAAGAAAATATACTTTCTTGAATTCAGTCGAAACCATTTCCAGTTCACCAAACATTTTGTCGAAGTGGAGACGCAACAAACCTAAATCATCTGGTTTTCCAAATTTGATTTCTACAAAAGATATCTAGGAAAATCAAGACCATATCTAATTTTTTAATCCAAATTTCAGAAAATATTCCTTCATGAATTCGGTCGGCCTGGTATTGGGTCGGAATCCGGAAACCGCCTCCAGCTCACCGGAACCCGGAAACTTCGCGGCCAGGGAAACGAGCAGGAAAGCGTGACCGCGTCGGACACCTCATCCACACGTTTCATATCCAGCGCGTCCGATATAAAAGCACCAGCCCCCCGCCGCCCCCGCGATTCCTCACTCGCCCGACGCCGCCCCCCTCGCAAAATTCCCCAATCGCCTACCTCCGCACCAGCGGCGGAACCCTAGCCCCGGCGCCACCTCCAGATCGGGACGCCTCTCCACCGGCAGAATCGGCGGCTCCTTCCCCGGCGCAAAGCTTCGGAGGCCGTGCTGCTCGGCGTCCCCGGTCCAAGTTCTCCGTCCGCGTCGTCCACCCGGCGGCCTCGTCAGGATTCGCGCCGCGCCGTCCGAGGGATTCGACTCCGAGCTATCTCCAAGGGATCCGCGAGCCGCCGCCGCCGCCGATAGCGTTAGATCGAATCCGATCTGTAACGCTCTGCTGTTGCTATCGTGTGTATATTTTGATCTGAGAAATTTCCCTGGGCCTTCTCGTTAAAAATTTGTGCAAAAGAGAGGCCTCTAGGAATCAAAAAAAGAGACTCCGTCATGGGTGTTGTGTATTACAAATATAAGAGTGCAAAGGAAACTTATTCTGTGCCATTGCCCTATTCTTTTATATCTGTTTCTGAACTCAAGCAGCTCATCTTGACGAGTAACCGTCATGGCCATGGCCGTACCCGTGGCCGAGGCCCCAGGGAGGATATCGCTCTCTCCAACGCCCAGACTGGCGAAGGTTCGTATTAACGCCGATTAGCTTTATTTAGGTCATGATTTTTGTACAACCGCATTCAAATCTGTAAATTTCGCGCAATATGGTCATACTATGGGCTTACAGCCTCATATGATGATTGCAGCATCGGCAATCTGTTTCAGGGCCATTGCCTCTTGAGATCTCTGTGTTTTTTACTAAATGTTGATTATGTTGTTTTAGGCTCTCTAGTGTGTGTATTAGGATTTGTGGATTTGTGTAGTAGCTAGGTTAGGTTGGATTTGTGGATTTGTGCATACAAGCACCTATTTTACCATCAGGAACAGTGAGTACCATCAGAATATATTGTTTGAAGCCATCTCGGTTAATCCTAACAGAGCCAAAATATATGAAAAGTGATACCTGCTCTCATTTAAGTTAAAGATTAAATAGGTTACTAGAGGCCTCTTGCAAGATACACAGATGTATCTGTGACGTGTGCGGAATCTAAAGATGCAACCTTCTATTTGAATGATGTTGTCTGTGTGCTTATGTAGATGTTAAATGTTTTGTTGCATTCCATGATTTATCAATCAATGGTTTGACATGCCTCATTTCAATCTCTAATGTTCATTGTTCATTTTATGGTTCTGTACACGCCGATGGTCAGTTTTTGGGATGCTCTTTGGCATGGTGGTCAATAATAGTCTGTATCTGGATGTGCTCATTTGTTTGGGGAGATATACTATGACCGCAATGGTGGTCTCTTAATAAATAATTAGGACTACTATTGTAGTCAAAGAGCTGCTATACATGTTCCTTGGCATCTTTTTGGGATATGGTTCATAGGGATGGAGATCTCCCATACGTATCTGGGCACTCTGTTTTCAGCCAGTGGATTTCTTTTTTCTTTTTGCAAATTGTGATCAATTCACGTTCTTTTCTTTTCACATCCTGCGCATCTCCATAGCTCTCAGTTTCCCTGTTTTCTGAACATAATTCAATATGTTATTTCGCCATGTTGTGCTGGTTTTTGAAGATCTTAGTTTCAATTAAAACATGCTGGTGTTGTTGCTTAGTTTTGGTTATACAGGAGGGGTTTGTTTTGCACTTGAAATCTAGAAGGGTATTAGTGAAATGCTTTGACATTTCTGTTTTTTGTGCTTGTTCTTGAATGCAGAGTATGCAGATGAAAATGCCATGATACCACAAAATGTAACTGTCCTGGTCCGCCGAGTTGCTGGGCAAATGTCAGAGAATATCGTCGTATTCTCATCGTAAGTCACTATTCCCCCATTTGGATGAAATATTTTGGTCAGTAGGATTAAGTGATGGAACTGTGATAACATGTGAAATTTGCTACCTTTAAGTTCATCATTATGATGTTAATCTCTCTCTCTCTCTCCAAACAGATTCTAATTTCACTCTTACTTTGCGTGCTCGAGATGTCTTCTGCATACACTAATATTGTACGACTAATTGCAGGCGGAAAGTCATAGAAGATGGTTCTGTAGCTTCGAACAGATCAGTGGTTACTGAATCAGTCTCAAAATCTTGTTCCTCTACAGAAGTGCAAGATGAAGATGCTGCAATTGCAGCTGTGATTGATGGAGCTGAACTCAAATGGTTAGAATACAGAGTTCCCTTACCTTGCATAAATCTGTGCCTAGATATTTTGGTTCCCTGTCTAATGATCATATTTAATGTTGCATATAGGGAAGAGCAACCATTTAAGAGAGGACAAGCTGATGGAAAGTTTACAGGGCGCCATTATGGTAATGCTGCAATTTCAGTATCATGTTCTTTTGAGATACAATTATACTTCAAGACCAGGCATATAGCCTTAAAAGGTTCTCTTAAAAATCAAAGCTATAGTTATAATTATAAGAGTGTAGGTGTTGAAGCTTTGCTAGTATGTGTAGTTATGATGAGAGCCTTCGAACAAACAAGATTTGCATGCGAGTTGTAGATTTCCATGGTTTTCTATATGTGAATTATATTACCGCACAAGATGTTTGCATCGTTTTGTTAATATGGTTTTAATATATTATTTAACATGTGCATTGTTTAACAAATCTTTCTAATTGAAGGTCATGGACCGCTGGGAGGGGAGGCACCTCCGCCAGGCTATGTGTGTCGCAGCTGCGGAGTTGCAGGCCATTTCATTAAACATTGCCCACAGGAAAGCCATGCACCTCCACCTGGCTATACCTGCTTCAGATGCCAAATTCCAGGGCATTTTATTCATCATTGCCCAACCATTGGTGATCCCAAATTTGACGACTACAAAATTAAAATGTCTCGTTCTCTTGCCCCGGTCGTATCTGCATATCCTGTTGATGGCATCCCAGCTGCATCTGTGAGTGTTGTTGATGACTTGCCAGCAGAACTCCACTGCCGACTATGTAATAAGGTGATGGCAGATGCGGTGTTAACAAGCAAGTGCTGCTTCGACAGTTTCTGTGATAAATGTAAGCGGATTTCATGTATTCCATCTGTATATTTAGAAGCATTGTATGATGGAGCAATGCATTATTCAAACATTCGATATGTGTTAATGCTCCAATTCTTTTTAGTTAATAGCACTAGTTTTCTGTATCCAGTTTATGCTTCAATAACACTAGTCAGCACTATCCCAGTTTACACTTCAATAACACTAGTCTGCACTATTGTTTTCTGTGTCCAGTTTATGCTTCAAACTGGATGAGGAATAATAACTGTCTGTTTAACCCCTCAGGTATTCGAGATTACATCATTACACAATCGAAGTGCATTTGTGGAGTGAAGGTACTTGCAGATGACCTCATTCCCAATCACACACTCAGGAGCACGATCAGCAATATGTTAGGAACAAGGGCTACCAGCACCACTGCAAGTGGTACAGGGAAGCACAAAAGTTCTTCGGGCAGCAACCCTGATCCCAAGTTACAGAGCCCAGCCACCTCGGCTGCTTCGGGAAGGGACTTGAAGCAAAGTATGGACCACCTGGTTTCATCAGCTTCCCCTGACGCAGGTGTTGTCCAGGTTGCCAAGGAAGAGGATCAAGTGGATCGCCCTCAGAAAAATTTGGATCTGAAAAGCAAAGCTGAAGGCTCTGTAGGATGTTCAGTGGAAAGAGCTGTACCAATTGCCGACCCCCAACAAAAAGATGTCAGCGAATCAACCCTGAAGGGCAGCATGATCTCAGGGACCCTAGAGACAAAAGTTGCCAGGCCTGATCAGTTGAAGAAGAAGCGAAAGAAGGCAGACTCAACTAAGATTGTTCATCCAAACAATGCTGACTATGGTTACAACGTTCCATTTGACCCTGCATATTGCAACCCTTTCAACGGTGGATATCCTATGGCAACTGACCCATACATGTACGGCTCAATGGGCTATGGTGGTTACCCTATGGGTCCGTTTGGTGTCAATCCCTTTGGCAATATGCCACCGCAGGTTCCCTTTGGCAATATGCCACCACAGGCTCCCTTTGGCAATATGCCACCGCAGGCTCTTGCCATGCAAGGCTATCCAGCAAACTATCAAAGGTATATTACCAATCATATTGAACTTGTTTTTTCACTTTTGCTAATAGAAATGAACATAGACAGACATAAATCCAGTCAGTGGTACAATTTGGTCTTCTGTGTCTCTTGATCAATCTTAATGCTAATAATATGTCATGTTCTTTTAGCTGGGAAACCCATCCTGCACACCGGGAAGCTGAAGCTGCTGCACGCTCGAGGCAGGCATCTCACCGGGAAGCTGAAGCTGCTGCACGCTCGAGGCAGGCATCTCATCTGGACGCTGAAGCTGCTGCACGTTCGAGGCAGGCACCTCACCGGGACTCTGAAGCTGCTCTGCGTTCAAGGCAGACTGAGAGGCCAAAAGACACTGGTTCTCGGCCCCGACCATCAGAGCGCAACCAGCGCTCGCGTTCTCCTCACGGCAGAGAGTCCAGGAGCAGGTCCCGGTCAAGATCGGATAGGAGGGACCATGGACGTTCTGACAGAGCTTCCAATGGACGGTCTGACAGAGCTTCCAATGGACGGTCTGACAGAGCCTCCTATGGACGTTCTGACAGAGCTTCCAAGGACTACGACGAGGATCACTATAGTAGGAAGAGGATGCGCGCCTCTTCTCCAGCAGATGGTGACAAACATAGCAAGCGGACGTCCAGACACAGTTCTAGGAGTCTCGCACGTGACGATTCAAGCGACGATGAGCAGAATTTCAAGAGGAACTGGGGACACAGATCATCAGTAACCATGGACGCTAGGTCCTGAATAAAGCTTGTCTGGAGGATCTCTTTCGGCATTGAGGATGTCCAATGCTTGGTGATACTTCTTTTACTACTCGTGATTGTATGTCTCAGAAAGCAGAGGGTGACTCAGAAAGCAGAGCGCAAACTACATTCCTGTGACGGAATTGTAAACTATTATTATACCGGATTATTATCTTGCGTTCCCAGCTCTCTTTCTCTGTAATGAAATGTTTGCAAGATGAATAAAATTATCCTTCGCTGTTGTGATATGCATTTCGGAACTAACTTTTTCTTCTTCTTTTGGAAAATGGCTGTCACCCACATCTGCTTATACTCCCTATGGTTTACGAAGTGCAACTTTGATCTTTACATTTCAGAATGGACATGATATAATCAAGACTAATTTTTATTTTTGTGATCCACGACCACGATGGTGTGGAGAAAATATCCGGTGTAAACCATGTTTCAAAGTTCTTAAATTCTAAAAAAAATAGTACAATATATTGGTGAGGGGATGTTGTAGAAACATATAAATTTCAAGTTTGAAATCAAATATATTTGTTAGATATGGAAAACTAAATTCAGCAATGAATCGTGAGTAGTACACCATCACTATTCACGCTTCATTTGTTTTCTCTCATCTTCCGAATGAATATGATTTTACACTACATCATCAATCTAGCAAAAGTGTTTTGTACTACTGTAGTAGGAAAACTTTTAAACTTAGGTTCCCACCGAATTTTCATTGCAAACTGGTGTACGGCCGCGAGTACACGTGCCGTGAACGAAGAAAGAAAAAGAAACCCAACCCTTCCTCGTGGAGTCGTAGTGTAGGTCACACGTGTGCGGTGTGCTGGCGCTGGCCTCAACAAGAAGCCTTGCCCCGCCGGCCGCGCGGCACGTTTCCTCCCCTCCCTCCCCACAGCCACTCCGCTTCTATTCTCCTTCTCCGATGGCCACGCTGCAGCTGAACCACATCGCGCGGGAGACCGCCGACGTGCGGGGCCTCGCCGCCTTCTACGAGGAGGTGCTCGGCTTCGAGCGCGTCCCTTCCCAGACCTACTCCGGCTTCCAGGTCGCCTGGCTCCGCCTCCCGGGCACCCCCGACGTCGCGCTCCACATCATCGAGCGGGACCCGGCGACCGCGGTCTCCTCCTCCCCCGGCGCGGTCGGCGCCCCGCCCGACCAGCTGCCCAGGAGGCACCACCTCGCCTTCTCCGTCGCCGACTACGACGGGTTCCTCACCGTGCTCAAGACCCGCGGGACCGACGTGTTCGAGAAGACGCAGCCCGACGGCCGCACCCGCCAGGTCTTCTTCTTCGACCCCGACGGTAAGGGGACTCCTTCATAATTTGGTAGTACTGCGACTGCCTTTTTCTTCAGGAACTTAGTTCAAATCTGTATGATTTCAGCTCGACACAAGTTGTGTAGAGTTTTCACATTTCATTTCCACCTAGCGTCCGGTAGATCAGACTGACTGTAAAACTAATTCAGAAAACTCTGCACCTGTTACTTGAAAATTTGGAGTTCGTTTGATGGCACATTGTTTACAGTCTCCTAAGCTGCATAGGCATTTGGGTATCCCTGAGTAGGACTACGAAGCGCAGGAAGGGGCCATCAAACGAAGTGGGGTTATTGGCAATTATCCCTTTGCTTCACAGTCCATTAGCAGTGCTACTTGTACGGCTCGCAGCATCCTTGTGATGATCTTCAGGCAAAGGGGAGAGCTGGTTGGGTATCTGCATGTTTTATGGTCTTAGGGTTACGCCTTATAGTAGTGATATCACCTTGCTCTTTCAGACAATCATGCCGAGTTTATGGAGTAGGGTTAGTTCAGTTATGCATTTTCTTTCTCGTATGCATAGAATCTCTTTATTATTGACCAACATGTGATAGGTGTGTTGCATGCTTGATGACCAGATCTATCAGTTTGTAGTAAGATACTAGCTTGGTAAATGCTTCTGTTTCACTTTTTAGTCAGGTCATGCTAAATGTTCCCCACATAAGAAGAAGATTATGCTAAATCTAGTATAGTGTAGTTAAGCTTGTACTGTCATAATTGTTATAAGTAGGGTTCTGAAAACGAGTTCTACACTCTTAGTTCCAGTAACTCGAAAAATGCTTATTATCAATAATTAGCAAGCTATTCTTAAGCTGATGATAAATCTTGGCCAGAGAAAGACTGGTTTGACCTGTATATGGTGGCATTTTCTTTCCGAAAGTAGTATGGATGTATAGGTTTCCAACAGTAGTCTGAACTCTGAAATTGGTGAATCTCAGACAATTGTCTATAACTAGGACAAACTTGATACCGTTACTTGGAAGTCATTTCCTCGAGCCAGTCACTTTATCATTTGTCTAGCTATCCAAGATAAAGCTGCTTATTCAGGCTGGCAAACCTGATTATTTGGCTGGTTCCTGTATACTTCCCAATTCTATGGGCTGGAACGGTTTCTATCGATTGCTTTGCATATTGGACCACCCTTCATAGTATGCTAGATCCTCGTCCTTTTAACTCGTGATGACTGGTATGTGTATCTCGCGTACCAGTTCCGAGTACAATTATTAAAACCTAAAAACCGCACCTGTCATGGATGTTATCATGCTTTTAGTTCTGAATTCAGATGTATTTTTCCGGTGTAACTAAGTTAGCAGTGAATTCATTGTGCGTTAGGGGCACTTCTGAATTCTGATAGTGCATGTTTGTGTGTCTTACCCTGTTTCTCGTATGTAGTAATGCAGTATGTCACACTATCCATTCCAAAAGCATCCAGCATCTTCATGATCATTGACACGTTTCTTTCTGTTTGCAGGTAATGGTCTAGAAGTCACAAGCTCAAGCCCCAGTGATAAGTAACCTGGGAGCATGATATGCTTTCTACTTCTGCAATAACTGCGTAAGTAAACTGATGTTACAGCACGTCCCAAACAGAAATTCCACAAGTAGTTGCGCCCTCACCCCCAACTGCAGAAATGCACCTCCTGATTTTCCATCGTATCCGCGGTTTTCTGCTGCTACCGGAAATTAAGCGAGGATCTGCTTGTCTGCTATACTGAAGTACTGTCCAGTTTTCTTGATGCATATGATCCCCACATATGTTTTGCTTTTTTGGTTGCAGGTTATGATGCCCTGAGACTGAGATGATGGAAACTGCAGATTCTTAGGGAGCGTTTCAGGATCACGCTTTATTTTCAGACGAATAATGAGCTTCCTTAGTAGGTGAGCTATAATGTATATCTTGCGCCATGGTTGTAACCTGGATATGTATACCTGTGACTGAATCGTGCCATGGACATGTATATCTGTTGCTGAATTGTGCTGTCAAGTGTTATTACATCGAGTCAAGTTACAGCGCGCTCTGGTTCTTGTCCAGCGAATCTCTCTCGTTACTATACTAATCGAGCAAAGCATAAGGAACATGAATGCTCAGGCTATCATCTCACCCAGTAGAAGCAATGAATTGGGCAAAAAGAAGCATCTCAGACTCTCAGTATCTCACAATAGCTCGTGAAATACATTGTAGTACAAGTATCTGGTAAGGTCGCCGGCCGGCGTGAGATGAGATCGATCAGTCGTTGGCGGTGGCGAGCTGGACCTGGAGCAGCTCGTCCTCGGGGATGACGCGGATGGTGCAGTCGGAGCGCGGGTAGGCGGCGCAGAGCAGCGCGTAGCCCTGCGCCACGACGTCGTCGCTGAGCATGCCGTCGCTCTGGTCCACCTTGCCGGAGACCAGCCGCGCCGGGCAGGTCATGCACACCCCGAGCTTGCAGTCGTGCGGCACGTCCAGCCCTTCGTCCAGCGCGCGCTCCAGGATGTTCTCGTCCTCCTCCATCTCCACCACCAGCGACTCGCTCCCGTGCTCGATCGTCACCTTGTACGCCCGCGGCGGCCCCGCTAGCGACGCCGCGAGGCGCGCCCCGTGCTGCTGTTTCCGGCGGAGCGGACCGGTGGCGTGGTGGCGGATGTGGAGGCGCGGGGAGGCGATAGATGTGGCGAGGTGGAGGAGTGAAGCGGCAGCCATGGTGGTGTGTTTCAGTGTTTGTGTTCGCGTGCGTGCGGCAGGTGGTGACGGAGCGTGCTAGAGGATAAGGCACTGTGCCGCTATCGGCCTTGCTTCACCTTGATCTAATCAGAGCCGCTCATTGTCTTCTCAAGATCGCAAAAAATATTCTTGATCAATTTCAATTTTCTTGATGCTGGGAGATGAATTTTCTGCATTTCACATTATTGTCATATCGCGAAGAAATTATTGTGAAAATAAGGCTTGATGAGATTATCGACTTGTTTAGTGGATTTTTGTGGTCGTAGGGTTGCATTCAAACCAATAATTAGTTGTATTGCAAGAATCGTTCAGTTGTGCTTGTAACTTTCTCAACCATCCACTCTAGGTGCATCCGACGGTTTAGGGTCGATGATACCACCCGGTCGACCTGCCGAAGAGAGTTACAAGGCCCCTGACAAGAGTGCGCTAGAGTGGGCCGGTTACGTGGGGGTGCTCTGGGTGTCGGGTGAGATCGCGGAGAGGCACAAGAGCATCTCTAGTGGATCTCCTAAAAGTGCTCAAACCCGAATATTTACAGTCTCGATAAAAAATACGCACGGAATAAATCGCGGAAAATGCTCCGACCCGATTTTTTCCAGCTCCTTGGATATTATCACCTCCATGCCCCAAATAATCACTTTCAGAGTCGATATATTGGTCCCAAACCGAACATATAAAAGCCGATCAACGCTCATGTCGGCGTTGGCGCCGGCGAGTCCCAAGCTCGATCCCGCGACGAGGAGACTCGATTCCGACATCAATCTTCGATTCCCGGCGAGGTAGTTTGATTCCGGCGGGAAGCACCTCCATGGACAAACTCCCCACGGGAGCACCTCCACGGGAAGAGGCAGGGGAGGCCAGCACTAGGAGAGCAAGGTGAGGGCATGAGCCGGCCGGGGGTGGCCATGCTCGCAGCCCACCTCCACGGCCAAGCTCCCCATGGGAGAACCTCCATGGGAGGAGGCTGGTGGAGGCGGTGGAGGACAGTGCTAGGAGGGCTAGGCGACGGCCCGAGCCGGACAGGACGGCGGATGGGAGCCGGAGCGCATCGTCCGACAGTGCTCAGTTTGTACGTAAGTAGATATTCTCGCTGGAGAAGATGGAGAAAAAAAACGTTTTACGATATGTTTTTAGGGGATTTGTTCTGCCCAGGCTTTCGCGGTACCCTAAAATCGTTCTCGGTTCAACAGGAAAACACAGTTTCCGGTTCCACTTTTACGGGATCTGCTAGAGATGCTCTAAGTGGATGCGCAACCTCGACACAATCGTGTTCGGCGGCGGCGCGCACCTCGACAACCTGCTCGTGCTGGTGACCGATGTCGACGGCATCGAGCCGCTCACCGGCTATGTCCAGGCGGCACCCATGTGGTCGCTCTGGTCCGATCTTCTGCTCTAACAAGTTCATTTTGTCTCCCAGCCCTTGAGTTTGACCCGGGCAGTAACGGCACAGAAGCCGGACAGAGAAAACATGGCTTGGGAGACGCAACGAGGAGCAGTCGAGCCGAACAGCTCCCAAAGGCACTGGAAAAGTCCGAAGCCGAGGAGGATGAGGTCTTGTAGAACTTGGCGGAGGTGGAGTGTGCGCGAGCACGGAGAAGGACGGAACTCCTCCCAATAGGGGAAGGTAGGTCGGCTATCCTACCTTTATTTTCAACCAATACATTTAGATGCATGTGTTTTTTCTAAATAATACGAGCCGCCGTACTTCAAAAGCAGGCTCTTATGAGAAAGCTATGCTTGCATTAGTCAACACTGCATGATGTAGCCCCACATGTGGACAACACCATGGACACCACGCCAAATGGCCCAATGACAAGATCAAGAGTCAAGGCTCTTCATGAAAAGGTGACCTCGCTCCTCTCGATGTGTGATCTCGACCTTCCTTTGAATGGTTTGCTACTTCATGCCGGTACCTTGTGCATACTCAGGATCCACCCGGATGATGACCCACAATGGAGTCAAGGAGATGACCAAGAGAAGGTCCAAGATGATGGAGAAGATGAACAAGAGGAGATCCAAGAAGATGGGCAAGAAGAGGAGGAAGGAGGCGAAGACAGGGTGGCCGGCCTCCCAGCCGGCCTAGGCCGGCCCCAAGGCCGGGCTCCAACCCGAGGCGGCCGGCCTCCCAACCGGCCCAGGCCGGTCCCCAGGCCGGGCTCCCACCAGAGGCCGTCGGCCTCCCTACCGGCCCAGGCCGGCCCCCAGGCCGGGCCACACCCCGACGCTGCCGGCCCCCGTGCCGGCCTGTAACGCCCCAAGATCGGTACTATGCAGATTTTAGCGTTCCAGCCAAATCCGCATAATAACGATCCTAAAGGACGCCCACCAGGCATAACGTGCATGTCGCAACACACACGTTATGCGGGTGGAATTTGTGATAGCATTACAACAGTTCTCGATGGAACCCACAAAAGAACATATATACAACAACGACTCACAGAGTCAAGAGCAAAGATACAATACAAGATCCAAATAACAACAGAAGCGGGTAGCGTCCGGCTACGGACAAGAAACAAATTGGACTAAGAGTCCTGAAGATAAACGAAGGCACCATATCCCTGCCCAGGCCAAGCCGGAGGGATTCCCAAGCTAACGTCGTCAGACTTCAAACCTGTTGGCTGCATGTGGAATAGCAGACCCGAAGGGGTCAGTACTATAAACAGTACTGGCAAGTAATACTCACAAGATATCAAAGCTGGAATTCCGGTGGAAGAGGGTTAGCGATTGAGGCAGCAGCAAGCAACACTATCAACTAATAGAGACACGCTACAACTTCCGTCTAACAGAGACAAGGTAAGAGAGCGCATAAGGAACCAACTATTCTATCACCAAACAATACCCAGCCGATTGTTACTCCACGATCAACCCACGAGGAGCAACCCAAAGGCACGCACACGGTTGATCAAGTTTTAATCAGATTATTATTCATGTAATCTATCTTACTAGTCAAGTAATAGTCATCATAAGGTGCAAGTTGTCTATGATCTTTTTAGCCAGCGCATTTCACCAAGTCGTCCATAACCGCGGACACGGCTTTTCGAAAAGATTTAACCCTGCAGGGATGCACCAATGAACCCACACGCATCGAAACACTCGCTTAGAGGTGTACCGGTGGAGGTTTCGACGCAATACTTCCCTTCTCTACAAACAAGTCCAGGGAGCCACCTAGCTAGGACTGATCCACCTTGAGAGTCCGGCCGAAACTTCGAGGTGGGCCTAACCGTTGCGCGCACGGCTTCGGGAGGGAACACTCATACGATTGCCCCTCCTTCCACATGCGGTAAACGCCCATGCCGCAAGCCCTACCGTAAGTAACCACGTAACCATCTTACCATATCATCCGCGCTTGTAACCGTAGAAACACCCGAACTACTTGTGGCATCCTGGACAAGTTTGAGGATCCGGTAATAGATTGCGGGGAGGCCCATAGAACTCCCACATGTGGTTAGTGCGCTCAGTCTTGGATCAGCGGAAAAGAACTCGGGTCCTAGGCGACACTAGCAGAACAAATCACCACGACTGGCCTTCCGCCGGTGCCTTATCTTTATTATATTATTCCCATCGCAACAGAAAATAAAGATTACCATTTTAGTTGAGCCTAGCTATCATGTTAACAACAAGAATAGATTAAAGAGATAACAGGACTGAAGCAAAGCACCTAAGCATGCACTACGACTCGCAAGGCCAACAAGGTAAACAAACAACAGGTTAATAGGATGTGGGGGTGTGGCTTATCTTGGCTGCAAGGGAACCATGCAAATAGGATCGGACACAAGCATCGCAACATAAGGCTAGCAAGGAACAAAAGATAGGACGAGTAAGAGACAGAAGACAAGCAAAGATAGCAAGGGAGTATCACTTGCCTGCAATCCGGTAGAGGTAGCAGGACCTGTCGTTGCTCACATCAACTCAACGTCCTATTCCCGAAGAAGCAACAAACACTGGAAGCGCAAAAGATGCATTTTACTTCTATGGCAAAAGAAGCGGCATGTTGATGACATGATGCATGACAAATTAAATGTTGTCCAATTTTATTCCCTAACACATGGCAAAAGCATTTTAAATGGGATCGATGCACAATATAGATGCACCGGACAAAACCCCATAATTTAGTTGATTTAATTCGACTAAATGGATAAAGGTGCGATGTTGATTAATGATGCATGATTTTATAAGATACGCATATATGGTAGATAGGGCTAGGGTTGGGGTCACACATCGGAAACGAGGAACTTCGGATTCGGAGAGGAAGTAGTCGATGTCGTTGTAGTAGTCGAAGTAGTCGAGGTAGTTGTTCATCTGGAGTCGGAGTAGTCGAGGTAGTCGACGTCGTGGAAGTAGTCGTACTCGGGTCGTCGTGGTGGCGGACCTTGGCGTTCCGGGCTTCAGGGTCGACGGGGTTCACGGTCTTCGGGGTTCACGACATGGAGGTGGCACGGCAACGGAGAACTTGGATTCACAGAGTCGGGGTACTCGGTCGGGGAAGATCTTGGCGTGGCACGTTTCACGGTCGTCGTGGAAGTAGTCGTTCACGGAGCGTCGGGGATCGGCCTTCACAGAGCTTCACGACGGGGATACGGAGAACTTGGCGTCGGGGAGGCTTCATGACGGGAACAGAATCGGGGAACCGGCTTCACGATGGGAAACCGGGAACGGGAAACTTCGGGGAGCACCACGTCGGGAAACACGACGGGGATCACGGGGCAGCAACACGCATCGGGGACGCGGAGACGGGAACACGGGGAACCCACCGGGGAACATGGCATCGGGCACCGGAGACACGGACACGGGATGCCGACAACTTGCAGGAATTTCATCGAGCACGCGACGGGCATCGGAGACGAGGGGGTGGATGCACAGCACAAGCAGCAGCAGCTCGGGCACGGAAACGGAGCCGTCGGGGAACACGACCCTGGCACGGAGACGGACACCAGGGACGGGAAGGAGGAGCAGGGCCACCCGTAGCTGCAGGGGAAGGAGAAGCTCGGCAGCCAGACCAGGAGGAGCGGCCGACGCGGGGCTGGAGGAGGCCGGGGCGACGACGGGGACGCGCGGGTGGTCAGCGGCCGGCGAGGAGGGAGGAGCAGGGGTCGGTGGAGGCACGGGCCGGCGGAGGCGGCGGCCGGGCGGAGCAGCACGACGAGGTCGCGGCGCGGGAAGGCGACGGCCGCGAGCGGAAGGTGGCGGAGGCAGGTCGGCGTCGTGCGGGGAGGTGCGGGAGGCAGCGGGGGTGAGGACGTCGGGGTCGAGCCGGGGAAGAGCGCTGCCGGCGCGGGGAAGCAGAGGAGGGGGGCGCCGGCGTGGAGAGGGAGGAGACCACGGGAGGAGCTCGAGTTGGGGAGAGGCGAGGAGAGAGAGGAGGTGCAGGGGAGCAGCGCGGTGGTGGGAGGAGTGCTTGCGGGTGATGGGGAACGGCAGGAGCTGGCCGCGGGAGCTGGAGGAGCTCGGGTGGGGAGGTGGTCGGCGACGGGGCGAGGATGCGTGCGGGGAGAAGAAGAAAAAGAAAGAGAGAAAGAAAAAGAAGAGAAGGAAGAGAAAAGAAAAGGGGAAGGAGTGGAAAAAGAAAAGAGAGAGAGAAGGAAAGGAAAAAGGAGAGGAAGAAAAGGAAAAGGGAGGGGGAAAAGAATAGGAAAAGGGGTGGAAGGGCGGATCCGCGAAACAGCAAAAAGGGGAGAGGGTGGCTGCGAAAAGGCAGGGGGTGGGAAAGGAAAAATGCCAGGGGCAGGATTAGGGTTTGCTCTAGGGTTTGCTTAGCTGGGCTTTTGGGCCTGGCTAGCTGGGCTTCTCTCTCTCAAAATTATTTTTCTTTTGTAAAATAAATTTGGCAATTAATTTTAGAAAACGGAGACGACCGTCTCGATAAAAAATATTTTCCGACAATTTTAGAAAAATAAAATAGGGTTTAATAAAAATAATTTTTGCGGACAAAAACATGCGATGCGATGATGCTGATGTCATGATGATGCAAAAATAAAAACAAGCAAAAATCTAATTTGGGGAAAACCCCGGGCATTACAACCGACACCACTAACAAGGGATCTCGCCCCGAGATCCACGCTACCGTCAGGGGAAGAAGAGGAAGGTAAACTATCGAATCTTCTCGCACCATGTTGATCTTCTCGACACCACTAACAAGAGGTTCTTGCTCACGTTGATGGCGATGTTCGTCTGTCGAGATTGCTTCCAGATCGAACCTATTAGGTAAGGCATGAGATCGTCCACCCACGAAGGTGCTATAACCGGAAGATAGATAAGAGAGAAGATTTAAATCATATAAGGTAAGAGGGGGAATAGCAGAGGGATAAGGAATAAACAAGAATCCTATTGAGATATTTTCCAAAATAGGTGTAGTAAAATAGGTTGGACACTCTACAACAACGACCATTAGCTAGGTTATCCTACAGGCAGACTGGACCCGTGGGGTATCGAAGAACCAGAGCTCTGATACCACTTTGTAACGCCCCAAGATCGGTACTATGCAGATTTTAGCGTTCCAGCCAAATCCGCATAATAACGATCCTAAAGGACGCCCACCAGGCATAACGTGCATGTCGCAACACACACGTTATGCGGGTGGAATTTGTGATAGCATTACAACAGTTCTCGATGGAACCCACAAAAGAACATATATACAACAACGACTCACAGAGTCAAGAGCAAAGATACAATACAAGATCCAAATAACAACGGAAGCGGGTAGCGTCCGGCTACGGACAAGAAACAAATTGGACTAAGAGTCCTGAAGATAAACGAAGGCACCATATCCCTGCCCAGGCCAAGCCGGAGGGATTCCCAAGCTAACGTCGTCAGACTTCAAACCTGTTGGCTGCATGTGGAATAGCAGACCCGAAGGGGTCAGTACTATAAACAGTACTGCAAGTAATACTCACAAGATATCAAAGCTGGAATTCCGGTGGAAGAGGGTTAGCGATTGAGGCAGCAGCAAGCAACACTATCAACTAATAGAGACACGCTACAACTTCCGTCTAACAGAGACAAGGTAAGAGAGCGCATAAGGAACCAACTATTCTATCACCAAACAATACCCAGCCGATTGTTACTCCACGATCAACCCACGAGGAGCAACCCAAAGGCACGCACACGGTTGATCAAGTTTTAATCAGATTATTATTCATGTAATCTATCTTACTAGTCAAGTAATAGTCATCATAAGGTGCAAGTTGTCTATGATCTTTTTAGCCAGTGCATTTCACCAAGTCGTCCATAACCGCGGACACGGCTTTTCGAAAAGATTTAACCCTGCAGGGATGCACCAATGAACCCACACGCATCGAAACACTCGCTTAGAGGTGTACCGGTGGAGGTTTCGACGCAATACTTCCCATCTCTACAATCAAGTCCAGGGAGCCACCTAGCTAGGACTGATCCACCTTGAGAGTCCGGCCGAAGCTTCGAGGTGGGCCTAACCGTTGCGCGCACGGCTTCGGGAGGGAACACTCATACGATTGCCCCTCCTTCCACATGCGGTAAACGCCACTGCCGCAAGCCCTACCGTAAGTAACCACGTAACCATCTTACCATATTATCCGCGCTTGTATACGCGGAATGAAACACCCGAACTACTTGTGGCATCCTGGACAAGTTTGAGGATCCGGTAATAGATTGCGGGGAGGCCCATAGAACTCCCACATGTGGTTAGTGCGCTCAGTCTTGGATCAGCGGAAAAGAACTCGGGTCCTAGGCGACACTAGCAGAACAAATCACCACGACTGGCCTTCCGCCGGTGCCTTATCTTTATTATATTATTCCCATCGCAACAGAAAGTAAAGATTACCATTTTAGTTGAGCCTAGCTATCATGTTAACAACAAGACTAGATAAAGAGATAACAAGACTGAAGCAAAGCACCTAAGCATGCACTACGACTCGCAAGGCCAACAAGGTAAACAAACAACAGGTTAATAGGATGTGGGGGTGTGGCTATATCATGGCTGCCAGGGAACCATGCAAATAGGATTGGGACACAAGCATCGAAACATAAGGCTAGCAAGGAACAAAAGATAGGACGAGTAAAGAGACAGAAGACAAGCAAAGATAGCAAGGGAGTATCACTTGCCTGCATTCCGGTAGAGGTAGCATAACCTGTCGTTGCTCACATCAACTCATCGGCCTATTCCCGAAGAAGCAACAAACACTGGAAACGCAAAAGATGCATTTTACTCTACGGCAAAAGAACCAGCACGTTGATGACATGATGCATGACAAATTAAATGCGATCCAATTTTATTCCCTAACACATGGCAAATCATTTTAAATGGGATCGGTGCACAATATAGATGCACCGGACAAAACCCCATAATTAAATTGATTTAATTCAACTAAATGGATAAAGGTGCGATGTTAATTAATGATGCATGATTTTATAAGATACGCATATAGGTAGATAGGGCTAGGGTTGGGGTCACACATCGGATCGGGGATCTTCGGATTCGGAGCCACCACCTTCGGATCGGAGAGGAAGTAGTCGATGTAGTCGAAGTAGTCGTTCGGTTGAAGTAGTTGAGGTAGTCGACGTCGTGGAAATAGTCGTACTCGGGTCGTCGTTGTGGCGGACCTTGGCGTTCCGGGCTTCAGGGTCGACGGGGTTCACGGTCTTCGGGGTTCACGACATGGAGGTGGCACGGCAACGGAGAACTTGGATTCACGGAGTCGGGGTACTCGGTCGGGGAAGATCTTGGCGTTGCACATTTCACGGTCGTCGTGGAAGTAGTCGTTCACGGTGCGTCGGGGATCGGCCTTCACGGAGCTTCACGACGGGGAAACGGAGAACTTGGCGTCGGGGAAGCTTCACGACGGGAACGGAATCGGGGAACCGGCTTCACGACGGGAAACCGGGAACGGGAAACTTCGGGAGCACCACGTCGGGAAACACGACGGGGATCACGGGGCAGCAACACGCATCGGGGACGCGGAGACGGGAACACGGGGAACCCACCGGGGAACACGGCATCGGGCATCGGAGACACGGACACGGGATGCCGACAACTTGCAGGAATTTCATCGAGCACGCGACGGGCGTCGGAGACGAGGGGGTGGATGCACAGCACAAGTAGCAGCAGCAGCTCGGGCACGGAAACAGAGCCGTCGGGAACACGACCGTGGCATGGAGACGGACACCAGGGACGGGAAGGAGGAGCAGGGCCACCCGTAGCTGCAGGGGAAGGAGAAGCTCGGCAGCCAGACCAGGAGGAGCGGCCGTCGCGGGGCTGGAGGAGGCCGGGGCGACGACGGGGACGCGCGGGTGGTCAGCGGCCGGCGAGGAGGGAGGAGCAGGGGTCGGTGGAGGCACGGGCCGGCGGAGGCGGCGGCCGGGCGAGAGCAGCACGACGAGGTCGTGGCGCGGGAAGGCGACGGCCGCGAGCGGAAGGTGGCGGAGGCGGGTCGGCGTCGTGCGGGGAGGTGCGGGAGGGCAGCGGGGGTGAGGAGTCGGGGTCGAGCCGGGGAAGAGCGCTGCCAGCGCGGGGAAGCAGAGGAGGGGGCTCCGGCGTGGAGAGGGAGGAGACCACGGGAGGAGCTCGAGTTGGGGAGAGGCGAGGAGAGAGAGGAGGTGCAGGGGAGCAGCGCGGTGGTGGGAGGAGTGCTTGCGGGTGATGGGGAACGGCAGGAGCTGGCCGCGGGAGCTGGAGGAGCTCGGGTGGGGAGGTGGTCGGCGACGGGGCGAGGATGCGTGCGGGGAGAAGAAGAAAAAGAAAGAGAGAAAGAAAAGAAGAGAAGGAAGAGAAAGAAAAAAGGGGAAGGAGTGGAAAAAAGAAAAGAGAGAGAGAAGGAAAGGAAAAAGGAGAGAAGAAAAAGGAAAAGGGAGGGGGAAAAGAATAGGAAAAGGGGGTGGAAGGGCGGATCCGCGAAAACAGCAAAAGGGGAGAGGGTGGCTGCGAAAAGGCAGGGGGTGGGAAGGAAAAAAGCCAGGGGCAGGATTAGGGTTGCTCTAGGGTTTGCTTAGCTGGGCTTTTGGGCCTGGCCAGCTGGGCTTCTCTCTCTCTCAAAATTATTTTTCTTTTGTAAAATAAATTTGGCAATTAATTGTAGAAAACGGAGACGACCGTCTCGATAAAAATATTTTCCGACAATTTTAGAAAAATAAAATAGGGTTTAATAAAAATAATTTTTGCGGACAAAAAACATGCGATGCGATGATGCTGATGTCATGATGATGCAAAAATAAAAACAAGCAAAAATCTAATTTGGGGAAAACCCCGGGCATTACACGGCCTCCTAGCCAGCCTCCCGGCCGGCCTAGGCCGGTCTCCAGGCCGGTCACCCACCTGAGCCGGCCGGCCTCCCAGCCGGCCTAGGCCGGCCCCCAGGCCGGTTCCCCACCAGTGCCAGCCAGCCTCCAGGCCGGCCTAGGCCGGCCCCCTGGCCGGTTCCCCACCTTCCTGTCCCGTTTTGTAATAGACTATAAATAGCTTTCTACTTTCCCCATTCGAAGGTTAGACTGAATTTGAGACTTGTGTGAGCCATGCTCCTCCTCCCTCGTAGCTAGGGTTCCTCGTTGAGGATGGATCTTGTTGTTGCTACTCTTTCACTGAGGTGTTTCTAGTAGTGCAAACCAATCTTTCACTGTGGTGATTCTATTGGATCGGTGGACCGGCCGATAAGAGCAATCGGTTTCAACAAGAGTAAGTTTGGCTTTGATTCTTCGATCCAAAGGCTTGCCTTTTTGAGGGTTTGTTGTTGGGTGGAGTTCTCAGCAGGATTTGCTAGTATCCTTGCGTTTTGCCCACGAATCTCCCTCGCTACCCCTCCGTGTTCTTCGTGTTCATCCCCTTTTCCACTCAAATCCGTGAAGATCGGGCCTAGCCCTACATCATTTGGTATCAAGAGCAAGGGTTTCCACGGATTTGGATCATGTTTCCACCTTTTATTAGCCATTTTCCCACCAAATTTTTTCTTTCCCATACCAATTTCGAAAATTCAAAAAAAAAATATAGCCCATATGGATTTCGTTCGATCTTTCGATTTGGTGAGCGATTTGTGGTTTTGATCCACGGATCTCGTGCTTAAGACCTTTCCCCACTTTCCGTTGGTGTTCCGGAGGCCTTTTCCGCTCCAAGCCCAAGCGTGCCGCGCAATTCGTCGCCGGCGGTACTACCGTCCGAACGGCCGGTACTACCGCCCGCAATCGGTCCTACCGCCCGTTCGGCCGGTGCTACCGCCGCACGACTATTCACCGACTTCATCTTCGTGTCGCTTCATCGCTACCTCGACGGCATCAAAGGTATAGCTTCCGACACATCCTTTTCCATTTCGCAAAACTTTTTCCTAGGAGCTAGCTCTTCATAGTGTGAGCATTGCACTAGTGTGACACCAAGTGACAATATCATCATCTTGTGAGCATCTAGTTGTAGCGGACTCGGCTCGGGCAAAAGCATAAAGCAAAAGAGAAATAGAAAAGATTCAAAAAAAAGAAGAGAAAAGCCGAGCCGTGATCCTAGTCATCCCCAAGCTCCAATACCCAATAGAGAAATGGGTACACTTGTGCAAATCGGGTGCTCCTTCCCATACACTTGAGCTAGTTGTCCTTCGAGAGGTGGTGCGACACGAGCATAGTCTTTGTTAGGTCCAAGTTGCTCCTCCCTATAGTCGCACCATCCACGTTTGTCTCCACATGTGATTATCCTTTGTTTCTCGGATTGTGTGGTTAGTCTCTTTTGTTTCTTGATCTTTGTGGTTACCCTCCACTTGTTGCAATAGCCTTTTCGTTGGTTTCGTTTCGATTTCTTGCCACTTTACCATACCTAAGCTCCTCATAAGTGTGTGTGTGTGTGTGAGTCGCTTTTGGATCACTAATCAACCAACTCTTACTCTTGTGACAACTTTGTCTCGGAAGGCCACTTGTCCAATACTATCATCCAAAGGTAAGAGCGGTTATTAGCCACCAAATTTTCCACATATCACTTGTGTTGTCTTATCATGGCTAGGGAAGAACAAGACGCCGCCTTCGGCAAGCAAGAGGAGGCCCTTCGGAGGTACATCGACGACAACTTACGCCGCTATGAGGAGCGCCATCAAGCCGCTCAACGTGAAAACAATGAGCGCTTCGCTCAAATCCAAGATTCCATGAGCAAGCTCCTCAATCGAGATCATAGTCGCTCTTCAAGGTCAAGTTCGCGAAGCTCTCGCCACTCCACCGCAAGAAGCCACGCACGGAGTGAGAATGATCAAGGACATCGTCATCGCCAAGAGCGCCATCGCCAAGAGATACCTCATCAACAAGCGAACTTGGACCCTCACCAACACCAAGACCAACATCGTCAAGAAGCGCCTCACCCTCAAGCAAACGTAGACCATCAACAACATCAAGATCGTCATCGACAAGAGATACCAATTCCAAATGCCAACTTGGATCCCCAACACCGCCATGAGGATAATCAACATCATCGTCATGACCTACCTCCACATCGAGCCCGCCGAGTGCCATTGGGCGACAATCATATTGATCTTGAAGACAATGAGGATTATGTTCCACGCCACCACCCAAGGCATCGTCACCGAGACCGCCATCGCCACCATGATGATGATGATGATGAGGATGATCACAAAAACCGTTTCAATCCTCCCAAGCTCGTCATTCCTAAGTTCCATGGCACCAACGACCCGGAGGACTACATTGCATGGGAATCCAAGGTCTCCAAACTATTTCGAGTCTACAAGGTGCCGCAAGATAAATGAGTTGACCTCGCATCCCTCGAGTTCGAAGGCTATGCGCAACTATGGTGGGAACAACTCCAAGCCTCCTTTGAAGACCCAATCGACACATGGAATGACATGAAGAAGGAAATGCACAAGCGCTTTGTGCCACATCATTATGCGCGAGATTTATACAAGAAGCTACAAGAACTTAAGCAAGGTCTCAAGACGGTCGACGAGTACTACAAGGAGATGGAGTCCACTCTCTCTCCGCGCACACATTGTAGAGTCCGAGGAACAATCAATGGCACGCTTCTTGAACGGCCTCACGTACCCCATCAAGAAGATAGTGGAATTCCAACCTTATGAGAACCTTGTTGAGCTCGTTCATCAAGCCATGAAGGCCGAGCGCCAAGTCGCCGAAGAGCTCAAGTATGTCAAGGCCAAGTCCTTCTTCGCCACTAGAGCTTCATCATCAACACAACCCATGACTCAAGTCCAAGCTCAAGGCAATGCCAAAAGTTCTACACCGCAACCCACTACCACCTCCAAGAAGACGACGCCCTCACCGCAAGCCGCCAAGTCATATCACGTGCTACAAGTGTGGAGGTCAAGGGCACAAGTCATTTGAATGCACTAACAAGAAGGTGATGATCGTCAATGACAATGGAGACTATGAGTCTATGAGTGAAGATGAGTACCACGCATTGAACAAGGTGGCCACGATGCAAAGCTTGGATGACGCCGATGACTACATCTATTGTGATGGTGATCCCAACCCCACTCTAGTTGCCACTCGAGTCTTGACTACAATCAACCAAGGTGATGACGCTCAAAGATGCAACTTGTTCCAAACCAAGGCCGGCATCAACGGCAAATCAATCAAGGTAATCATTGATGGTGGAGTTGTCACAACTTGGCAAGCAAGGAGCTATGTGAGAAACTCAACTTGACGTACAAGAAGCACCCCAATCCTTACCATGTGCAATGGCTTAGTGACTCCGGCACCGTGAAGATCCACACATGGTTCAAGTATCCTTCAAGATTGGCTCTTACGAGGACACGGTGGATTGTGATGTGGTACCCATGTCAATTTGCCACTTACTTCTTGGCCGCCCTTGGCAATTTGACAAAGGCCGCTACTCATGATGGGCGCACCAACTAACTATAGCTTCAAATGGAACAATAAGATCCTAGTGCTCCGCCCAATGACTCCAAGCCAAATTATCGCCGACAATGCCAAGACAATTGTAAGAGCGCAAGAAAAACAATCCTCTAGTGAGTTGAGTGGTGAGAGAGCGAACCACATTCACGTGAGTGAGAGCCACAAGCCAAATGTGAGTGAAGAAAGGGAAAAGAGTGAGTCCGGCGTAGTCTTGTTAGCCACCAAAAGTGAGATGGGGGAAGTGAGAGCAAACCCATCCACTTTCCACTTCGTGCTTTTATGCAAAGGAGATGGCAAAGACACTAAACGACTTAACCCAAGTTCCTCCGTCTATGTTTTTTATCTTGCAGGAATTCAAAGATGTTTTTCCGGTGAGCTACCTCAAGGACTTCTCCCCTCCGTGGAATCGAGCATCGCATCGATCTCATTCCCGGCGCCCCTTTACCCAATAGAGCGCCTTACCGCCACCAACCCCGAGGAGACAAAGGAGATCGAGCGCCAAATTCAAGAACTCCTCGCCAAGGGACATGTTCATGAAAGCTTGAGTCCGTGCGCCGTTCCGGTCATCCTCGTCCCCAAGCAAGACGACACACTCCGAATGTGCATGGATTGCCGTCCCATCAACAATATCACGGTGAGGTATCGACATCCTATCCCACGACTTGATGACATGCTAGATGAGCTTAGTGGTGCCACTATCTTCTCCAAAATTGATTTGAAAAGTGGCTATCACCAAATCCGTATGCATGAAGGAGATGAATGGAAAACCGCATTTAAAACAAAACTTGGTCTTTATGAGTGGCTTGTCATGCCCTTTGGTCTTTCCAATGCTCCTTCAACATTTATGCGTCTTATGAATCACGTCTTGCGCACTTTCATTGGCAAGTTTGTGGTTGTCTACTTTGATGACATCCTTGTTTATAGCAAATCTTGCATGAACATGTCGACCATGTGAAGCAAGTTTTGTTGGCCCTTCGTAATGCTTCGCTTTTTGCCAACCTCAAGAAATGCACCTTTTGCACCGACAAGCTTGTGTTTTTGGGTTATGTGTTTCTTCAAAGGGATTGAAGTTGACACCTCTAAGATTGAGGCAATCACAAATTGGCCACCGCCAACTAATCTTGCTCAACTTCGTAGCGCCTTGGTTTGTTTGGGTTTTACCGTCGCTTTGTGAAAGATTTTAGCACAATTGCTTGCCCCTTGAATGAGCTTACCAAAAAGAATGTACCCTTCATTTGGGGCAATGCTCAAGAATCGGCTTTCAATGAACTCAAGAAGAGATTGACCGAAGCTCCTTTACTTGCTTTGCCGGATTTCTCCAAAACCTTGAACTTGAGTGTGACGCTAGTGGCCTTGGCATCGGTGGCGTCCTCATGCAATGTGGCCGTCCCGTTGCCTATTATAGCGAAAAACTTGATGGTGCTCGCCTAAACTACCCAATCTACGACAAGGAACTCTATGCCTTAGTCCGTGTTTTGGAAGTGTGGCAACACTACCTTTGGCCCAAAGAGTTTGTTATCCATTCCGATCATGAATCTTGAAATATTTGAAAACCCAAGCCAATTTGAACAAAAGGCATGCCAAATGGGTTGAATTCATCGAGTCTTTTCCCTATGTGGTGAAGTACAAAAAAGGCAAGGACAATATAGTTGCGGATGCTCTTTCCCGCAAGATGATCTTACTCACCCAACTTGAAATCAAGTTTTGGGTCTTGATGACCTTAAAGAACTCTATGCT